>CALNVZ010003432.1:3928990-4063915 GCA_940671915.1 Paracentrotus lividus | reverse complement strand
TATAAAGATTACAAGTTACATGCTAATAAGGTACTAAGATTATTAGAATCAAGCTTAGAATAAATACAACAAATATGAGATAATCGAATATATGATGTTATTGGTGATGATGATGATGATGGTGGAAAGAGATGATCATAATGATGATGATGATAATGATGTTTATGATGATCAGGATCATCAATTTACAAGTTCTATTTAAACTTCTCCGATGATCCATCCACTATTCTTATAAATTGTCTCACATATATGTAATACTATACTTTGTATGAAATATTTTTTTATTTCTTTATTGTATGTTTTTATGAATGTTTTTATGAAGTCTGGTAGATGTCTTCTTATTTTGTCAGGGGAGTTGTGTGTGTGTGTGTGTGTGTGTGTGTGTGTGTGCGTTTGGGGATTGGATGTGGGGGGTTGAGGACTTAAAAAAAATCAATTCTGGTAGATTTCTTCTTATTTTGTCATCGGAGTTGTGTGTGTGTGTTTTTGTGCGTGTGTGTGGTTGTGAGTTTGTTGGGATTGGATGGTTGTGAGGGCTTGGTATCAAGGTGTGAGGACTTAAAATCAAGTCTGGTAGATTTCTTTTTATTTTGCCAGGGGTGTGTGGTGTGTGTGTGTGGTGTGTGTGTGTGTGCGTTTGTGGGATTGGATGTGGGAGTGTGAGGACTTTGCATCATGTCTGTGAGGACTTAAAATCAAGTCTTGTAGATTTCTTCTTATTTTATCGGAGGGGGGGGGGGGTTGTGTGTGGGTGTTTTGTGTGTATGTGTGCGTTTGTGTGGACTGGATGTGGGTTTGTAACAGGCGCGTATCCAGGATTGGCACCCCGGGGGGCCTGATGTTGATTTTGATTTTGGCGCCCCCCAGTGGTGGATGCAGAAAGGCAAGAAAGGTACATCTATTTTTTTCACGGTACATCGGGCGAGCCAAAAGGTACACTTAAATTTTCCACGTTAGGCTGGCCGAGCGATAAGCGGGGGAGGGGGGAGGGGGGGGGGGGTGTTGAATTTTTTTTTCGGCCTCCGGCCAACATAAAGGTCATATATCAACCATAGGGTTAGGTTTCCAAGGTCAATCAGCTCAAATTCATGCCCCACTTTTTTCGTTTTTTTTTTTTGTTTTTTTTTACATTTTGCTCAATTTGGCGCCTTTCGGGCGCCTACCGGGGAGCTTCGGCCCGTAAAGCCCCCCCCCCAGAATACGCGCATGTGTAAGGCTTGGTATCAAGGTAAGAGGACTAAAATTTAAGTCTGGCAGTTTTCTTATTTTTTCGTTTTTTTGTGTGTGTTTATGTGTGTGTTTTTACGTAATTTTGTGTTGAGGAGAGTTGCTTGTGTGTTGTGAGGGTGTTTGTGGGGTTGTGCGAGTCAGCGTGTGTGTGTCAGAGTCACTGATCTGTATAATACCGATTAGTGGTCGAGTGTTGGAGATGTGTGTTTGGAAGGGCATTTATATGCACCCCGACCCCTGGCTGTTCAAGGCTCTTATCTAACAAGACCTGTGCCCGCCTGTAACATAAAAGATACGATCTATAGTAAGTCTAAGTTTAAGTGTGGCAATTGATCATTAGATTGATCGTAATGATCGATTGCGAAAATGAATAACCTTTCTGACTGGTTCATGGTGAGCCTTGTATTGCAAAAAAAGTTTATGCAGCACCCCCCCCCCCCCTTTACATGGCTACTATTTATTTACATCGATCGTAACTCTTTATCTTACAGAGCACTTGTCACATAAGTAACACTACATAATTGTTATGTTATTCAATATGACCAGAGTAGCGGCGATAATTACATACGATTGGCGAAGGTTCCCAAATTAAACTATGGGCCTGTGTGTTTTAGTTTGACATAGGCATTTTATGCTAATGATTTTGATTGGTGTGGTAAATGTTTTTCATATTGCCATTTTGCATCATGCATTCCATTGGAGAAGAGTTGTCGTTTATAGTCAACGACAGAAATAAGAGTAACCCCACAGTGAATATGATAATCAAATTCTGTTTGATTTGAGGAGCCTTACTATTGTACATCTCTCATATAAGACCATTTTTATTGAAGCATAGTGAGTGCCAAGTTAGAGGAGTAGAATCGTTTTGAAAGTAATTTTACATCCTGGTGCATAAAGTGAAGAGATGTTTTTGTAAAGTAGAACAGGAGAATAAGCATTTTCTTTGTTTAAACACTCATATTTTACTACATTTGTAGATTTTATATGATCCATATTTTGTTGTCTTATGCTCTTTTGTACATACATGTTAATCCCGTACTGCAGTAGAGAAATCCGGATTTACTAATATTATTTGCTGATCAAAATTATGGTGGCATTTTGAAGAAAAAAAAATATCTTTCATAGAAAGATGAAAAAATTTTATCATACTATTATTGATTAAAACTGCACATTTACATTAACCTTGCTGTGTCGCATTCCTTAGTTTAATTGTAACTATTACTAATATGGAAAAAATTAACAAAAGAAAAATGTAGATATTTTGTAGTTTCTTTTGTAGTTTCTTTGTAAGTATTATTAAATTTTGGAACCATCACACTTTCTCTTTTTTAAATTAATTGAAGAGTCATTAATATTGAATTCCCTCAAAAGTGTTTCTAGACACATTTGGGCAAAAGAGCAGAAAAAATAGTTTTGATACCCTGATTGATTATATTCATAGAATTTCAATTTTTTATTAAGTGAAATAACATCCAAATTGATGTTTTCAACAATATTTTTGCTTTTAGAATCAGAATCGTCAAAAAACTTTTTTTTAATTGAGACTTTTCAGATTTGAGCTCATGAGTTTTTAATAGACCTTTTTTATTAGATTTTGGACATTTTGTAACACTTTTGGAACTGAAATAAAGAAAGAAAGTAAACCATTGATATTTGTATCCCATTGTTTTATTCTGTATGCAGGTGTTATTTTACCAAGAACCATGAACATTTCTCTACTTTTTGAAAGCATCAACATAAGACTTTTTCTTACAATGGACGGAATACGACTGCGAGCATATCAAGGAAGTTACACTATAATCAACATCTTCAACTCATTTCATCTCATTTCATCTTACGCTCATATCGAGAATACTTTTTCATATGGATGGAATCATTGTATTTTTGGAGTTCGTGTTAAAGACCTAGTTGAGAATCGTATATCCAATACCCCTCCAGATGCAAATAGACAGCGAAATTTAATAGACACTCACTATTTAACTCATCTAAAGAGTTGGGTGCTGAGATTTTCCAATTTATAACAGAATGATGCAGTGCGGAACTAAAGCCAAACTAGGATCTGCTGTACTTTCCGTTAAAGTCTACTTCCTTTTATAACGAGTGTTCCACTGTACCACTAAAATTGATCCCTTTGCAAGCCACGCAAAGAGCATTTTTTGTTTGTTTATATATGCTTTAAAAAAATTTTTAGGGAGTGAAAAAAAATATTTGCTTTGTTTTACTTTTGGAACAAGGTAGATGTTGGTTTGGAATGGAAGAAGACGGGGGGGGGTGGGGGTGGTAACGGATGTTGAGTTTTTTTTTGTGTTATAAAACGACGGGTAATCCCGCCCTCCCCGACTTCTCAAATCATCGAGGGGTCACTCACCTCCCACATTATTGTACACCAGTTACAAGAATAAATTCAATTTTTAACTCTTCATTCGTGTCCAAAAATTTTGACCCTTTTCAGAGTCATCAATCAATCAATCAACGGGATCCGGGTCAATTGGAGATTTGTTGACCCGGAATATGGGTCTTTATTGGTGCCTTTAACCCAGAATCTGGATGAAATTGTCCCGGAAAGTGTATGACCCCGATAAACCATAAGGCCGCCTCACGAATGAACCGGAAATTGATCAAAATTTAACTTTTTGGTTTACCCCCCTCCCCAAACTATATTTCACATTCATTTTTTTCCTTCTCGTTTCCCCCCCCGTATTTTCTTTTCTGTTCTTCTTCTTCCCCCATCCTCCCCATTTCTGTTTTACACGGTTCCTTCTATCTCTTTGGGTTCTCTCCATTTCTCAATCTTTTCTACACGTTCTTTAATGGAGAAATAAATTTTTTTATTTTTTTATTTTGCAACATAAAAACACCGTCAATTTTCATTTATAATGTGTTTCTTTCTTTTTTTTTTACCTGATATTACTTTCATGGGCATTTTATGTATTTTCAGTCCTGGGGCTGCCTTTTTTAATGAACTGAAATTGAATTTTAGAAAATAGGGAAAGGTCGAGGAGATGACATTTAAAAGAGTTCAACAGTTCTCCACAGATTTCAGCTTTCCCATGGTTTATCTTCATTGCTTTTTCCATCGTCGACTGAATTTAATTAGTCTCGTGAATTAGTGTTTATAAGGAGTCATACTGATTATCTCATATCTAAAGCAAATACAAAAAATAATAATGAAATAATAACTAAAATAAGAATAAAATAATACAAGCAAAACACAATAAGTCTTGATAATAATAATAAATAAATAAAAAATCATCTACGTGACATGTACAAGATTAATTAAACTTCAAGTTTAAAAGCGCATGATTATTTAAAAAAAATGGAATATATACACATTAATTTTTTTTAAAACAAACACTCGGCCTCATTAACAAGCGTTTTACACGATAAAATCGCTTATCCAATCACCCAACTGTACACTGACTGAAATGTTTGTATTTAATTTCTGATATTCAATGTTTACCCAACTCGAGATATTATGGCTTTATATTTTTTTTAAAGAAATGAAAACGAATAAAAGATATAATAATGATAAATATTAAAAGAAAATCACCTACTTGACATGTACAAGCTAATAAACTTCAAATTAAAAGCGCATGATCATTAAAAAATATATAAACATTAATTTCTAAAAAACAAACACACAGCCTCATTAACAAGCGTTTTACACGATAAAATCGCTTATTAATCACCCAATGTACACTGACTGAAATGTGTGTATTTAATTTTTGATATTCAAGTGTTACACAACTCAGATATTATGGCTTTATATATAATTTTTTTAAAGAAATGAAAACGGAATAAAAGATATATTAATAATAATGATAAATATTTAAAGAAAATCACCTACTTGACATGTACAAGCTAATTAAACTTCAAATTAAAAGCGCATGATCATTAAAAAAATATATAAACATTAATTTCTAAAAACAACACACGGCCTCATTAACAAGCGTTTTACTCTATTAAAATCACTTGTCGCTAACTAATCACCCAATGTAAACTAAATTAAGGGTGTGCATTCAATTTTTGATACTCAATGTTTACACAACCTCGAGATATTATGGCTTTTTAATTGTATAAATACGAGTGCGTAGTTCCATTAAAATCAAATTTCTCCTACTTGGAAATCAGACCGTTCATTATCCTGTTGTTAAGATGGCGAGTTTTTCAGTTTGCATCCTGTTTCTGGCGCAGCCGTTTTCGTAGGTAAGGATTCACTTTTTTTCTTTCCAAACTCACTTATTGAACACAACCTCTGAAAATAAATAGATACAAAATTATTAAAAATTTCATCACAATCGGTTTGAAAATAACGAAGTTTATGATATTTAAAGTTTTACATTTTTTCGATAGATCTGTGCATAGTCTCATGTATATTCAATGAGCAAGCTGATGATGTCATTGATTCACTCCTTTTTCTATTTTTACTATATGCAATCTTACTTATTTCATTTTTTTTTCTTACAAGTGTACAACATTCTATCCCTTCTAATGACATAAGTTAGAGTGACGATATTTCTTAAACATTACATAAAGAATCATCCCTGTTTTTATAATCATGGCGCAGAAATGGAATAATTGTTATTTCATGAAATAAATAAAATATGACAAAAGAAGAAGTGGATCACTGACATCATATTTTTCATCCGATTTCGATGAAATTTTCCGTGTTGTAATGATGTATTTTATTTGTACATTGTTGATTCCATCTGAATTACAGCCTGGAGTAGGCCTTTGAAAGCAACTTTTTTTCATTTTCTTCATCTTCCATAATAAAGTAGAACCTCCTTGTCCCGGCATTCATGTCAAATTTTCAATAGAAAACAAAAACAGTTAGACCGGGAAGAAAAAAATGGAAGAAGGTAATCATCAATACAAAAACGTCTCAAGAAGATGATCACTTCGAACACTATAGTTATATAATTTTCATACTTTATGTCTATTTACACATGATGTTACATCTTTGCAAGTTTGGGATAAAAACGAATTGAATTCGGAACTAACCTTTTGAAGTGTATTTGAATGAATGTCCAGGTAGTGACGCAGCCAGTGTAACCTATGGTGATCTGGGATCGTTCGAATATGGGTCTGGATGTCATCATGCCCAACCAGAGAGTCCAGAAGCAACGTCATTCGATACTATCTGTACACACCAGACAGCAAGTATTTCCAAAGAGCAACTCACCAGAACGAATGCCAACTCAATCACAAATTCGAATTTCGGTAAGTGGTAAATTAACTGTTAGCAGCTCACACTAACGAGCTATAAATGTATATACAAATACATAGCAAGAATTTTTAAAAACAAAACCATTTATCTTGTTTTCTTTTTCAAATCGAGTTTATAGACTTCAATGTGTACAGTAGTCCCACAAAAATGCTAATGGCACTTTAGATGGTTATAATTTATTAAAATTTTAGTGTTATATTATTTATATCTTTACAACCGTCAACTACAATTCATTTTCTACGATTGCATGAAATTTTTTGTAATACGGTCGAGTAATTACAAGATATGAGCATTCTTTCATCACACATCAGGAAACCTCTCCATCCAAGTATTGTATTAAGTATAAAGTATCAGACATATCGAATAAAAGAAACCCAAGTTTGATCTTTAAAAATTTGAAAAATATTTCAAATTGATCATGAAAATTTATATCACTGTAAAGTGCAACTCCTTACCATTTTAATGATACCTCTCCCAGCTCACAATATCACGCATCGCTGAACCCCACTGTTCTGAAAAAGTCTTGCAAAATTGTGAGTTGTTCTCTTTTCATGCTCCTTCAGATGGGTTGTTCAAATGTGCCTAAAAGAAAACCAAACTTTGATCATCAATATTCAAAGAATATTACATACGTGATTATTAATTTGAATCACTTGGAAAGTGCAACTCATTATCATTTTAATGATACCTCTCTTAGCTCACCAATTTCATGCACCAATGAACCCCATTGTTCTGAAAAATTGTCTCGCAAAACTGTGATTGGTTCCTTTTCATGCTCCGTGAGATGAGTTGTTTGAATGTGCCTAAAACATGATTAGCTATTCAAAGTAAAGCATTCCAATGATTTTCAATAATGGGTTTTGATAAATGGGTGGAATTGCCTCGTTAGTCCATTGAGCTTATCACTCCGGTAATTTCTTCATGTTACAGCTCACGACAGCGCACAAAAACCTTAAGTTCACCGTGGATTAATGTAAGAATCATGACAGTGCATGCATCAATCACAATTTTGCGAGATATTTTCATTGTGAGCTGAAAGAGGTATCATTAAAAATGGTAATGCTTTGAACTTTCCAGTGAAATGAACATTATAATCACCACTGTAATATTTTGAAAATATTGAGGATCAAAGTTTGGTTCCTTTTTTAGGCACATTGAAACAACCCATCTCAGTGAGCGTTAAAGTGAACCACTCACAATTTGCAAGACTTTATTTAAAACAATGGGGTTCAGTATACATGAGTATTGGTGAGCTGAAAGAGGTATCATTAAAATGGTAATCAGGTAATGAGTTTACCATTACAGTGATATAAATTTCATAATCTCTACTGAAATATCTTTCTAAGTAATAATGATCAAACCTGGTTTTCTTTATTCGATTGGATGGAGAGGTTTCCCGATGTGTAATGACAAAATGCTCATATCTTTGTGATTATTGGACCATATCACATAAAATTTGTGGAAAGTGAATTGTTGTTTACGGGTGTAAAGTTATAACAATATACTGTAATAGTGTAATTTTGATATGATACCCATCTAAAGTGCCTTAGCATTTTTTGTGGGACACACTGTTATATTATACAACTTTCCGAAAACTATGGAACATTATCGCATCCTATAAACAAAACGTGAGCATTAATATTTACGTGTTGTCAATATATTTTGCGAGTGTTACATTCATTGCTATATTTTGTAATACTCTTCTTGACAGTTATTTTTTCTTGTTAAATCCGTTAGACGTTTTGTCATAAGTTTCTTAATTTAGTTTATATCAACACTTTTAAAATGATTGATTGAGAAAATTTCTAACGATTTTTTTTTAAAGTATCATTATTCTTATCTTACTTACTTACTTACCTGATACTACTACTACTACTACTACTACTGGTCAATTGGGGGCGTACATGGGATGATATAGTTCCATGACATTTGCCTATGCCAACATTGCTCCGCTAGAAATTCCATACACTAATCGAAAGACTAAACTTTTCAGCCTGAATTTAACACTATACCCTACCCTAAACCTTAACCTAACATAAAACCCAATTGTGACCTAACCTAACCCTAATCTTAGCTGAAATAGAGCCGGGAGAAATTGTCGCATGAGCAATTGTCGTGTCACCGATGATATACCCTTAGCGGCATAATGGCCGCAATGTTTTTTACTACTTGATCATTTTAGCCTAAACACTCATATAAATCCTCTAATAATTGAAAACAACTTTACAGAGCTCCAGGGACACCAAGTTTATCATTCATGGCTACACAGACGAGTACACGCGCGGAATGGGCTCAGATATGAAAGAATGCTCTCGTAGATCAGGTATATTTTACTCTCTAAGGGGGCCGTCACACGAGGTCGTTCTATAACGTTCTATAACGTTCTTGCCCGTTCTTTTAAAAATTGGCTGAACGGGCTTTGGTGCGGTTGGAACTTATAACTTTGAAAATGAATGCTTGAATACGATACTAGCAGTTCATAAATAGTTCTCGTTACGTCAATTCCTGTCTTTATCGCGTCCGCAATACGTTGTTACCGGTTCAGACCGAGTAAACAGCTCGTTCACTCTATACCGTTCGTAGCACGTTCCAAACCGTCACTAAAGTGCCTATGCGCAGCATGATAAAAGTTAGGTACCATGTTCGTAGTAGGCCTACGTCCTTCTCGTTCAGAGAAGTCCTACCCGTTTAAGGAACGTTGTCACTATACGTTTATATTTAGAACTGGAAGCCGTACGATATTTTGAACATTGTAAAAAAATCGGAATGCCTTTCCGTTCTCATAAGTTCATAAACAGATTGTAAACGGTCTGTTCTAGATTCTAAAAGGTCTGTACTACGTCCTGTCCGTTTGTAAACAATTGAGCCCGTTCAACAGAAACTACCAAGAACGCAGTGAGAACTAGCTCAGTGTGACGGGAATTATGACATGCGTTCTGTTTAAAAATTGAAACGTACTGCTATTCAAGCCCGTGGTATAAAGTCCTGAGCAGATTGAAATAGGTCTCAATACGTCCACTCCGTGGTACATAGATTAAGCCCGTATTGAAGAAATTGTTCAGTGTGACAGTAGTATAGCGAATAGATCAGCTATTTGATTGCCACACATTAATTGTTACAATTACAGAAATCTCACAACTTTTAATTAAATACGAAAAACGGCATTGGTCCGAAAAGAACGCGTACATTATTTTGACCCTAATTATTTCAGGATTAAGATGAACAACGTTCGTATACAGTCCTCAATACGTCCATCACGTCTTTGCTCGTCTTCAGTCCGTTTGTATCTAGTTAAAATCGGGTGAAAATGACCGTTTCCACGAAACAGAGCCCGTCTGAAACAATCCAAACCCGTCCCCAGTTTAGTTTCAACCCTTCTTAATCAGTTCCAACTCTTTTCCAATGCGTTTCGTCCCGACCTAACTAGTTCTGGGTCGTTTTTAATCCGTCAAAATCCCGTTCTTTCTCGTTCTTACGTCGACCAAACGGCCCTCCAGAAAGTTCATCTCGTTTTACTGCGTTATTATCCGTGTCTAGACGTTGAACGCAAATGCGTGCCCTTTCCCATAAAAACCCTAGCCCGTTTTTGCAGACTCATGCCGTCTCGGTAACTTCATCTCTCCTCCAATGGTGGCTTCTTTTAAAGCGCTCAAGTCCGTCAGGTGTGACGCTCATGGCGCTATTACATACATGAGAAATACATATTTATAAAGATAAAATATACATGAGAAATACATATTTATAAAGATACAAGTACATGCTAATAAGGTACAAGATTATTAGAATCAAGCTTAGAAATAAATACAACAAATATGAGATAATCGAATATATGGATGTCTATGGTGATGATGATGATGATGGTGGAAGAAGATGATGATAATGATGATGATGATAATGATGTTGATGATGATCAGGATCATCAATTTACAAGTTCTATTTAACTTCTCGATGATCCATCCACTATTCTTATAAATTGTCTCACATATATGTAATACTATACTTTGTATGAAATATTTTTTTATTTCTTTATTTGTATGTTTTTATGAATGTTTTTATGAAGTCTGGTAGATGTCTTCTTATTTTGTCAGGGGGAGTTGTGTGTGTGTGTGTGTGTGTGTGTGTGTGTGCGTTTGTGGGATTGGATGTGGGAGGTGTGAGGACTTAAAAAAATCAAGTCTGGTAGATTTCTTCTTATTTTGTCATCGGAGTTGTGTGTGTGTGTTTTTTTGTGCGTGTGTGTGGCTGTGA
Source organism: Paracentrotus lividus (assembly GCA_940671915.1). NCBI lineage: Eukaryota > Metazoa > Echinodermata > Echinoidea > Camarodonta > Echinidae > Paracentrotus > Paracentrotus lividus. The sequence continues at coordinate 4,053,207 of CALNVZ010003432.1, read as the reverse complement.
GTTTGTGGGATTGGATGTGGGGGTGTGAGGGCTTGGTATCAAGGGTGTAGAGCTTAAAATCAAGTCTGTAGATTTCTTTTATTTTGCAGGGGATGTGTGTGTGTGTGTGGTGTGTGTGTGTGGTGCGTTTGTGGGATTGGATGTGGAGTGAGGACTTGCATCATGGTTGTGAGGACTTAAAATCAAGTCTTGTAGATTTCTTCTTATTTTATCGGAGGGGGGGGGGGTTGTGTGTGGGTGTTTGTGTGTATGTGTGCGTTTGTGGGTGGACTGGATGTGGGTTTGTAACAGGGCGGTATCCAGGATTGGCACCCCGGGGGGCCTGATGTTGATTTGATTTTGCGCCCCCCAGTGGTGGATGCAGAAAGGCAGAAAGGTATCCTATTTTTTTCCACGTTACATCGGGCGAGCCAAAAAGTACACTTAAATTTTTCCACGTTAGGCTGGCCGAGCGATAAGCGGGGGAGGGGGGAGGGGGGGGGGGGGGGTGTTGAATTTTTTTTTCGGCCTCCGGCCAACATAAAGGTCATATATCAACCATAGGGGTAGGTTTCACAGGTCAATCAGCTCAATCATGCCCACTTTTTTCGTTTTTTTTTGTTTTTTTTTACATTTTGCTCAATTTGGCGCCCTTTCGGGCGCCTACCCGGGAGCTCGGCCGGTAAAGCCCCCCCCCCCAGAATACGCGCATGTGTAAGGGCTTGGTATCAAGGTAAGAGGACTTAAAATTAAGTCTGGCAGTTTTCTTATTTTTTCGTTTTTTTGTGTGTGTTTATGTGTGTGTTTTACGTATTTTGTGTGTGAGGGAGAGTGTGCTTGTGTGTTTGTGAGGGTGTTTGTGGGGTTGTGCGAGTCAGCGTGTGTGTGTCAGAGTCACTGATCTGTATAATACCGATTAGTGGTCGAGTGTGTGGAGATGTGTGTTTGGAAGGGCATTATATGCACCCCGACCCCTGGGCTGTTCAAGGCTCTTATCTACAAGACCTGTGCCCTGTAACATAAAAGATACGATCTATAGTAAGTCTAAGTTTAAGTGTGGCAATTGATCATTAGATTGATCGTAATGATCGATTGCGAAAATGAAATAACCTTTCTGACTGGTTCATGGTGAGCCTGTATTGCAAAAAAAGTTTATGCAGCACCCCCCCCCCCCATTACATGGCTACTATTTATTTACATCGATCGTAACTCTTTATCTTACAGAGCACTTGTCACATAAGTAACACTACATAATTGTTATGTTATTCAATATGACCAGAGTAGCGGCGATAATTACATACGATTGGCGAAGGTTCCCAAATTAAACTATGGGCCTGTGTGTTTTAGTTTGACTAGGCATTTTATGCTAATGATTTTGATTGGTGTGGTAAAATGTTTTTCATATTTGCCATTTTGCATCATGCATTCCATTGGAGAAGAGTTGTCGTTTATAGTCAACGACAGAAATAAGAGTAACCCCACAGTGAATATGATAATCAAATTCTGTTTGATTTGAGGAGCCTTACTATTGTACATCTCTCATATAAGACCATTTTTATTGAAGCATAGTGAGTGCCAAGTTAAGAGGAGTAGAATCGTTTTGAAAGTAATTTTACATCCTGAGTGCATAAAGTGAAGAGATGTTTTTGTAAAGTAGAACAGGAGAATAGCATTTTCTTTGTTTAAACACTCATATTTTACTACATTTGTAGATTTTTATATGATCCATATTTTGTTGTCTTATGCTCTTTTGTACATACATGTTAATCCCGTACTGCAGTAGAGAAATCCGGATTACTAATATTATTTGCTGATCAAATTATGGTGTGCATTTTGAAGAAAAAAAATATCTTTCATAGAAAGATGAAAAATTTTATCATACTATTATTGATTAAAACTGCACATTTACATTAAAAGCCTTGCTGTGTCGCATTCCTTAGTTTAATTGTAACTATTACTAATATGGAAAAAATTAACAAAAGAAAAATGTAGATATTTTGTAGTTTCTTTGTAGTTTCTTTGTAAGTATATTAAATTTTGGAACCATCACACTTTTCTCTTTTTTAAATTAATTGAAGAGTCATTCAAATATTTGAATTCCCTCAAAAGTGTTTTCTAGACACATTTGGGCAAAAGAGCAGAAAAATAGTTTTGATACCCTGATTGATTATATTCATAGAATTTCAATTTTTTATTAAAGTGAAATAACATCCAAATTGATGTTTTCAAACAATATTTTGCTTTTAGAATCAGAATGTCAAAAAAACTTTTTTTTAATTGAGACTTTTCAGATTTGAGCTCATGAGTTTTTAATGACCTTTTTTATTTGAAGATTTTGGAACATTTTGTAACACTTTTTGGAACTGAATAAAGAAAGAAAGTAAACCATTGATATTTGTATCCATTGTTTATTCTGTATGCAGGTGTTATTATTACCAAGAACCATGAACATTTCTCTACTTTTTGAAAGCATCAACATAAGACTTTTCTTACAATGGACGGAATACGACTCGAGCATATCAAGGAAGTTACACTATAATCAGACATCTTCAACTCATTTCATCTCATTTCATCTTACGCTCATATCGAGAATACTTTTTCATATGGATGGAATCATTGTATTTTGTGAGTTCGTGTTAAAGACCTAGTTGAGAATCGTATATCCAATACCCCTCCAGATGCAATAGACAGCGAAAGTTTAATAGACACTCATCTATTTAACTCATCTAAGAGTTGGGTGTGAGATTTCCAATTTATGAAACAGAATGATGCAGTGCGGAACTAGAGCCAAACTAGGATCTGCTGTACTTTCCGTTAAAGTCTACTTCCTTTTATAACGAGTGTCCACTGTACCACTAAAATTGATCCCTTTGCAAGCCACGCAAAGAGCATTTTTTGTTTGTTTATATATGCTTTTAAAAAAAATTTTTAGGGAGTGAAAAAAAAATATTTTGCTTTGTTTTACTTTTGGAACAAGGTAGATGTTGGTTTTTGGAATGGAAGAAGACGGGGGGGGGGGGGGGGGTGGTAAACGGATGTTGAGTTTTTTTTTGTTGTTATAAACGACGGGTAATCCCGCCCTCCCCGACTTCTCAAATCATCGAGGGGTCACTCACCTCCCACATTATTGTACACCCAGTTACAAGAATAAATGGTCAATTTTTTAACTCTTCATTCGTGTCCAAAATTTTTGACCCTTTTCAGAGTCATCAATCAATCAATCAACCGGGAATCCGGGTCAATTGGAGATTTGTTGACCCGGAATATGGGTCTTTATTGGTGCCTTTAACCCAGAATCTGGATGAAATTGTCCCGGAAAGTGTATGACCCCGATAAACCATAAGGCCGCCTCACGAATGACCGGAAATTGATCAAATTTAACTTTTTGGTTTACCCCCCTCCCCAAACTAATATTTCACATTCATTTTTTTCCTTCTCGTTTCCCTCCCCCGTATTTTCTTTTCTGTTCTTCTTCTTCCGCCCATCCTCCCCCATTTCTGTTTACACGGTTCCTTCTATCTCTTTGGGTTCTCTCCATTTCTCAATCTTTTCTACACGTTCTTTAATGGAGAAATAAATTTTTTTATTTTTTTATTTTGCAACATAAAAACACCGTCAATTTTCATTTATAATGTGTTTCTTTCTTAATTTTGTTTTACCTGATATTACTTTCATGGGCATTTTATGTATGTTTCAGTCCTGGGGCTGCCTTTTTTAATGAACTGAATTGAATTTTAGAAAATAGGGAAAAGGTCGAGGAGATGACATTTAAAAGAGGTCAACAGTTCTGCCACAGATTTCAGCTTTCCCATGGTTTATCTTCATTGCTTTTTCCATCGTCGACTGAATTAATTAGTCTCGTGAATTAGTGTATAAGGGTCATACTGATTATCTCATATCTAAAAGCAAATACAAAAAATAATAATGATAATAATAACAAATAAGAATAAATAATACAAGAAAACACAATAATCTTGATAATAATAATAAATAAATAAAAAATCACCTACGTGACATGTACAAGATAATTAAACTTCAAGTTTAAAAGCGCATGATTATTTAAAAAAAATGGAATATATACACATTAATTTTTTTTAAAACAAACACTCGGCCTCATTAACAAGCGTTTTACACGATTAAAATCGCTTATCAATCACCCAATGTACACTGACTGAAATGTGTGTATTTAATTTCTGATATTCAATGTTTACCCAACTCGAGATATTATGGCTTTATATTTTTTTTAAAGAAATGAAAACGAATAAAAGATATAATAATGATAAATATTAAAAGAAAATCACCTACTTGACATGTACAAGCTAATTAAACTTCAAATTAAAAGCGCATGATCATTAAAAAATATATAAACATTAATTTCTAAAAACAAACACACAGCCTCATTAACAAGCGTTTTACACGATTAAAATCGCTTATTAATCACCCAATGTACACTGACTGAAATGTGTGTATTTAATTTTTGATATTCAATGTTTACACAACTCGAGATATTATGGCTTTATATATATTTTTTTAAAGAAATGAAAACGAATAAAAGATATAATAATAATAATGATAAATATTTAAAGAAAATCACCTACTTGACATGTACAAGCTAATTAAACTTCAAATTAAAAGCGCATGATCATTAAAAAATATATAAACATTAATTTCTAAAAACAAACACACGGCCTCATTAACAAGCGTTTTACTCTATTAAAATCACTTGTCGCTAACTAATCACCCAATGTAAACTAAATTAAGGGTGTGCATTCAATTTTTGATACTCAATGTTTACACAACTCGAGATATTATGGCTTTTTAATTGTATAAATACGAGTGCGTAGTTCCATTAAAATCACATTTCTCCTACTTGGAAGATCAGACCGTTCATTATCCTGTTGTTAAGATGGCGAGTTTTTCAGTTTGCATCCTGTTTCTGGCTGCAGCCGTTTTCGTAGGTAAGGATTCACTTTTTTTCTTTCCAAACTCACTATTGAACACGACCTCTGAAAATAAATAGATACAAAATTATTAAAATTTCATCACAATCGGTTTGAAAAATAACGAAGTTATGATATTTTAAAGTTTTACATTTTTTCGATAGATCTGTGCATAGTCTCATGTATATTCAATGAGCAAGCTGATGATGTCATTGATTCACTCCTTTTTCTGTATTTTACTATATGCAATCTTACTTATTTCATTTTTTTTTCTTACAAGTGTACAACAATTCTATCCCTTCTAATGACATAAGTTAGAGTGACGATATTCTTAAACATTACATAAAGAATCATCCCTGTTTTTATAATCATGGCGCAGAAAATTGGAATAATTGTTATTTCATGAAATAAAATAAAATTATGACAAAAGAAGAAGTGGATCACTGACATCATATTTTTCATCCGATTTCGATGAAATTTTCCGTGTTGTACATGATGTATTTTATTGTACATTGTGATTCCATCTGAATTACAGCCTGGAGTAGGCCTTTGAAGCAACTTTTTTTCATTTTCTTCATCTTCCATAATAAAGTAGAACCTCCTTGTCCCGGCATTCATGTCAAATTTTCAATAGAAAACAAAAACAGTTAGACCGGGAAGAAAAAAATGAAGAGGTAATCATCAATACAAGAAACGTCTCAAGAAGATGATCACTTCGAACACTATAGTTATATAATTTTCATACTTTATGTCTATTTACCACATGATGTTACATCTTTGCAAGTTTGGGATAAAAACGAATTTGAATTCGAACTAACCTTTTGAAGTGTATTTGAATGAATGTCCAGGTAGTGACGCAGCCAGTGTAACCTATGGTGATCTGGGATCGTTCGAATATGGGTCTGGATGTCATCATGCCCAACCAGAGAGTCCAGAAGCAATCGTCATTCGATACTATCTGTACACACCAGACAGCAAGTATTCCAAAGAGCAACTCACCAGAACGAATGCCAACTCAATCACAAATTCGAAATTTTCGGTAAGTGGTAAATTAACTGTTAGCAGCTCACACTAACGAGACTATAATGTATATACAAATACATAGCAAGAATTTTTAAAAACAAAACCATTTATCTTGTTTTCTTTTTCAAATCGAGTTTATAGACTTCAATGTGTACAGTATGTCCCACAAAAAATGCTAATGGCACTTTAGATGGGTATAATATTAAAATTTTAGTGTTATATTATTTATATCTTTACAACCGTCAACTACAATTCATTTTCTACGATTGCATGAAATTTTTTGTAATACGGTCGAGTAATTACAAAGATATGAGCATTCTTTCATCACACATCAGGAAACCTCTCCATCCAAGTATTGTATTAAGTATAAAGTATCAGACATATCGAATAAAAGAAACCCAAGTTTGATCTTTAAAAATTTGAAAAATATTTCAAATTGATCATGAAATTTATATCACTGTAAAGTGCAACTCCTTACCATTTTAATGATACCTCTCCCAGCTCACCAATATCACGCATCGCTGAACCCCACTGTTCTGAAAAAGTCTTGCAAAATTGTGAGTTGTTCTCTTTCATGCTCCTTCAGATGGGTTGTTCAAATGTGCCTAAAAGAAAACCAAACTTTGATCATCAATAATTCAAAGAATATTACATACGTGATTATTAAGTTTGAATCACTGGAAAGTGCAACTCATTATCATTTTAATGATACCTCTCTTAGCTCACCAATGTCATGCACCAATGAACCCCATTGTTCTGAAAATTGTCTCGCAAAACTGTGATTGGTTCCTTTTCATGCTCCGTGAGATGAGTTGTTTGAATGTGCCTAAACATGATTAGCTATTCAAAGTAAAGCATTCCAATGATTTTCAATAATGGGTTTGATAAATGGGTTGGAATTGCCTCGTTAGTCCATTGAGCTTATCACTCCGGTAATTTCTTCATGTTACAGCTCACGACAGCGCACAAAACCTTAAGTTCACCGTGGATAATGTAAGAATCATGACAGTGCATGCATCAATCACAATTTTGCGAGATATTTTCATTGGTGAGCTGAAAGAGGTATCATTAAAATGGTAATGCGTTGAACTTTCCAGTGAAATGAACTTTATAATCACCACTGTAATATTTTTGAAAATATTGAGGATCAAAGTTTGGTTCCTTTTTTAGGCACATTGAAACAACCCATCTCAGTGAGCGTTAAAGTGAACCACTCACAATTTTGCAAGACTTATTTAAAACAATGGGGTTCAGTGATACATGATATTGGTGAGCTGAAAGAGGTATCATTAAAATGGTAATCAGGTAATGAGTTACACTTTACAGTGATATAAATTTCATAATCTCTACTGAAATATCTTTCTAAGTAATAATGATCAAACCTGGGTTTCTTTTATTCGATTGGATGGAGAGGTTTCCCGATGTGTAATGACAAAATGCTCATATCTTTGTGATTATTGGACCATATCACATAAAATTTGTGGAAAGTGAATTGTAGTTTACGGGTGTAAAGTTATAAACAATATACTGTAATAGTGTAATTTTGATATGATACCCATCTAAAGTGCCATTAGCATTTTTTGTGGGACACACTGTATATTATACAAGCTTTCCGAAAACTATGGAACATTATCGCATCCTATAAACAAAACGTGAGCATAATTATTTACGTGTTGTCAATATATTTTGCGAGTGTTACATTCATTGCTATTATTTTGTAATACTCTTCTTGACAGTTATTTTTTCTTGTAAAATCCGTTAGACGTTTTGTCATAAGTTTCTTATATTTAGTTTATATCAACACTTTAAAATGATTGATTGAGAAAATTTCTAACGATTTTTTTTTTAAAGTATCATATTCTTATCTTACTTACTTACTTACCTGATACTACTACTACTACTACTACTACTTGGTCAATTGGGGGCGTACATGGCGATGATATAGTTCCATGACATTTGCTATGCCAACAATTGCTCCGCTAGAAATTCCATACACTAATCGAAAGACTAACTTTCAGCCTGAATTTAACACTATACCCTACCCTAAACCTTAACCTAACATAAAACCCAATTGTGACCCTAACCCTAACCCTACATCTTAGCTGAAATAGAGCCGGGAGAAATTGTCGCATGAGCAATTGTCGTGTCACCGATGATATACCCTTAGCGGCATAATGGCCGCAATGTTTTTACTACTTGATCATTTTAGCCTAAACACTCATAATAATCCTCTAATTAATTGAAAACAACTTTACAGAGCTCCAGGGACACCAAGTTTATCATTCATGGCTACACAGACGAGTACACCGCGGAATGGGCTCAGGATATGAAGAATGCTCTCGTAGATCAGGTAATATTTTACTCTCTAAGGGGGCCGTCACACTGAGGTCGTTCTATAACGTTCTATAACGTTCTTGCCCGTTCTTTAAAAAATTGCTGAACGGGCTTTGGTCGGGTTGGAACTTATAACTTTGAAAAATGAATGCTTGAATACGATACTAGCAGTTCATAAATAGTTCTCGTTACGTCAATTCCGTCTTTATCGCGTCCGCAATACGTTGTTATCCGGTTCAGACCGAGTAAACAGCTCGTTCACTCTATACCGTTCGTAGCACGTCCAAACCGTCACTAAAGTGCCTATGCGCAGCATGATAAAAGTTAGGTACCATGTTCGTAGTAGGCCTACGTCCTTCTCGTTCAGAGTAAGTCCTACCCGTTTAAGGAACGTTGTCACTATACGTTTAATTTTAGAACTGGAAGCCAGTACGATATTTTTGAACATGTTAAAAAAAATCGGAATGCCTTTCCGTTCTCATAAGTTCATAAACAGATTGTAAACGGTCTGTTCTAGATTCTAAAAGGTCTGTACTACGTCCTGTCCGTTTGTAAACAGATTGAGCCCGTTCAACAAGAACTACCAAGAACGCAGTGAGAACTAGCTCAGTGTGACGGGAATTATGACATGCCGTTCTGTTTAAAAATTGAAACGTACTGCTATTCAAGCCCGTGGTATAAAGTCCTGAGCAGATTGAAATAGGTCTCAAGTACGTCCACTCCGTGTGTACATAGATTAAGCCCGTATTGGAAGAAATTGTTCAGTGTGACAGTAGTATAAGCGAATAGATCAGCTATTTGATTGCCACACATTAATTGTTACAATTACAGAAATCTCACAACTTTTAGAATAAATACGAAAAACGGCCATTGGTCCGAAAAAGAACGCGTACATTATTTTGACCTAATTATTTCAGGATTAAGATGAACAACGTTCGTATACAGTCCTCAATACGTCCATCACGTCTTTGCCTCGTCTGCAGTCCGTTTGTATCTAGTTAAAATCGGGTGAAAATGACCGTTTCCACGAAACAGAGCCCGTCTGAAACAATCCAAACCCGTCCCCAGTTAGTTTCAACCCTTTCTTAATCAGTTCCAACTCGTTTCCAATGCGTTTCGTCCCGACCTAACTAGTTCTGGGTCGTTTTTAATCCGTCAAAATCCGTTCTTTCTCGTTCTTACGTCGACCAAACGGCCTCCAGAAAGTTCATCTCGTTTTTACTGCGTTATTATCCGTGTCTAGAACGTGTTGAACGCAAATGCGTGCCCGTTTCCCATAAAAACCCTAGCCCGTTTTTGCCAGACCTCATGCGTCTTCGTAACTTCAAGCTGATAATGAATATACAATGCTCGTTTGTAAGACATCCTAGCACATCTTTAGAACGATTTAAGTACGGCAATTTCGTTTGTAGTACGTCCATCTCGTTTCAGGTACGTTCATTGCTACCCCGTTAAATTTTAGGACGAGATGGGCGCCCGATTTTTTTGAACACTTTTTTGAAAATCCGACCGAGCTAGTCCATGAAGTTCGTAAACAGATCGCAAGAAGTATTTACTACGTCCACTCAGTTTACACACAGACTATGCCCGTTCGGCAAAATTTGCAAGGACGTAGTAGGAACGAGCTCAGTGTGACGGGGGTATTAATGTAAGACGAGTTTAAAGAGTGGAAAAGAAGTGAAGGGAGTGAACGGTGGACAACACATTTTCGAGTGGTAAAATTTCAAATTTTGAGTGTGGAAATGAATTGTTAGCTCTGTAAGGGGAGAAACTTGTTATCCAAATAACAACTATCACTCCTCTCAGAGTGGATTTCTACTCATAAGCATGACTGCTGTCCATCGTTTAACTCCTTGAACGAGTGGAAATTCGCTCGTTTACATTTAGTGAGTAGTTTTTCCCGGTCAATTTTAAACTCTTTGCAATCGAATTCGTTATTGTTCCTTCAACAACAAAAAAGGTCCGTGGAAGACCAGCAGCAATATCATAAATTACAGCTGAAATGGGCTAACAGCCGTATTTTTATATTGATATAATTATGTTTCTACGTTATGTGTAATAGAATAGGATTTTTATTTTACGGAAATAAAACTAACCAACCAACCAATTAAAATGATACCTGGTCAGGAGGGAGCTATCGGTCATTTAAATTAACGCTTAGAGCAAGCGAATTCGTTTTTGTTCTTTCATATTCGTTAGTGAGCTCTCAATTTCGTTTTTGTGCGATCAAAACTATAAGCAATGAATTTCGTCAATGTTCATGAATGGGCGAATTTGAGTGACTACTCACGAAATCATATCAAATGCAACTGGATTACATGTTTTTTGTTTGTTTGTTTGTTTGTTTGTTTGTTTTTTGTTTTTTTTGCTGTTCATAAACGAATTCGATTGCAGATTTTCCAGCAGATTTTCAAATTTTTCTCATTTTGACTTTGGCCAAACTGTCGATCACAAGGTACGCGCGGTTCCAATCCCGGCCACTAGGACGGCATTTGGAAAAAGTATAAATCTGCACTGTAATGCATCGTTGAGTACCAAATGTATCAAGAACAATATCCAAGATTGAAGTAAAATAAATTAAGAATTTTCAGTTTAAAAAAATGTATTATTCAAAATCACAAAAAGATATTTTAAAAAATCATCATGATAACTAGCATATCAAAAATAAATGAATCAACGCTTTGAAATTCTACTCCAGAATTAGTTTTCTGTATGCCATCGTTGCGCAATAATCATAAAGTAAAAAAAAAAAAATCATGATTGTTTGTTCGTTTTTTTTTTTTTTTTTGTATGTTTGTTTACTACTGCAGAACACGAACGTGATCATGGTTGACTGGGAGGAAGGCGCTGGTCGGGCCAACTACGCTCAGAGTCGCGCGAACACTCGTGTCGTGGGTCGAGACATCGGAAAGCTTTGCGAGGCATTGCAGTCAGCCGAGGGGCAAGCTTACAGCAAAATGCATATCATCGGTCATAGCTTGGGCGCCCACACCGCTGGGTATGCTGGCGAAGCAAGGGGTAGTATTGGACGATTGACGGGTAAGATTTTGACTTTTTTTGCATTTAAAAAAAATTTTACGTCAAGTTCACTGTAATACGATATTATAAAGTGGGGTCTTGATATCGCCGTTTGACGCATTTTCCCGTACAAATTTTTTACAAGTTTTAAAAGTTCCGCAATCATCAATTTCCAACGACTGAATAAGTTTGCATCCTCTTTAAAATATTTTGCACATAAGTTATCATTTCCTTCCATTTATTAACATGATTAATGTTTTTATTTCTTAATTTACCAGCTCAAACGGAAATCAATGTTTTAATATCAAGCCATATACTTTACAATTCACCATTATCAATGAAATAAATAAACCATTATTCTTTTGAGAGGCACAGACTTTTAGCTGTGAGGACAAGACACTTCCTTGCATTCTCTCTCATTCCATCACTTCCATTGCATAGCAACGAGAAATATGCTATAGGGTACATGCAGGTAATATGGGCCCCCTAAGCTCATTTGCCTAATTTGCATAAAATTACAAAATGACACACAGTCTAATATTTGTTTATATGAATCAATAACTACTGCTCTAACTTTTATTGTGAAGAAAAACAATTATCACCAATACCCCTGTCTGCAATTATTCAAATGTTGACGTCATCGAGAGATTGATGCCTCATCCCAATACTATTACTAAGTACCAGAATCATTTCCGCCATTTTGGACGGCCCATATTACCTGCACTGATGTTGCTATGTCAGGCGAGCATTAAATGCCACATAGCACCCCTTCACTACAAAATATTGACCTGTACACGCTAGTATGATCAAAATGAAACTATAAGCTTACTAAATATACAAACAATTGAGGTTACCCCCTCAAACACTCTTTCACCATCACATTCTGTGAAATATCAAAATTTACATCAGGGTAAAAAATTGCCGTAAGTTTTACCTACCTTGTTGGTTTTCAGCAAGTTTCTCTGAGAAATTTCGGCATTAGATGCTCTCACGATGATAGATTTTCGTATACAGTTCGTATGAACAGTATTATGACGCTCACACCGGTCACCGGTCACCGGTCGACGGTCACGACATGATTTGCTTCAGGTGGCCCATATTACCTGATGGCCCATATTACCTGCATGTACCCTACATTGATCATAAATTAATTTACTTCTGTCACAGTTAGGCAAAGGCCTATACAGTCTGTGTCCCAAAAAATGGTACAGTCGGGGAAAAAAATAAATGAGGTATGAAATCTTTTCACATGTTATGTGAATATGGTATTAGATTAAAGCCAGTATATTTTTCTTGCTGATACAATTTATTTTAACAAAAAATCGTTTTGTGGAACAAAAGTTATGCTAATTTTTGAAGACGAGAGATTCAACTTTGCACAAACCTATGCTCTTTTAGGTCAATTTCGTCGGCTTATGTTCAAAACCTACACAAAGGCATTGCAAGGCGTGTGCAAAATGGATTATTAATGATTGTAGAAAATTAATCATATCTCAAGATCTACCAAATGAGATTTTTTTTAAATGCAGAAATAAAGCTCATTTTCCGTGCTTTATGAAAATAAAAAAGCATTACCAAGTGGTTATTAATCTTCATACAATAAAAAAATGTTTCCCAACTGTACCATTTTATTTGACACAGACTGTTTGTACAGATACTACAGTAGGCCTACAGAAAGATAGTTTAAGTACATGTCAACAAGTTAATATACATAGACATTAAAGACTCCCCATTTCATTATAAATTCATATCATCACAAATCTACTTCTGTATATATAAAATATACCTACCGTTAAGTTGATCTCAGCACTAAATTGCCAATAACTTGAAAGCATTTCAATAGCGTCCATTTATGTTTTTAAAAAATTTATTTATTTATTCAGTCATATTTATCCAGGGTGGCCTCATCAGTGATCAAAGCACTGTTTTACAAGAGGGCCCTTATTACGAACAAGAGGTTGAACATTCTCTCATTCTCCTCTCACACACATTACAGGGGCGCGGAGCCGGGGGGGGGGGGCTGTGGGGGGGGGGGGGCTGCAGCCCCCCGCCCCACTTTTTCAGCCCAACGTGTACAAATTAACAAAAATGACCATACATTTGTGATTTTTAGCCTGTTCAGTCCCCCCCATTTGGCTCAGCCCCTTCCACTTTCAAATCGCTCCGCGGCCCCTGCATTTACAGACAGGCAACAAACTAGCACTAAAACTCACCGAAAACAAGAGAAAACTCAAGACGACACGGAGTTACATGATAGGCGGATCAATCGCCATATTTAGAACTCATCTTTTTTTATTAGTCTCTTTACAGACCTGTACATATTCGTAACACCTCCCCCCATAAAAGAGAAAAGTTATAGCAAAAACTTTTCGAACAATATGGTTTTACAAGGTAACAGTATTTCATACAACACAGAATACGAATATGTTGCGACATTTCAGTACAAAACTACTTCAAATTCTGAAGTTACATAACCAAATTATAACACTTTTTATAGAATTGTTACACAATGTCATAAAGATATCTACCTCATTACTAGAAACATGTCACAATCTACATTTTGTGTACAAAATCTCAAACTATATTATGCTATCATACCAAATAGACGTGGTTAACAATACCATCAAAACAAAATGCAATATAATGCATAACATTTTCTTTCTTAGCATCATAATAAATACTCGTTACATTTTAATTATCATGAACTTTACCATTTTACATTTTTGTTGGACCAATCATGCTTTTGGCCTCCCAAGGTATCATGAGTACATTTACAAATACAACGAATTTCTAATAATCAAATAACATAATTATTTGATATAATGAAGAATCAACCTGCAAAGGAAACATAGTTAAACATTTATCAATCATAAAATGTTCATATTCTTTGTCAGTTATATTTCTTTTCGTTGTGTTATTTATTTGTGTCAATTTACAAAGAAAACCAATGATTTTTCTTTTGTTGTTGTTTTACGTTTTTTTTTCTGTGTTTCTGTTTAGGTGTAGTATTTTGCTAGCGCATCTCCTGAAACACCTTTTTGCCAACTCTTTCAACTTAACCACATTCACTCTCTAACAATTATTTCGTTAAACGGCCTCGCCATACTGCTTGTTAAGAGTGGACATGTACTATTAACGCGCATGCGCAAGCTTAAATTAAATCTTTTCCCTTAGATTTACTAGTATCAAAACGGCTTAAGGCTTAAACTTGCCTTAAAACTAATATAAAACTCCCTGCTAAATTAATGCAGTATTTTCCTAACGAATCGAATAACTGGCTTTACCATTAGCCAACAACAACTGGAAGATACTCGAAGAATCTCTCCTAACTTATCACAAACAATACACTTCAAAGTTGCTTCATTAACTCGTCTGGACAAGCTCCGGGACACGACACCGCTTGGACAGACTCCGAGAAACGATACCGCCTGGACCAACCCCTAAATGACATCGCCTGAGCCGACTCCGAAGGACGACATCACCTGGGAAAAACTCCGAGAGACGACTAAAAAAACAACAATCAAGGTTTCTTACGATCAATACAAATACGCCTGGACCAACCCCTAGATGACATCGCCTGGGCCGACTTAGTGCCATCGCTGCCATCTTTCAATGACGTCATTCGATTCATGACCTCCGTCCCATAATTCTGTGCGAAGAATTAATTGAACAGCGCACGCACGGAGACGTGAAGTTGGAGCAGACGACGTTCCACTTCCGGATGACCTGACCTTGCAACTGAAATTAGAAATTACGTGGTGGATGTCTCTGTTTTCCAGTATTTTTCATCATTTATTAGGTTATTACTTCAAGTGAAATATTTGCAGATGTCACCAATTCGAGGAAGGACCTTCACAGTCTGGATTCAATGTGAGTATGAATTATCTTGACCCCGAAATTTGTGATCAATTTTTTTTTTTCTCTAGAAAAAAAAAAAACTTCGCTAGAAACGTCTACTGACTCGTCAGTTCCCGTCGCTTCGCGACGGGTGCTGGTCGGTTTACATCTACCGCTGATTACATGTTACACGTATATACGTTAGCCTAGGCTATTCAATACACTAGATCTATGAAAACAACAACACTAGAAAAGTTTCACTTTCAAAGCATCAAAAACACAGCTTGTTTTTTGTCCGTTCCCGGACAAGCCCCCATATTACAAACAAAAGGTTGAACATATTCTCTCATTCTCCCTCTCACACAAATTTTCAGGCACAACTAGTACTAAAACTCACCGATAACAAGAGAAAACTCAAGACGACACGGAGTTACATGATAGGCGGAACAATCGCCATATTTAGAACTCATCTTTTTTTATTAGTCTCGTTTCAGACCTGTACATACTCGTAACAGCCCTGCATTAAAACAATTGACCAAAATCATACATTTGATAAAGAATGGCGTAACTTTTCTAATGCTTCGATCTTGTGCCGATTGCAAAACACGGTCAAAGGCTCCCTTTTCATTGTTATACCCACATCAAACTTCCCGCTCAATCGTCTAATTTGCATACTCGGCATGCCAAGCACCTGTTATAATAATTGTAAAGAAGTATACAAACAAAAGGTAATAGACCAGTTTAATAACATATTCAAATTTTATGCATACTTTTTAAACAAAGGTTGTTCTTGACAACCTGAAAGCTTGCCAGATGCTTGCGCGACATAGCAACAACGAATTTATTCAAACTAGATTCCATGCATCGTTTATTACAAGTTGTTTGAAAACCTATGTGTCGCCAGGAAAAAGTATGCATAAAATTTGAATATGTAACTTAACTGGTCTATTAAAAAGAACTAAACCAACAATCAGGAATACCATAACTTTGTTTGTTTTGTGCGTAATGTAGGCTTGGATCCAGCTGGACCTGAGTTTACTACTTATGGCTCCTACTGTACCATCGACAAATCGGATGCAACATTCGTTGACATCATCCATACTGATGGAGAGCTTACTGGTGCTGGCCTTCTGGATCAGGTAAACAATACAAACACAAAATATAGCCTAATACTGCAATTTGTGTTAGGAAGAAACACACTAGATAAATAGGCCTACTCAAATTGTCATGATTGTGTTGTTAGATCCATGGACCTAGAGGGTATCCCATACGTCTGTCTTTCATTTCACTGTCCTTTAAAATGTCCATCTTAACTGATAATTTCTATTGATATAGGAGTAAATGGAACGAGCCATATCCGTAATTAAATGGGTAATATTACTAATAAGCTAAGAGAATAACAAGGAAAATTTCTGTCACTTTTCTTGACTTTGCAGCTTGGGCATCAGGATTTCTACCCGAACGGTGGCGAGTCTCAACCGGTTGCGAAGGACCTCGGTCCTGGAGGCGTGTGACCACATGAGGGCGGTCTACCTCTTTACAGAGGTTGAAGTCGAGTTGTAACTTCTCCCCAACGAAGACGTGCAGGCTCTTACGGGCAACTGGAATTCTGCTCCAACTGCGGGGACTTGTCCCGAGATGGGCTACGGTGCCTTCAGAGCAAGGGCTCCGGGGCCTACTATTCTACTACAAATAGCAACAGCCCGTATTGCAATTAGATGACAGGCAAAGGTATGGAAGGCGATGGTTGCAAAACGTAAAATCCCAGATCATTGATGCGTGCAGTAGTTTCTCTCTGTGTGCAGGGGTTTTAACTGGTGCGTGCAGTAGTTTTCATTGTATAAGTCCTAGCTAAATTTTATGTTGTAGAGAAGAATTCTAGCACGCAGTATAGTTAGACCACATGATCACGGTTGCACATGCACTAGTTTAAAACCTGATCAGGGGTTGGGATTAATTTACTGCACATCGCTTTCCATACCAAGTTGTATCGTAGTGAGAACGTAATGTGCACCCAATAGGCCTATTCGAAAAGATAGATTATTAATTGTATTTCTTTGTGATTTACGATGAACTTAGCTCCTTTCGAAAATTATGTGAAGTATCAATCACACTCTTTTGTATTTGGTCATCGGAGGGTTATCTTATTTTTTTTTTTAACGCTTTAACTAAGCATATAAGCTACAAAGGCCCTACTTACATCTCACAACAACAAAAAATAAAAAATTGAGTGACAAAATAGTTAAAGATTCATGTAGTGCTTTGAAGTTTAGATTCTGAGAAGCAAAACTTATTTAGTTAATTTCACTTTTAATTGATTGGGTATGAAGCCCCCCCCTTTCGCACTTTGAAATTCTAATATTGATTACAATGAGACAATGCCAAACAAACTTATTTTACGTGTTCTCATTGAGGTAAAGCATTGACACCATCCAAACTTTAAGAACCCCTTCGATCCCCTAAGCAAACGGTTGTATACAATCTCTCCTTTTTTCTTTCCAATTCTCTTTTTGATTTCTGACATACTCTATTTTAGTCCCCCTTTATTAGAATAATAATAAAAAATAATGTTGAATGAAAAATATTTTCCCCTGCCAATTTGGTGAAGTGGTAATAACTTTAGGGCACATGTATCATAGATTTACGGTGTCCATTTTTGTTGTTGCTTATGTGGATTGTTGATTATGATCGCGCGGATCCAGGGGGGGGGGGGAAGGTGGGGGCCACTCCGTAAGATTTGAAAAACAGCATGCCTTTTAATTTGTTCATCGACCTTTTTAAACGCTCCTCGGTGAAGTTAAGTTTTTTTCTTTTCTTTTTTCTTTTTCTTTTTTTTTGCTTGTCATTTTTCGGGACCGACGATAGATGACCTGGCCCTACGTTGAAATTTATTCACGCAGCCGAATGCCGAAATTTTCACACCATCCGAAAAATTTCAACCCCAGCCCCCCGCTTACACGCCGCCCGTGTAACGTGAAATATTTTGTTGTCCAGCATAAACGTGACAAATTTTAGAGTACCTTTCCGTCCGGCCGGCCTCCGTATAAGTCAATTCTGTGATCCGCCTGATGATGTTGGTGTGATGGTGGTAAAAATGATGGATAACAATCATGATGTTAATGATAATGATGATAATGATGATAATTGTGGTGGAAGAAGAAGAAGATGATGATGATAATGATGTTGGTGATGATGATAATGAGATAATGATAATGATGTTATTGATGATGATGATAACGACGTTGGTGATGATGATGAATGTCGATGATGTTCATGTTGTTGTAGTTGTTGTGGTTGTTGTTGCATTCTTTTTTGATGTTATTGTGGTTGATGATGTCTTTGATATTGATTATTGCTACTTGAATGAGCTTTGCGAATGGTTGCATCATGTTATGTAAGTGTTGATTGATTTACCGTATCAAATTACTCTTTATCCAAAGGTTCTTATGCGCATGATCATTGGATGTACGAGCATTAACGGATAGCGAAGTGTGTGTACGTGTATGTGTGTTTGAGGGATTGCGTGTTTGTGGGGGTGTGAGGGCTTGGTCTTGATGGTGTGAGGACTTAAAATCAAGTCTGGTAGATTTCTTCGTATTTTGTCAGGGGGAGTTGTGTGTGTGTGTGTGTGTGTGTGTGTGTGTGTGTGTGTGCGTTTGTGGGATTGGATGTGGGGGTGTAAAGGCTTGGCATCATGGTGGAGGACTTAAAATCAAGTCTGGTAGATTTCTTTTTATTTTGTCAGGGGGAGTTGTGTGTGTGTGTGTGTGTGTGCGTTTTTGGGATTTGATGTGGGGGTGTGAGGGCTTGATATCAAGGTGTGAGGACTATCAAGTCTGGCAGATTTCTTATTTTGTCGGGTTTTTTGTGTGTGTTTATGTGTGCGTTTTAGGTATTGAGTGTTTGAGGGAGAGTGTATAATACAGATTAGTGGTCGAGTGTGTGGAGATGTGTGTGTGGAAAGGCATTATATGCACCCCGACCCCTGGGCTATTCAAGGCTCTAATCTACAAGAACTGCCCTGTAACATAAAAGATACGATAAATCGTAAGTCTAGTCTATGGGAAACCGTTTAAATGTGGCAATTGATCATTAACCCTAAAAGGCCTGGGTTTTTTTGGTCACCTCATGAAGGGGGGGGGGGGAGAATTCCGCCCCCCCCCCCTGAGATCTCGGCTGTCTACGAAAATCGCCACGCACGTCACCTAGGACGTATTCTCCAAAAATGCATAGTCAAATGTTCCGAGAAATTTTCGGTATTAATTAATTATGCTAATTTATGCATAAATTTACACATTGCTCTAATTCATTAAATAATGCTCCAAAGTTGCTAATTTTTTATTTATAAGCTCTTTGTGAGATTCTGATGAAATTGAATAAAAAAAATTGTCTATCAAATTTCATTTCTTATGTATTTCATTGTTTTTTAAATTTCTTATGTATTTCTTTGTTTTCTATTGTTTTTTTTCAATGAGAATTGTCGGCGACATTATCACGATCACAAAGAACCAAAAACTAATTAATCTGAAGCAGTAAAAGCAAAAAATAATCATACATTTATGAATAAATTGATTTGGATTTGTACATGAAATCATGTTTTGAGCAATTTTCGGTCTGACGAGTATGTACAAAATGTTGCGTAACTTAAGAACCGCGTTCACGGACGTCGCACATTCGGTCTTAAAATTTGCGCGAGACTTGAAAGTAAAAAGTCATGAGACGGCGTGTCAACAGCTTTACGCGTTATGCTACAGTCACACAGACACTTACGGTGAGTTACGTCCAGGTGCGTCCAAAAATTATTTTCTTTTCTGCGGATCCCCACGGATGCCTACCCGTCATAGTCAGCAGTGGACATATTGATAATTTCGTTCATCCAGTAAAACAAAGAAACACATAAGAAATAATAGAATAGAACAGAAAATAATTTTTGGACGCAACCGGACGTAACTCAACGTAAGTGTCTGTGTGACTGTAGCATTAC
The DNA here is from genome assembly GCA_940671915.1 of Paracentrotus lividus. Classification (NCBI taxonomy): domain Eukaryota; kingdom Metazoa; phylum Echinodermata; class Echinoidea; order Camarodonta; family Echinidae; genus Paracentrotus; species Paracentrotus lividus. The sequence goes on along the minus strand of CALNVZ010003432.1, from coordinate 4,033,092 downwards.
AGAGATCTTGCGTGATACGTCGAGGGGGGCGGAATCCGCCCCCAGGCCTTTTAGGGTTAAATTAGTCTATGATCGATTGCGACAATGAAAAACCTTTCTGACTGGTTCATGGTGAGCCTGTATTGCAAAAAGTTTATGCAGCACCACCCCCCCCCCTCCGATTGCATGGCTACTATTGATTTACATCGATTGTAACTCTTTATCTAATGCTACAGTCACACAGCACTTCGGTTGAGTTACGTCCGGTTGCGTCCAAAAATTATTTTCTGTTCTATTCTATTACTTCTTATGTATTTCTTTGTTTTACTGGATGAACGAAATTATCAATATGTCCACTGCTGACTATGACGGGTAGGCATCCGTGGGGATCCGCAGAAAAGAAAATAATTTTTGGACGCAACTGGACGTAACTCAACGTAAGTGTCTGTGTGACTGTAGCATTACAGAGCACTTGTCACATAAAAAACACTACATAATTATTATGTTATTCAATATGACCAGAGTAACGGCGATAATTACATATGATTGGCAAAGGTTCCCAAATTAAACTTAATATTCATGGTGCTTGGTAATAATAACTGCATACAGAATAAGCAATGGATACAAATATCAATGATTTACTTTCTTTCTTTATTCAGTTCCAAAAAGTGTTACAAAATGTTCCAAAATCTTCAAATAAAAAAGGTCATAAAAACTCATGAGCTCAAATCTAAAAAAAGTCTCAAATCTAAAAAGTCTCAATTAAAAAAAAGGTTTTTGACATTCTGATTCTCAAAGCAAAATATTGTTTAAAAACATCAATTTGGATGTTTTTTCACTTGAATAAAAAAAAATTGAAATTCTATGAATATAATCAATCCGGGTATCAAAACTATTTTTCTGCTCTTTTGCCCAAATGTGTCTAGAAAACACTTTTGCCGGAATTCAAATATTTGAATGACTCTTCAATTAATTTCAAAAAGAGAAAAGTGTGATGGTTCCAAAATTTAACATATACCTACAAAGAAACTACAAAATATCTACATTTTTCTTTAGTTAATTTTTTTTTCCATATTAGTAATTGTTACAATTAAACTAAGGAATGTGACACAGCAAGGCTTTTAATGTAAATGTGCAGTTTTGATCGATAATAGTATGATTAAATTTTTCATCTTTCTATGAAAGATATATATTTTTTTTTTTCCCTTCAAAATTCACACACTAATTTGATCAGTAAATAATATTAGTAATCCGGATTTCTCTACTGCAGTACGGGATTAACATGTATGTACAAAAGAGCATAAGACAACAAAATATGGATCATATAAAAATCTACAAATGTAGTAAAATATGAGTGTTTAAACAAAGAAAAATTTTATTTTCCTGCTCTACTTTACAAAAACATCTCTTCACTTTATGCACTCAGGATGTAAAATTACTTTCAAAACGATTCTACCCCTCACTTGGCACTCACTATGCTTCAATAAAAATGGTCTTATATGAGAGATGTACAATAGTAAGGCTCCTCAAATCAAACAGAATTTGATTATCATATTCACTGTGGGGTTACTCTTATTTCTGTCGCCGACCATAAAGGACGACTCTGCTCCAGCGGAATGCATGATGCAAAATGGAAAATATGAAAAACATTTTACCACACCAATCAAAATTATTAGCATAAAATGCCTAGTCAAACTAAAACACACAGTTTCTCTACTTTCTGAAAGCATCAACTATTCTTACAATGGACGGAATACGAGTACATCAAGGAAGTGACACTATAATCAGATATCTTCATCTCATTTCATCTCATTTCATCTTACGCTCATATCGAGAATACTTTTTCATATGGACGGAATCATTGTATTTTGTGAGTTCGTATTAAAGACCTAGTTGAGAATCTTATATCTAATACCCCCTCCAGATGCAATAGACAGTGAACGTTTATTAGACACCCATCTATTTAACTCATCTAAGATTTGGGAGTGAGATTTCAAATTCATGAAACAGAATGATGCGGTGCGGAACTAGAGTCAAACTACAATGAACTACGATCTGCTGTACTTTGCGTTAAAGTCTACTTCCTTTTCAAGTGGCAAAACAAACAAATGCATAATGCAGAATACAAATCCTCAACTCATGTTGCTTAAAAAATCTTCTAGATCCAAGAAGCTTTCCCAAATTTGCCTAATCTTAAAACGAAGAAGCGTAAATGGTTGTAGATTTTCATTCGGTGGCCCACTGTGAGCACTTGAAGCTATGGCGAGGCCAGTCGGTAGATTGGCATTGAGGGCTACAGTAGGCCTGCTTCTGACACAGAGAGCAACGGAACTGGCCGACCAACCCACAGATGCAAAGCTGGGTGATATCTGGAAAATAATGAAAAAAAATGATAAAAATGATTAGTTAGTGATTTTAATTGCTGTATAATGTTTTCTCCATTCGGTATGTCACGTATTTTCCATTTGTAATTATATAAATATATACAAAATATAAATATAATACAAAATCATTTTGGGATAACATATGGTGCCATCCATGAAAATAATGGCAAAGGTTATGATGATTCAAATTTTTTATGGAAGTTTAGATTCATATTTCAACAATAACTTTTTTTAAGGGGATCACTTAGAGTGACATTATAGTGATAATTAAAAAGAAAAATTGTGTTTCCCCTTCATTTCCAAATTTTCAGTTCGCGTTGCCTCTATTCCCTAAAACTGGATCCACTGCCAAATTGATAAAAATAGAAACATTTGCAAAGAAGTTGAGCCATAACTAATGGGATCTATCCTACCTTGATCATCATTCCACTTCAAGAGGACACAGTCTGAGGAGTAGACTTCGTTCACCATCAATTTCTTCTCATCGCTGGGTTGGATCTCGGCCAGCGTCTCCTTGAGAATGACAAATGGCTTCTCCTTGACCTTATGAGGAAGGGCAGTCTCCTTGAGATCATGGCGTAGCTGGCTGATGGTACCCACCATGTTGGCTGCTACCTCACCAAGCTTCTGGAAGGTTCCGTCAGAGTTCTTCACCATGATGAACAGCCTCACACGATCAGCAAGCTCTGGAAACCGAAAAGAAAAGCGCACAAGATTATATAACCAGCCTACACGACAGCTTGATGCACAACTGCATTTGACAACTCTTCCCGAATAAATTTTCGATGTACTATTGGTGTCTCTTGGGTTCTGTTTTTCTATTACTAGTTGCTCATCGCTTACAGTTTTAACATGTTTGACATCTAGTACTTTCTATGTTACTAAATGGGTGGACACAAAAGAAGGTACATTTGTACGAGTTCTGCAAATTTAGTTTGACCATTTTCATATTGCATATTCAAGTAGTAATCTACATGTATACAGCTATAGAGTCCACTCACATTATAAAGAGGTGTTCAGGGCCAAGACAATTAATTTTTCTACAACAATGTTTGTTTGTTTTTTAACAACTGCAGGAAGCGCAGAATAATGTGAACATCTTTGGAACTTCTTATAACTAAACCCCGTTCTTATACATACTTGTTAGTTTGGTTCAGTTCAGTTCAATTTTATTCTTTCTTATTCAATACAAACAATAACAATAACCATAAAATATCCAGTGTCAAACGTATAACTGTTTACATAAGATTACAAAAGAAAAAGAAGGGAAACTACGAAAAAGTTCAGTGAACTAATGAAGGGATTGGACTGTATGAACACTACAACCATTTGACGAAGCTTGACAATAGCTACTGCAGGTGTTTGATTTGCCAAGAAACATAAAAAAACTCTTACTGTATACTAAAAGAGAATATTTTTCAAGGAATATCGAAAACAGCAGACTTACCAGTCTCCATCTGCCCTTCCAAGAAGCCAGGTGGCAGAGCGCTGACTGCGACCTCGGGTGACCTACGAGCCAAATGCAATCCAGGAGAGCGACTACGGGCAGACAAAGTGCTGCGCTCACTGTTGCTGTCCTCATCCAGCAGAAGGTGTTTGTTTACCAATCTATATGTACACCAAATTAAAAAAAAAAACACTTTAAAAATAAACCAAACATTTCAGAATAACAAACAAATTTGTAAACTTCAGTGCACAAACTTAATGAGATATGAAGTTTGAATAATTGTGTTCTTAAAAGGCAAATACCCCTTGCATATTTCCTGTCGTCAATATAACAACTAGATAGCCCTAAATCATAGGGAGCAGAGGTTACTTGCAGAGTACTATCGAGGTCACAAGGTTAAGAAAGCGAGAGTTGGGACTGACTTACCCTTCATCAGGTGTTGGAGAGCGATCAATGTGAAGGGTTGGAGCAAGGGAGGGGTGGATTAAACTGTTCTGTGATCCCACGTAACTCATCACCTTCATGTCATTGTTATCACCGTACTCCTTAGTCGTAGCCAGAGGCATCTCATCCATCATTGTTACTTTCCCTTTAAGGAACACAAGTTGGGATAAAAATTTTGTTTATCAAAACGAAAGAAAGAAGGTATATTCACCGAAAACAATATAAACAAAAGAATATAACTAATCTTTGTAGTTTTTGATCTTGAAAATTGATCAGCTCTTTCTATAGCAGAAATTGATATTCACTCATGTTTGCACTAATCATTGTCATCTGAATTTTGAACTGTTTGGGTGCCCTACATTTATCACTGGTATCCTCAACAGGTGTTTCATGCACTCAAGTTCAAAGTAGGAAATACATACTGTTGCCATTCTTCTTAATCATGAAGACTGCGACGACGATGATGAGAACCAGGAGAAGGACGACCACCACTACGACAATGATTATCCAGATTGGAAGACCACTTGAAGTAGACTGAAGAGGAGTAAAACAAAGTTGGCGGTTGAAAGGTAAAATAATTTGAAAATATGAAATCATTACTGATTTTTTCCATGAAATTCTCATGATTTTTTCTAAGTGTTACTGATAAATATCCAGCTTGAGATAAGCTGAATGGTTAGATGAGATGACCAAATCCATGCTACAATGCTAAAGTAGAAAGGTACTGCAAATGATTTATATGTAATAATTTGAAATATGGAAAATTGTATATAATCTATTCGATTGATTGTGTTGCCTTCATAGGTTCTATCTGTCTCTGATAATTGTTTTTTAATATCTAATTCCCTTAGTAATACATGTACCACTAAAAAATGTTAAATAAGAGAACTATACTGAAACTGCTTATCCAATAGTAAAATGAAGTCAAAAGGAGCCTGAGCTTTCAATCCTAGCAGAATCTTCGTCAAAGACAAAAAAATGTTGTAAAATCAAAGTTTTCGCAGAAGATTCTCGAAACAAAAATATATATCTCCCGAACTTTTGTCTGCTTAACCACATAAAGAAAAATAACGTGACAAATGAATTACATCAAGTGACACTGCAGATACACTACTGTCTTTGCATAGACAAGAAAATCTTTTAATTCCTAAAAATGGATTTATTAATGTCTGGAGAGTAGACTTGCAACCTACCGTTGGAGAATAGGGTTCTCCACCAACCATGAGGTACTCATCAGCCGTCAAAGTCTGACCGTTAAAGGTCAAAGTGAGGTCACCATCAAGGATATCTTCCCAGATCAGACTCTGAACTGAGTCAACATCACCGGTGATATCAAATGAAATCAGGATTGATCCTAGAAAGAGAATAAAGAAAATGGAAATTGTATCAACTCATCGTATTAAGTCTTTGGGATCATTCATCTTTCTTGCTCTATTGATATGGGTATTTACGGTTCTTTCATTGCAATGCACGACGGGACAGAAACATGATACATGTTGATGTACACGTACATGTACATCAACAAGTATCATGTTTCTTGTAATAAAGTTTAGTTAATATGCAGCAGGAAAAAAAAATTCTGACTGATACCTGTCTTTAAGATAAGAATATGAATAAATACATTTTCATAGGTACCGATCAAAAGTTAAAGAAAATCTAAATTTGTCTTATTACCTTCTGATATTTGGACATTAGAGAACGTCGCGTTGACGTAGTCGGGTGCGATGTGATTCAGGAAGTTGGCTGCAATCAGCTCTTCGTTGCCCTCGGCGATGCTGGAATAGTCGTAATCAAACCTGATGATGAGCGATGCTGTCTCACCAGAGTGAGTTGTGCCATCCTCCGCTATGACATTGAAGGGATCTAGAATGGCACTGGCATGGTAGGCACTGGATGGTGATGTGACGACAGAGATGTCTAGGATGTAGTAATAACTTGCTTCAGTGATGCTAAGGCTGAATGATGCTTGGGCTGTGGACAAGTCAAGGGTGGCGCTAAGAACTCCTTGGAGTTCTCCTCGGTAGTTGGTAGGATCAGAGATCTCGATTGTCACTGGCCAAGAGTCAAAGCCCTACATGAATAAACAATCATAAAGTCACTTTACATTTACAATATATAAAGATCAAGAGATGTTAATATAAGATCATTACTTTCCACATCTTAGCTTCAGCTATTCTGAAATCCATATTTTTTTCCTTCTGAAAGCACGTCATTTTTTTTATCCACATAGTGAGTGTAGTCTGTGAAAACCAAAGGAAAACCAAAGGAAATTCTGTGACGACTCCCTTAGGGACATGTGCATTAGTGAAAGCTGCCCTCCCAACAACACAGCAGAAGGTTCAGACAATACTGTTTATTTGAGCTCACTCAAAGTTCAGCTACATGTCTGCATAATGTAGATAATGGGTGTAATCAGGTACCTTATCAGCTAGATTGGTTGGGGCAAGTCCAGTCTGAGCCTCCCTGAGTTCAACAACGACCTCAAACATCTCATTCTCCATCACGTCCGATGAGGGAGCAGTGATAATCTCCAGCTCGTAAGGTTGGACCTCCACGTCGAAGGCCTCACTGTTCACGGTCAGACTAGAGGTGTTTGGGTAAGTGATGGCGAAATGGATGACCAGATCGGTGGCACTGATGTTGACTCCGAGATCGGTGAAGTTGGCCCATCCTCCTTGGAAGGAGACGGTCTGGTTGTCAGAGTTGAATCCGATGATCCCCTGAGAGGTCACGCTACTGATTGTAGCGGTCACCTGCCAAGGTCGGGCTGGGGTACCAAGCTGTTCAATGCGATTACCCTATGAATCAAACAATGACAGTCATTATCACAGTGTTTGCTTGTTATAAAGTACCCCTCTTTCTCAAATCCCACTTTTCCTATTGCTTAAAATTTAGATTAGGCTCGGGCATGGATTTCGTGAGAGACATTATGTCTTACCTATCCAAGAAATAAACATGTACTTCATACAAATGTGCTTCTTCTTACAATCAATACAATATGCAAGCAACTAAATTCATCCTTCTAAGTGATCACAATTCCCCATGTACACGTTTATTTTGAGAGCACTCTCTATATATACATGCATTCAAACACAAAGTATTTAAAATCCATGCAACAAAACCCTTCAAAGTACCTCATTCTAAAGAATCAGTAGAAAGGAATTAAGTCCATTCTAGATACTTACTTGGTTGTCAAGAACCTTGATCCTTGGTTGTGTTCCAAATGCACTGTCCTCTATCGCATCACCTGGCTGTACTTCAAGGATCATTGAAGAAGCAACAACATAGACCGTGGACTGACCCGCTGTGCTCAGAGCTAACTCTTCCTCTGCTGCCTGTTGCTCAGCATATCTACAAACAAGAATTTCATTATCGTTATTGCAGGTGCTCTGATTAATAGCGCCGAGGCTGCAAACCTTGTCAAAAAAGAGCCTGCATTACGGAAAGAACCCAACATATCTGCCCTGTAAGATACAATCAGAGCACATGATTGTTGCATTATTGTCTTGATTCAGTCAAAGAAAAGGACTTTTCATATTGCATCGCCATTATGTTATTGTTCAATTGCGTTATTACAAATATATATAGACTTGTACTGTGTTTATGTTTTGTTGCCCTCTACGAGGGATTATGAATATCTTGTCCCTTCCAGGCCAGCATCTGTTTATGTGTGGTAAGCCAGTAGATGTTGGCTAAAAAAACTAGTTATTTACTGTAACTCTTTTCTCATCCTTGTCTAATTTATTGTCGTGGTGGCAGCGGTGAGATTGGGAAAGTTTCCTGTCCATGTCGACCGTCTTTCTAGGTCTCAATCTTTGTTGCTCTATCTACCACATCACCCAACAGGAGCAGTGAGTTCAGATGCATGAATGTAGATAAGATAAGATTTGAAGTACCCATTTTACTAGATTCAGGTGCTCTATCAGATTTTTTTCAGTGAAGGTGATTCATAGCTCTCCGTTTCTACTACCTTTATCCATGTTGTAACCCTCAAACTTCTAATACTCTCCCTTAAATGCCCTTTATGATAAATAACTAGGATATGTATTGCCAGGTCAGAACTGTATTTTTTATCAATTTTTATCAATTTTAATATAACAATAAAAAAACAGACAAACATGCAAGCAAGATATGAAATCCATAAGGTCCAAGTGCAGGAAAGAAAGTCTTGTGTTCTTACGTGGTTGTGCCATTAGCAGGTCCACCAGTCATATTGGTAGCCCTGACCCCTCCTGTAGGGTCCTTAGGAGTGTCTACAGGGTCTGTCATGGCCATGGAGGTGATAGTGATGTTAAGACTGTCCTCCAAAGTTCCTGTCTGCATCGTATCAGCTAGAGTGGCCTGAACATCCACGAGTCCATCAAAGTCCAATTCTGTGGAATCATCAAAATAAAACAAATCTCTGAAATGATCTCCCATTAAAACAATTATGAGTTCCTGACATGATAAAATATCTCACAGGATCAAATGAAATTTACACTAAATTTTTAAGAATACAAAAGATTTTAATTAAAAATATAAAGCTGATATTTTTGGTATCTGTCTTACCATTGCTAGAAGAATCAGATTCAGAGGTATTCGTAGATGATACTGGGTTGGACCCAATTTCAACAACCACTTCAGTGTCAGAACCTGTAGACCTCTTCTTCCGTCTGGCCTCGGATATGATATCAACGACTCTAATCTGTGATGGATCAATGTTGAGCAGATTGGCAAGGTTCTCCACTAGATTCTCCTCAAAGAAGTTGTCAACCTCGACAGCCGGAACTCCAAAGGTTGTGATAACCACAGGAGTTGTCTTGATCTCAACAAAGGTGGAGCCTCGGACAAGGATGTGGAGCATCTGATTTTCACGGTCAAAGTAGTTCTCTCCTAGAACCATGGAATCCAAGGCAGGCATGAAGTCTGTGTCAGGGGTTGGAGCAATCCATTGAAGAGCACCGTTAACATACTCTCCGTTGGTTGGAATCTTGTAGAGTCCTTCGGCGTACACATCCAGGCGCTGAGGATTAGCGTACCATATACCAATGGTCAGTGATTGAGACTCATTGGCGTTCAGAAGATGGAAGCGCAGATTCTGAGGGTTGGTTCCTGTAAAGTACATCTCATAGTTCTTGTTGGTGGCTACAATGGTGTAGAAGGTGCTGATTCTCTCTTGACAGGTGTAACCTAGACACCAACCATGGTCCTGGGGTCCGTTGATGAGATCAACATAGCCATCAGCGTGAAGGGCAATAGGAGAGACACGACGTACCTCTGTGTCTGCATCCATACTCTCTATGATCATCATCATATGATCTAGATCATGGCATTCCCAGGTCTGCCATCTAGCATGCCACTCGCAATTGTCATTACGGATGATACCTGAACATTGACAGAAAGGGAAAACTTTAGTCATGGCCATCATATCCTTACTTATCATTCAATCAAGTATTGAATGTTTGTGCAGTATACTGATTAAAAAGCAATGAATTAAAACCTCCCCTCCACCAATCCTGTAACTGCATACAACATCAATTGAGCCACTTCCTCAAGGACAGGACAGTCTTCTTCTAGAGAATCATGCTGCACCTTACAATTGTTAAGACCAACTAACAACAGATCTACCCCTCCCCCAAACCTCCTTTAACTGGACGCAATATAAAAATCTCCAGGTCACTAACTTACGGAAAAAATAGTGTTCTTCTAGAAAACCATGTTACAACTTATTATTGTTACAACAGATGAATAAGCCTTGCCCCTCCTCCTTTAACTAAATACAACACATCTCAAGGCAATTATGTCTAGGACAAAATGGTGTTCTCCAAGAAAACCAGGGAACAACTTACCATTGTTTGGAGCAACATCATCCTTTGGAATCCTGGCGCCATCAGGTGTGGTCAGCATCATCTTGGGGATACGGTAATCTCCAAGACCACGCCTTGGATCCCCGTCCCACTCAAAGGCAGAATCCGGAACCAATGTTCCAGCACTTCCCAGCAAGCTACCATCAAGATCACGAATCATGGCCTTCTTGTGAGCATCACAGTCCATGTCCACACAATCAGAAGGATTCACCAGGCTGCAATCACCAATGAACAGATTTATTTATTTATTTATTTCTGCATCGATAGTTTAACATTTCATATTGTAAGATCATGATGAAAACACGGAGAAAACACAAGGAGATGACATCATTATACATTGTGCTATTATCAATATTAGAACATACAGAGGTTTGAAAATATAAGCATTTTTTTTTCCATTAACATAATACTGCAAACCAAAAAGAAACCAGAAGACAACTAAACTATGCAAGTTAATTAACTTTAAACATCTAAAGAATGGTAAAGAGAGAAAAAAGAGAAAATAATAGACCAGGCTTGCTATTTCAGACCTCAAGTTATTAATGAAGTCTATAGACGTTAATAAGGTGGATTTTGATGTATACAATTTTAAGGGTATGTTTATATTAATCCCTTTTGCATTCCCTACCTGAAAAACATTCAAAAGTGAGTAAAGCATCAGTATAAATCTAATTCTTTTAAAGCTTGCGAAGTGGAGTAAGGATGCAGTCATTGCAAATTTGAGGAGCAAAATTGATTCATTTAAACCATAGGGAAATCATGATCATTAAATGGTGAGGAATACTAAACTTACCCAAGAGGGGGGCGATGGATCCAGATGTAATTATCAGTTGGGGTGTCAATGAATGTTAACCCTTCTACTTCAATGGGATGCATAGCATCACCACTCTGAGGACTAGTCATGATCACTTTGTCTCCTCCAGAACACTGGCCATTGAAGTTGGAGAAAGTCACATCTAAGACGGAAGCAAAACAGTTTACTGAGATTAATACAACGTAGATACTCTGAAATCATCATGGCATAAAATACGTACATTGCCTAAATACATATTAAAATCAAAACTTGAGTGTTTCACGATCACTGCACAATGAGAGACTGGGAGCATTGTCTGCTCTTTTCTATAACACAATAGGTTTTTTTTTTTTACTTGCATGATAATTAAATGCAGAAAACAAAGCACATTTTTCATCATTGTCTCCCTAGATAGGTCAATTTACAATACATCTAATTAAGAAAGTTAAAATAGCCTATTAAAGAGTAACTAAATCCAAACTTTAATGAAGCTGTGTTATGATGTGCAAGAACTGCTAATTACTATAATTATTGTTATCAATGAGACAGGGTTCCCACTCTACTAAGAGAACATAATTCCTCTCCTGGATTTTTACAATTTCTGGAAAACTATTTCAACCTATTTTTACGTATCGCAGCAATGATGTGTCTCAGCAAACAACAGACTGACAAGTCTTATCGAATTCCCTGACATATCTGAGATTTTGAGGCATATTTCTCAAATTCCCTGAATAAAAAAAGGTTTTCCTGGATTTTGAGGGAGAGTGGGAACCCTGTAAGAGGATCGGGGTGGTGTTTCACCAAGTCGTTGTTAAAGTTACGAACGATTTTAGGAACAACTGGAAAATGTTTTTGGGTGCTATATTAATCACATACTGTATAATCTAGTGCAAAAACTGATCACCAGTCCTTTTTAAGTCATTCGTAACTTGCGAAAGACTTGGTGAAACACAGACCAGGATTTTAAACTTACCACGAATGATCATCCTTCCTCCAATAGCTGGGTAGCTCATTACCGACGTGAAAGGTTTGAAGGGTGCACCTCCCGAACCACTCTTGAACGAGGTAAAGTAGACTCCTACTGTTCCTCCACTAGGTGATTTAGTAGGGCGCTGATTGGAACTCTGGCTCGCCCCTTCCGGAGTGACCTGCAGAGAAGGGAAATATGTAAATGTAAGTTCACATCAGAGCCTAGATCTATGTAATCTAAAGTTAATCATTTAAACAAGACAAATGCAGCTGCAACTCTTACAATATATGCCTCCGCCCTTCAACTGATTAACTTGAGAAACTGATCTCTGTGACCCATGACCTTTAGCCTATAAGGACTCCAAAATCTCATCAGATCATTTTCTTATGATAATTAAGTTTGAATGGCAAGTGGTTTTTGATATATTATAACGTCGATGATCATACCTTAAATTTCCTGATTTGACCTCTGTTATGCTTGACCTTTCATCTACTTAGTCCAAAATCTAATCAGACATTAAAAAGTATGAACGTACGGATGGACAAACTGAAAACATGATTCCTCCGGCAACATCATTGGTGTCAGAAGCAACAAAAAACATTTAGCAAACTTAGTCAAAGTCTCATAAGGTGTTGAACATGCTCCATAAATAAAAGTGGACATGAGTAAATTAATGAGAAGGCACTCAGCATTGCTTACCTTATCCAAGTCGCAGTCAAAGCTTTCACTGTTCCCAACAATGAGGGAGTCTTCCACAAGAACATGTTTATCGGCTCGTACATGAGAAAGGGCAGCAGGACCATAGTCGTGAACCAAGATATTTGCGGTGTTGTCAACGAGGGTCAAGCCGCTCATCTCAATAGTAGACGGGGTAAGGACATAGACTCCGTAATCAAAGTTACGGTAGCTGAAGAAATCTGCAACCCGAGTACATGGATCTTGACCAGTCTTAAGGATATGTACACCATGGTAGGCAGAATGGACGACGTTGTTTGACCAAACGCTGGGGTCACTGCATCGCTCTCCCTTGATGTTAAACCCAACCCGTTCTGATCCAGCAACTGTGTTGTTGATAAGGACTGGGTCCGATCCACTCACTACATCAATGCCTCCCATCCAGTCAATATTCTCCGCTTCAAATCGGTCTTGGTAGGTGCCTGGGAATACCATTAGGGTCACCAAGTTGTTGGTGATCATGGTGTTGGTTCCATATGACACAATACCTGGAGAAAAATTTGATAGTGCAACGAAAAATGTGATAGTATGTCCTGCATCTACACTTGGGCATTGCTGCATTACATAAACTTTACCATTAGGAATCTGCGATGAATATATAAATAGTGCATGCTCTACCATGCAACATACAGGTGTACTAAATTATGTGCACAACAAATACTAAATTATCCCAATTGCACATTTATTTCACTGAGGCCGTAGGCCGAGTTGAAATAGATGTGCACGACGGATAATTTAGTATTTGGAGTTCACATAGTCAGTAATGTTGCATTAATAGAGCATGCACTATTTATTATAGTAAATAGACCCCTAGATCTTTAACCTATCTTTAACATTTTGCCTAATCTAGTTTTATCTTTGCCAAACTTTTGGTGCTAATTAAGCTATTGTGACGTATATTGATGCTCCGCGTATCCATTGCTTTTAACTTTTGTGCACAAAATTTTTCTGTTATTAAGCGCTTCACCATTCATTTAACACAGGATTTAAACCGTTCACTATAACAAAAAAAAAACCTGTGCACTATAACAAAAACCGTGCACTATAACAAAAACGTGAATGACATGTGACATCATTTCAACCAATCACAACTCTTAAAATACTACCACTATCTACTATTGGTAAATACTGTATAAACCCATATTTCCGCTAACAGATAGTTCGGCAATTGTTTACTTGATGACGTACATTTGCAACGGACCAGTGATGTTTTCATCACTATACTCACATATGTTTATTATATACACAACCAATGGGGGAACTGAAGGCGGAGCCATGTTGAGAGATGCATAGGCATGGGCGCAAGAGGCCGCTGATTATTTTCTCCCTTTGTCTTTCTCCAAGGTTGAAATAATTTCTTAAAACTTTCAGTAAAATATCTGTTGAGATTTAAAATGTTCTACTTTACGCATTTGGTCATGTTATCTCCAAAAATCTCCATCTAAATAAACAATTTAGGTAATCAGGCTCCAAAGGCAATTTAAAACTCATTTCATGATTAACGTACTTGAAGCAAGGCTACTATCATAATTTGATTTTAACTTTCATCAATTTGTCGTCTTCTCTGACTATCTTGTATCTTGTATCTAATGTGATAGTATATATACACGATGTTGCTGTGATATTTGGTTAAGATATATTTTGTGTGCTTTTTTGTAAATCTAGGAATTAGAGTGGCCTTGACGTCGTTTAAGTACATACACAAAATACATTATGTGGGACAATGTATCATTATGCTAACAAGCTCATGCGAGGTTGTCTCACTCCAAGGTTGATTAAAAAAAATTAAATTATCAGTAAAATATCTAATGAGATTTAAACTGTTCTTTTTAGGCATTTGGTCACGTTTCCCCCTTAATCTTCCATCGATATAAACAATTTAGGTAATCAGGCTCCAAAGGCAATTACAAACTAATTTGATGATTTACGTAATTGAAGCAAGCCTACTATCATAATTTGATTTTTGGAACTACTAACTTTCAACCCAGTTCGTTGTCTTCTCTGAATGTCTGTGCCTATCTTGTATCTTGTGTCTTATTTACTACAATGTTTCTGTGATATTTGGTAACGATGTATTTTGTGTGCTTTTTGTAAATCGTCCTTTCATTACATACACGAAATACATACATGTATATAGCGTGGGACTATGCATCATGAATATTCATTAGGGTTAGGCGTGCGCGAGCGGCATTGTTCGTGTAATGGAATTGTTCAGTTGTTCATGGCATTGTTCAGATGCCGTGATTCTTTTCAACATGGCGACCCGCTCAGTCCTGCCGCCACGAACATACGTGACATAGCTTTATATTGAAGTGGAAGCACTTAAAAGTGCAGTCCTAATGTTAAAGCCTCTTCAAATAACACAGTGATGGGGTTGTTAAAATAAGCTTTTGTGCTAACTATACCGAATGAGTAAAAAAAAACTTAATGCGGCGGTCACAACTTGTCGTAGGCTACGGGGCACGTGCCATCAACGTAGCCTGCGTTGCATGTGCAATGCACGCACAGGTCCTGGGTCAACTTCTGCGATTCCTGCGTTTCTGTGGTAAGGGTATTGTAAAAATTTCCTGGACGTCATACATGCATTGTACCTGCATGGCACAAATGCTGCACGAATTTTCTACGAAATCCATCGTAGGGAGTTGCACGTCGAAGGTACGGCGAGTTGTGACCGCCGCATTACACCTAGAAAAATGTCAGTAAAAAGAAAACCAATTCATAAACCCCAATTATTTTACATATCCTAAAAGAGTAACTCCTCCTGCATCTTTTGGTACCATTTTTGTATGGTATGTCTTTACGCTTCGATGAACACGACGCATTGTTTGCGAAATTGTCAATTTCGAATTGTGCCAGATGGAAGTAAAATCAAAACAACAAAAAGCTAGAATAAAGCAACTTCATCATGATTAAAATAGCATTACTTTTTAACGAAAATGTCTTTCGCTTAATAACTTGGCAGGGGTGTTGTTCCACATAATTTTTATTGACTACATTTTGCATGAAAATTTGATTGACTCGTCAAGTAATGCACGAATGAGTTCACATCAAAGATTAAATTACCACTGACAGACCTAAAAAGGCCTCCTAATACTTTTGAAAAGCGATTATTTTGTCTTTGACGTGTGCTCACTCATGCCTGACTCTACAGATCAATCTTATTTTCTTAAAAAATGTAATCAATATGTGTAACAAACCCCTCCCAAATTATTAAGCAGAAGACATTTTTGTTAAAAAGTTATGCTATTTTAATCAGAATGAAGTTGCTTTTTTATAGCTTTTTGTTGTTTTGATTTTACTCCCATTCTGGCACAATTCGAAATTGACATGTCCGCAAACAATGCGTTGCGTTCATCCAAGCGTAAAGATATAATACACAAAATTGATACCAAAAGATGCGGGAGGAGTTACTCTTTCAGAATATGTATAAGAATATGGGATTTATAAATTGGTTTTGTTTTTATTGATATTTTTCTAGGTGTAAAGTTTTTTCTGACTCACTCGGTAGATTAAAAGCATTCATGCCAGCATAATAAAGAGAGATAAGGTATTACGAGTGAATTCAGTTTATCTTTATAATTATGCAAGAACTTGACAAAAGAAGGCATGGAATTAAGAGCACGATGGTTTGACGTACCAGCGCCGACAGTATGATGGATGACATTGTTGTCAACCTCGATGTTGTCTGTTCCAAAAACACCGATGGCAGGGCTGAATCCGTTGTGGAAGGTACAGCTGTGGACATAGGAGGGTACAGAATCCTCAAGGACATCACCAATGTCTAAGAAGGCCAGGGAGTAGCGGGGATCATAGAAGTCTGTCCATCCTTCTTGACCAGTCAGCTTAAACTCCACATTGGCAATATGACCTGAACCTGCATGATGATAACATCATCAACAATCAACACAAAATAAAATGAGTATTTCCAATATCATAATGCTGAAGGTGCTTTGAAATATGTAATATAGTCTAGTACTTAAATGCATTGAAGAATGATAACAGTGTGATTATATAATATAACAACCTGCTTGACTTTTCAAAGGGTAGCGATACCATGGTTTGAGGGAGGGGGAAGGAAATTTCACACACACATCCCCACAAGCACGCATAAAAATAAGTCCAAAAGGGGAGGGGATATTGACCAATTACCCTTGATGATAACTACATGGACATCAGCATCCTCGCACAAAAAATATTTCAGGAAAACATCCAAAGATACTTATACAATTGATATTTTTGTCTGGAAGTAATTTTGTGAAATGCCATTATGACATTTAGTTCCAAAATAATCAGTTTGTTGCATTGGAAGAATGTTTTATTCTTTACATTTGACTTTACTTAAAGTCTTTGATATAACACAAATTGCTTTTAAATAAGACCATAACAAAACTGCTCTGCCATAATTTTTCCCTTTATCTCATGTCCCAGAATGATAAAATACCTCTGTAGAATTCCCCATCTTGGATGAAGGTGCCGACAATTGTCCTTGCACCAAAGGATTCATCGAACAGGAGATCATAATCGTTGCCTTCGATGATGATATTGCGTGTTAGAAGACCAACTTCTGCTGCAATGGTGTAAGACCTGTCATTAACCTCTGCAGATTCAACTGTAACAGGAAAGCAGAAGCAATAATTATCTCATCTATGTTTATATTCCACGAGGTAAAACACAAACAAGAAGTTGATGACAATAATGATGATGATTATCATCATAGTAATGATATGAAGCTACATGCTGTATCAACTTCAATTATAAAGAATAAAGCATTGAAGAACTGGACCATTTACACAGTGTATATACATTGTAAAAACATTTACATAGGTTTTTCAAGATGTAGAGTTCTGGCTTAGATACAAATGTACCTACCTCAAGGAACACTATGAATAGAGTAGGCCTAATCCAACCTTATGTCACTGTGAATTAATATTCGATTTACATATATCTCTTACGTGTTCTAGGCCCTTTGTTGGAAAATCAACACTATGATGAAATGTTACCAACCTGTATGCATATGAGCAAAGGAACCATTGACACCGAATGTCCGAGCATCAGTTTTGGAGGAAATCTTGAACGTTTCCGTGTGCCACGCCTCATAGGATGTAGCCGTCACTACGATCTCATCACCCACACGCCAATCGGTATCCACTTTCACGGTGAACTCACTGTCACCTGCCATGACTGTCGAGGCAAGTTGCGTCCAAGTAACTTCACGTGGCTCACCATGAAGGTCTAGGGTTCCAAATACACCTGAAAGAAAAGAAATAGAAATAAAGGATATTCAGTTATGGTTCTGACCTTAAAATATACAAACTTCCAAAATTTCTTGATTTTCAAGAGCAGAAAACCGAAAATTTTTGTGAGGATTTTACATGCTGCATGATCCCGGAAATTTGTGCAAGAATATTTATTCATGAAGCAAATAATCTGTAAAATATTAAAGAATTCTAATTGCATACAGCCATTCATACAATATCAGGTACAATGTAGCTACCTAAATGCACATTTTGACAAATAATTGTCCAGAGTGAGTGTTTTCCCCTGAATTTCCCAGAGAATTTGAAAATTCTGACTTTTTGCTTCAGCAAAAAAAGAGGGCATTTTCAAATTCTCTGACATGTATGCATCCTGCATACATTTTATAATAATATAATGAATCGTCTTCAAGGTTGAGTAATGTAATTGCTTTCTCACCAGTGCAGTCTTTTGACAACTCCCAAATCATTACCTAGCACACCAAGAGGAGGGACATTTTCCCTGGACTTTATTTCATTGAAGGTTTTGGGTTTTTATTAGTTCCACCTTGGATGAGGTAGTGTTAAAAACAGGGTCAAATTTGGAATTTATCAACGGTATAAAATTGACGGCGAATACATCGTACGTAGAATCGGACACCTACCTAATGCCTTGGAGCCAAGGTTGGGTCCATTTGGAAGAGGGATGTCCTGGGTGAAATGATGACCATTGAGGAGGATACGTAAGTCATGGGTAAATGGTCTGGTTTCATTGAAGCCTGCGATCAGACGTCCACCCTGGATCAAGATGTAGGTAGCATTGATCACCATGTCCTTAGAATCATCAATCTCTAAAGTTCCGTATATGAACAGCTTGTTCATCCATGGCAGCGAGTCATTGGCTACGATCCAGCGCTCTGAAAGAAATAAAGGCAATAATAGTTAAATGATTTGAGTTGTAATTACTTTTACTGATTATGGTAAACACATCTTCATATAGTTGCTTTATGGTGTTTTCTGTACCGTAGATTTGATGGTCGAAAATGAGAAATGTTCAAAAAGTATGATTTGTTCACTTTATTTCATAGCTCACAAGGATGTTAAGAGAGGTATGCACATTGCAATAATAAGTGTACGACGACGGAGTACAGATTTTACTCATTGTTCAAGTAGCTAAATATATTTTGTTTCTCAAGAATCTTCAGATCCCCACTTACCTGGGAAGATCATAACGTTATCTCCATTTTGTGGGACTGGGCTGCCTGAGTCTGTGTTTCCACCCCAGCCTTCAGTGACATCCTCCCATGCTGCTGCATCTGCCCAGTAGAGCACATCGTCTGGTCTTCCTTCAGGGGGTGGTGGAGGAACAGAGGGAACCGGTGGGATGCAGTCCTTGTAATAGCATCGATACACATCAAGGTTCACTGAGCGACTTACGGGTGAACTTTGGTCCTTTCCAGAAACTTCATGTGGGAGACAGAAGAAAAGAAATTTTAGTTTGAAATTAACCTCAGTTTTGTTCATGCTACAAAAAAAACACGACTTTATACTATTTGAAGAAGTTCATTAATTGACACACATGGTCTAGCCTCCAAATATCAAACTCACAATCGATAAAAATTTATGTTGGCCCAAAAAATTTAAAAACAGTGATACCATGAACATGAGTAGAAGTTTGATAAAATCTAGACATTCACTTTATTAAATGGTAGAGATTGAAGGAACACTCTTACACAAACACCTTTACCATACAGTTCAGCTACACAGGAGTTGTAATAGAACTGGTTAACAGCTTTGCTTAAGGTTTACAATAAATTCCCCTGCACAAGTTATTTTAAGATTAAGTAAAAGAGAGGTGATAAATAATATATATATATATGCAATAAATAAACCAGGCGATAAAGTATATCAAAAGGATATTATAAACTCACTCATATAGTAGAGATTGTTTGTCTCGTTGTTAAAGTACCATTCGCCATTTCCATCTTCATCATACTCCAGAGGTCGTCCAACATTTTCTGTTACTGCTCCCGTCAAAGCAAAGGCGTCTGGACTCTGTGTAAAGTTGTGGTTCATGATGACATAGTCACCATCAGCAAAACTATCAAACCTAGCCGCATAGGAGATGTTGGTGACATGGTCAACATCCTCAAAGTAGAAGTTGTAGGTCTCCGATTCCACAAGGGTCAACATCCACCCTTCGGGATGAGTGAGCCTCTTCTTTTTGTATGGAACGGAAGTGGTGCCATAACTGTTGGTCAGAATAGTATTCTTGTATGTTAGAGATGAAGGAGCAGCTTCATTGAAAGCCATTCTGTGAAGAATGACGGAGTCATCGCAAACTGCGCCATCAAAACCCCTACTAAAATCTGCAACATCAAAGGTACAGTGATCAGTGGGAAGGCCCATGTTTTTCGGGGCCACAATGTAATTGGCGTTTCCGGTTAGGGTTCCGTCGAGATCCTCAAACCATGTTTCGTGCTCCCATTGGAAGGCAGCTTTGTTTGGGGAATCCGTGAAGACAAGATTCTTGAAGCGATGCTCAAAACCACCTTGGAATTCCTTGCAGTGAGCACAGGCTCGCAGTGCAGCGCATCTGTCTTCATCAAAGTTGATAAACCGCACACCATCTACTGTCAAAAACTTGGACTTTGGTAAATGGATTCCAGCGGAAGTACATCTTTCACTCTCATTGCCCTCAGCAAGTTCTGGAGTATGACCAATGATGACGGAGTCTTTGACCATAGGGCCATTATCTCCCCATGTATTCCCAACAGTTTGGAACTCGATTCCTGAAGCCTCGTTGTCCGTCATGAGGAAATTGTGGAACTGGATTGGTCCCACAAGAACACCTTCGGCCCCACGTTCAGTACGCCATGCTGTCAAGCTATTGAATACGGTAGCACCATCAGAACCCCCACAGCTTCCATCAACTTTAGGAGTATACGTTGGGAAGATCCAGATACCATACCATCCCATGGTGTGGGCAGTGTTATTTGAGAACTCAAGGACTTGGACATTACGTGGGCAGATCGAACTTGTAAAGGATGGACCCATCGGGTGTGAAGGCGCATTGTACCAGAATCCAAAATGACTACCACCCGCTGCAGCGTTGTGTCGAATGTAGTTGTCAGGGTTGGTCACCCAGAAGGAGGCAGGCGTCACGTCCACATTCAACAAACTGCTGCTAGGTCGGACAAAGACAGCAAGATTGTACTGGATGATGTTCTTTGTCTCTATACCATCCTCCAAGAAGTAGGCATGACCCATTACATTGTAAGCGACATTGTGTTCCACCAGCAGATGATGGACACCATGAATAGTGACTGCCCTGTTAAAGGTATGATGAATACCACATCCACGTACGTACGAACCGTTGATGTTTCCATTCATGTGGTAATGGATGGGGTAACGACCAAGACGGAATGCTTGGCCGGCGTGGGTGACCTCAACATACTCAAACCGTCCTCTAACCAGATGCGTGTCCTGCTCCTTGGCAAAGAACATTATTTGAGAACCAAACTGATCGGTTACAGTTTCTGCACCAAAGCGTCCCTGGAAGCAGGTCTGAGTGGCAAATTGATCTGTTTGATAAAAAGATCAAATTAATCAAATATTAATTGTTTGCACCTAAATTCTAGAGTGTAGAAGGGGTTAATGTTTTTTCCCCTGATAATTTACAAATTTTATTTTTACGGACTCACCCCGTCCCCCCCCCCAAAAAAAAACCCACAAAAACAAAACAAAACATGGTTATCTCTACTGAATTTGCATTATCTGATTGATCGACTCCATGTATTATCGATACACATATATATTATGGGTAACTGATGTTCCTATAACAAAAATGTAATTTGAATTTAAGATTGATGACTTGTATAACAACAGGAGTGCAAAGTAATAGCCAATTGTGACAGTGACTAAATAGTCTTCTAGAGCACAATAACTTTAGCTCTGATAATAATATCAACCACTTTAAGCCCATTCAATTGCTGGATTAAAGAATTTAATCAAATTGAAAGAACCTCCATTCATATTTTTACTAGAAACAGATACAGTGATCTTCATTGAGGTCAAAATTTTACTCTTTGCTCAATTATTACCAACAAATTCCCAAATGGGAGTTTATATAACAAGCAACGCATGACTCACTGGTGTCAAATTCATCAGGACACGCCTCTACGTCCTCAAGCCACTCTTCATGGACGGATCCTCTTATCTTAACATTGTGGGTTAGAAGTCCGACCTCGCCCCTGGTTTCTACCAGGACTCCATCTACCACCTGTGAGACAGAGATGTGGTCATACTCCAAGGCTGGGGTGAAGGAGATGGTTGTGTTGTCATTGGAGAAACCTGAGGTAAAAGAGAAGAGGAATATATGATATTAGTTTATTTGAAGCAATTTCTTCACACAGAGCCTTACAACATTATTACCCCGGTCATCTGATGAATGTATGTCTTTCTGCAGCAGCGCCATAAATACATTTGCCAAGGTATCATTTTATGATTCACGGCAGCTAGTAAGGCATACCTATTTTAAATACCGATATGTACATATATGTTTGACTTATGTTATCTACTAAAAGTATACTGAAAATACAATGTATTTACCATAATGCATGTTGATATTGAATGGGGCCAAACTTGATAGCTTCATTTTTGTTGCTCCATTTACCAAACGCTTAATATTCATATTCATAATGTATATGTAAATTTTGAAATATTTGTAATAAATAAATATAATACAATGCAATAAAACAAAATACGAAGAGAAAATTACAAGATCTTCAAGTACTGTTACACTTCACAAGATACTACACACAGGTCTTGTCCCAAAAAATGTTGTCTAATTTAGGTGAACAGGAATTTGAGTTACCTGTGATTTCGACCTCTTCATTTTGTCGTTGCTTGTGCCTGGTGCCAGTGGATGCCAAGACAATGTGATCTCCTACCCTCCAGTTAACAGCATCCATGAGAGTGAGTTCAGTGTCTCCTGCTTCCACAGTCTCAGCAAGATATGTCCAGGTGATCGGTGTAGGGATACCTGGAAAATAATCATAAATAATGATGATAATAATGTTTCTCTTTACTTTTCATGGCGCTGGGAATCAATATATAAATATTAATGCCATCTTAGCTAAATTGTTATAAATTAGACTTGTAAAAAAAATCATTTTATTACTTGTATGTTCAAAGACATGAGATATCCTATACGCACCCCTATACATTGTACTTCTTAGATTCTGGTGACACAATTTCAATAATATAACAATGCTTATTCTGGTTTTCTATATAATTGAAGGAGTTCTTCTTTTACATTGTGCATTTGATAATAAGAATCCAACTACATGTATAATCTCATACCCATCATACACACAATCAAATGTTTACCGTGCATGTCAACTGTTCCATTCCTGACGGCAAACGTCTTAGCACCAAACATCGGAAGCTCTATAGACCTGACATGACCATGCATGACGACGCTCGCCTCGTGCTGGAACGGTTCCTCTTCGGTACCGATCTCAAAGTGACCTCCATCAACAACTACCACGTACTCAGCATGCAGCTCGATGTCGGCTTCATCAAAGATCATTTCACCACCTGTGCAACAAAGAACTCAACATTAGTAAATCAATTCAAATTCAAGAATTGTGAGTAATTAATCTTGGTTGACAAGTAAATGGATTGAATATATATTTTCAGACAGATATAGGCCTACAGTAGGCCTAAGTGTAAAATGCAGCAAGGGAATCACTATACTACCAAAGAACTATTCTCAAGCCCCTCTTGGACATAATGCAAACAACTGAATCAACAGAGACAATGTATTGAGGCAGCAATGGTTCCGTTTAAACCAAAGGTTAAGTGAATTAATCCACTAGATCGGATTACCTCTAATTTCTGACGGGTAAAAGAGCCGGATAACCAAAGAGTTTGATCTTGTTTCTAAGCTTTTTACAAGGGAATATGACTGATTTGGGTCTCAACTTGCCTTGAATAAGGAGTACACTTAGGATTGGTGTGGTAACATCCAGCAGGATTGTCTGACCGGCTGGAATAATCACAAAATCACCCTCAACCGGTGGATCGTTACCACCCCATGTGTAGATGGAAGACCATACGTCAATGTAGAAGAAGTCAGCATTGTCCTGTGTTGAACATGAACATACATGTATTTTTAGAACGTTCAAAAATTTCATTTTGTTACTTTAAGATGGGATTAACATACATGAGTATTTATACTGATATAATTATGTACAATCTGAATGTCTCAAATTGTAATCTTTGGGAAGTTTTTTCAAATATAGACAAATCTGAGCCTATGTCTGAAAGTGATGTCAATCATTTTGACAGATCTTAACTGCTATTTCAATTTTCTGGTTTAATATTTAATGATTGGTTCTTTCAACAGCCATCTCAATTTATCTCATGGCAAGATAATACACTCAAAGTCTCTGCCTGAGAAGTCATTATCTGTGCAAATATTGTTGAACCACTTGATCTATTGGATGGTGTAACAAGAACGGTGTCAAGACAATTAAGGACCCTACCTGTTATGATTGATCTGAATAAATCACAAATTCATTCCTCGATCTCTTATCAATTGCAACACTTTAAAGACAGGATCGTGGTGTTACTAACCTGGACAGCAATTCCATTGGATCCAACTTGAACCCTGACCTTTGCTCTGACTGTAGGTGAATGAGCACCGGTCTGACAAGTGATGACCGTTGTGTTCTCAGTAAGGATGGCACAGGTAGTTCCAGCAATCGTCACTTCATTACCAGACGACCTGTGCAGTAAAAGGTCATATATATGTTATTTCCTTCTTATTTTTCTTCTTTTTCCTCATATAGATGACACAATAAAATCTTCATTAAAAGGTCAAGTCAAGTGAATTAACCGACACTGTATGAGGTCTCCCATTGACTGTGTGTTATAAATAGCTACAGTGTAGTCTTAAATATATACCTTTTGAGATAACTATTAATATGTTGTATTGATTAGCCAATTATCAAATGGAGGCTTATAAGCTTGCGCAAAGATAAAACCATCAGTATACATTTAAAAATGTTACAGAAAAGCTCCAATCTCAACAAGGGGTTGAGGAGGAATACTCACAAGAAATCATCACCGATGATAGTGAGGGTAGTACCTCCACCGGTACCACCACGAGCAGGGAAGACTGAATCGATGACAGGGGTCATGTCACGTCGGTATTGGTAGGCGTTGGCTTCGGTCACCTCAGACCCGCTAGGTAGACTAACCACAATGTCACAGTCAAGGGTGCTAGAGTCATCTGAGTAAAAAAGGAGTTTAAAATACTTGTTATACTAGTATTTGTTAAAAAGATATTTTAACATTGTGACCCGCTTTCTGAAAGGGGGTCTAAACTCAAGTTCACGTTTATTGGATGATAGGATTGCACAATATCAATGTGATTCTATTGTCCGAGAAAATCTATACTGGAGTTTATTTTTAAATTAGAGTTCAGAATATAATGTCCTTCAAAAAGAACCAATTTAATTAAGAATTCTTGGTCTTCATTATCATATTTTCATGTACATGTACAAATAAGCTTATTCATTTATTTTATTGCTATCCATAACTGTTACTTTCCCTCTATCTTTTTCTAAAAGTCTTGATTCTTTTAAGTTATTTTCTTTTTTAATTATGTAAAATGCAATGTGCCTTGTAACAGGTTCATGTATAGCACAAGAAAATTGTTTCATTATGCTGCCTGTTATATTCTGTTAAACTGAATAAAAGGTAAATCAAACTACTAATTCACTACCATTCAATATTAATATATATACATGTATCATGACTTTGAAAGTATCGAACTCACCTGAATTTCCAGGAATATCGCATTCAACGGTTGTTTCGTTGGCATTGTATATCAGACACTCATTACCGCATACAGTGACGACAGTGTCATCGGTATCATATCCAGAGCCTTCTATCACAAGGGTCTGTCCACCTCCAAAACTGCCTGTAATAAAGAGATAATAAACTAAAGAGTTAGGGGCTATCTCACAGGCGGATCAGTCACAGAGACAGAATACAAAGTCGCTGCGATTGACTTTTCCAGAAAAAATGACAACCAATTTGTCGAGAGGTTGCCACAATGTCTCTGGCAGTTTTGTTTGTCTCCTAAAGGTTTTGCAGCTACACCTCTCCAGTCTATCTAATAGCGGTAGACAAAATTAGTCGCTGTGACTTGTTTGTGAGTGGAAAAAAAATCTAATTTTACCACGACTTCCAGGGGGCTTAGAAGATATCGCAGCAAGATATACATGACTCAAGAACTAGTTGCGAACTAATCCACATGGCCAGTGAGAAAGGGCTGGACTAAGGGATTTATAATGATCATATTTCTTTTGTTTCAAATTTCTTTCATTTCATTACGAGTTAATTACACTTAATCTAACTACAGCAAAAAGAAACAACAATTACCTGTCGATGGTGAAGTGGATGTAACAGTGAGCTCGTACTCAAAGGTCTCATCATTATCCGCATCTCCAAGTCCATCCACATGGATCATAACAGTAAAGACACCAGCAGAATGAACCCCAACATCACACTGTACCTCTGTGGTGGAAGCACTTGTGATAGAGCAATCAACTCCATCGATTGTGACAGAGATGTCGGCTTGGTCGTCGCTAAAAGCTGTTCCTGAGATGGTGATGCCTTCACCGATTTCACCTGAAGCAGGAGAGATGGAGCTGACAGTTGGAGTGGAGGAAGAGGAGTAGACATAGTCCTCAGCATCGTATGTGACACCATCGCTTGTAACCACCAGGTCAACGGTTCCTGCAGCGTTTGCAGGAGTAATACACTGGATCAGAGAAAGACTGATAGACTGGATAGCACAGCTGTCCCCATCAATGGTGACTGTAGTGGCACCATCCACAAAACCATTTCCACTGATGTTGACCAACTGACCCCCTTGGGTACTTCCCTCAGATGGACTCACAGAGAAGATATTGGCTTCGCTTTCGACGGTGTCGTTGCCGTAGAAGAACTGTGCAAGACCTTTACCAGCAATGTTCATGACAACTGCGCGGGTTCCTGCAGGAACAGCACCAACATCGCACTCGATCTCCGTCGTGCTGGCCGCAGTGACGCTGCAGTCCTCTCCTCCTATGGTGATGCTGATGTCATCGACTGTGGAGGATAGCTGGGACCCAGTGAAGGTCATGCTGGTGGAACCAGACCCTGAAATCTCTGATGGAGTCCAGCTTGTGATGTTAGGTGTCTCTACTTCAGAGTAGGTAAAGGACTTCCAGTCACCAACCGCCCACAATGAGTTCACCTGAACCCTAACAGAAGAGGTCTTGTACGTTGAGCTCGGTGGAGTGGTACATTCGATGTACGTGTAGTTGTAGAAGGTAATACCGCAAGATACTGAATCCAGGTAAACTCCAAGGTTACTTGGTGAGGATGGTGCAAAGCCATCACCTTGTATGACCAGTGTGAGTCCTCCCATGATGGATCCATCGGTGTCAGACACAGAGTCAACACGAGGGTACATGACAAACGATCTGTTGGATAAGATGTGAGACTCCTGGACGGCAAAGCCCCTGTTGCCAACGTTGATAGCAACCTCATGGTAGACGCCAACCTATAAAAAAAAAATGTAAATGACAAAGCCTAATAAATACAGGAAAGTTTCCAATTGTTTTACTGTACTAAACTGACTGAAAACTGTTTTAAACAGACAAAGGGAGGGGGGCAAGATGGCTCCTCCATTCTTTTTAAGAAGCTTTAGGACTGATACGTGCAAGTCCGTTCCATGAGAGAATATTACCTCTGCATCAACATTGATATTCAGAGTTCCAAATTTTCACTCCAATGCTTTTAAAGGACTTCGATAGGATTTTCTGAGCTTATCAGTGAGATACATTTATATTATTTTACTCTGACACTTGGATGTCCCACGCAACAAAAGAAAGTGCTAACGCTAGCTCATTTATCAATGAATAAGAGCAAGAGAGAGGACAGATAGAAATAAGAGCAAATAAGACTTGTGTGAACCTACCTCCATAGCATCCTGAGTGTCAATTTCACACTCCACACGTGTACTCGAGGAGGACGTTGCAACGCATGGATACTGTCCCACGGTGATGACATTGGCGCAGTCCTGATCACTGAACCCTGAACCTTCAATGGTGATGGTATCAGAGCTATCCCCAATCAGAGGATCAATGCTTGTTATTACCGGTGTCATGCACACGTCAAAGATGAAATTGAAGCGGGTATCGTCTGTGATGTTGGGGGATGCTGAAGAGCAACCAGATATGGTGGTGTCCTCATAGGAACATGCTCCACTACCAGTAGGATCAGACTCTCCTATACATACAGAAAATAGGGAACATCAACATGGGGAGTCCTTACCGTTAAACATAAAAGTTAAAAAAGTATGAGACTATTTTTTTTTGTCATTACAAATCCCAAGCAAAGACATTCCATTTCAACGAGGCATTTTGCCAGGTTCCAATTTCAAAAAGTCAAGAACAAACCCACATGTTCAGTATCTGCAATATAACAGAATTTCATATGAACAAGACTCCTGAGAACCTCGGTATAACATAATACCATCAATTCAAATTGTTGAATTACCTGAATTTACATCATGATTTGCACTGAAACCTCCCAGGCTGACATCCAGCTCCATGGCAACAGAGGCGGAGTCTAAAACTTCCACAGCTCCCTTCATGTAGAGCGTTCCATCGCTCCTAACCGCACCGCTGGAGTAGTAATAGACTCCAGGGACATCAAACTGATAGGTGTACGAGTCTGTTTGAAAAATTAAAAAGATGATAACACATAGTAGCAATGATAACAACAGTATACATAGTATAAATGTGCAGAGCATTCCATTCTATTATTTCCACAGCATTGCACTTTTATTGAAAAATATTTGGTTTCGTGTTTACAACATTTTATTAATTACATTGCTATTTAACATTCACAGCACGTAAAGTGAAAGTCACTGACGTGGATCAGTGGTTGTTTTTATTCGCTGACAAGTATCCTGTGTAATTAAAAAAAAAAAAAAAAAAAATAATAGAAATGAAATAACTCACACAGATGATGTGGACCTGGCATGGTAAAAACCAGACCCATCGTACCCTAAGGAGTCAGCATCCGCCTGTCTGCTGCACTCCATAGCCGATGCCGCTCACATATGGGTCAACATTCCAAGACCAAGTGACTGTATCACCCGCTGTGATCGTCACCAGCTGAGGATTCCATTTGTAACCCTTGCCATATCCTAAAAATGCAGGAAAAACATAAAATACAATGGTAACAGATTGACGCAAATCTTATTCTCAGAATTAAAGTTTATTAGTAGTATAAGGGTTGGGTTGCCATCAGGATACATTTGGTTTGAAGGTCACTAAAACAATATAGCCTTCCTAAAAAATATGAATGGTTGTAGGACTACTTCCCCTGGACAATTACCTCCGTACAACTACCCATACCAAAAATCTACCCCTAACTCTACACCTACATGTAACCTTACCCTATTTAGTTGTCCTGGAGGGTAATTGCCCAAAGGGCAGTGTCCTGATATGAATGGAAATGAGTTGCATGTGAGATTCTGGCATAATCAAGACTATATTAGTTTGCTTGACCAAACACCGGCACCAGATTGAGGCTGTTGACTACGGTTAGATACATTGTAAGTCAATCATTACAATACCCTACTCGAATATATATAAGAAATTTGCAACATCCTGTGCCTGTCCTAATGGCATAGCCATCACTTACTGTTGTGCCTGCCAAGGTTGTCACCACAGGTTGGTAGATGAGCTAGCGGTTGTACAGGTCAGTTCTCCATCTTCGACAGGGTCACTGAACATCCATAGCTGCCCATAGTCACTGTGATGTTGTCAGGGTCAGTCCCGAAGCCAGCACCTGTAAGAGTAACCTCTGTGCCTCCTTGGAGTGATCCAGTGGATGGAACATTCCCGTAACGTCCAGAGACGTAACTGAAGACGCCAATGGCACTGTGGAGAAATGAGACAGAGAGAAAAGATGTGGTAAGTTAAAAGATGCTTTTAAGGAAGGAGCGTGCAGAGAGCTGGCTGAAGGCGCTTTATATTAGTAACAGAATGAAATGTCATTCTCCAGGGCATGACCTATTTCAGTATCTAGTCAAGTCTAGATTATTTCATGTAATTAGGAAATAAAACATATCCTCAGATGTCTTAATTATTAGCGAGAAGGTGATTCTGGCTCTTGGTGAAGAATAAATTATTCTGAATTTTAGCTTTGGATGAATCTGAATGCTTTTATAAAAAAATCATCAGTATGCTCTCTAAATCAGTGATGCAAAAAAAAAAAAAAGAAGCTATTATAACTTTCAAGGACAAATCAACAATTTCCACTTGTAGCTTATAAATTTCATACATACTTTGTTCAATAGATACAACTTGTATTGTAAACAGCATGCGACTTTAAAAGAAAATTACAGGCTTATTGAATTGGTGTCGCAATATAAAGAGGGAAAACAACCTTTAGAAAATTCTGTAATGCTGTGGGGGAAAATGAAAAACAAACCTGGTATCAGCCAGGCCAATGCTTTCTATCTCCACATCAACCTCATAATCTCCTGGGATGTTGGCAGGTAAGACACAGACAATGGAGGAATCACTTTGGGAGGTGACCTCACAGGAAGCAGAACCAATCATGACCGAGGCACCACTGGAACCAAAGGATGACCCAGATATGGTCAAATCATCACCACCTAATTTAAAATTGAAAAGAAGATGAATAAAAAAGCAATGATTCGGATTATTAGATTATAAGTAATAACAATAACAACAGTTGCTATTTAAATAGCACCTAAAATGAATCGATTTCATTTCTAAGTGCTTTACAAGTCTTGTGTACATTGTATATAATAGAATAACATGATATTAGTTTAATGTTATTTGGGATGCAGGCGCAATTGATGTATACAAAATTTTTATTTTTAACGCATATACCCCCAAAAGTATCTGCTAGCTATAGGGTAATGTTTGCATGGATATATTTTATTCTGGTCGGCTCGCAAACCTTCATCCAAATATTAATGCAGGATATTAGCTTTGACTGGTTCCTTTTTCTTTCTTTTTTTATTTTTCTTTGGTCATAATATGACACTATGAAAGAATTTTAAGAGCAATCCTTGACAATAGACTCTTTTACTCTAAGACTCTTCCTAAATGACATACCTGTACAATAATTTGAAAGCGCACAATATTATTTTTTTTCACCTCTCCCCTAAAAGAACTTTCTCAATATAAGCACAATACTTACCTACAACACTGCTGGTTTCTGGGCTGATATCACTAACTGTCGGAGTCAAGCTCGTGTCAAAGGTGAATCCATTGCTAACAGTGTGTGATACTACTCCGTCAATCTCAATCACGATATCTGCATCAGTGGTCGAACGACGACGGCGACGTGAACTAGCCTGAAACATAAGAAGGTAGATGATTAAAGGGATGTGGTGACATTGAACAGGAATTCAAATCGTAGTTTAGTTCATTTTGCCGACATGACTCTAAACACATAGGTCAGTCGGTAATCCGTTGAAATTTACAAGCCAAATACTTGCTTTAAAATCCAGATATCTATGATTTCTTATCAAGATTTGAAAACCATTACCATAACGTTTTTCAAAACAGTATCCTTCCGCTGCAGCAAAGAATGTACAGCCTGATCTGGGTTATGACATCCCCGCATTCACTCTGCTGGGCATCCCGTCTACTGAGGCTTGTCTGTTTGTTTTCACTGTTTTAAGCAAATGACTTCCATGACTTGCGCTGATTATGTATTTGATTTAGAAATGGTCAGTTACATTAATTATAGCACTTCAAATCTAATGCCTCCACTGCACATAAATAAAGGATACCTTGTAAGGTGAAATTGTAGGGGGAAACAAACTAAAACACACTATCATTCTCTACTTCATAAACTACTTCATAAACTGATCCTGTCCCATGAATTCTTCTCACCTCAACAACGATCACACACTGAATCTCATCATACGATGAATACTGTACTTCACAGGTGTTACTACCAACGGAGACGACCACTTCATTGGCACCTCCGAGACCGTAACCACTGATAGTCACTTCCGTACCGCCTGCTGCGCTGCCCTCGTCTGGTACGACAGTGGTAATGTCAAAGTCGTACTCAAATTCTACTCCTCCTGAAAAGTCATGGAAGAAATGAAAATCAGAAATTATTTGGAAATTTAACTTTGTTTAACTTCAATAAAATTTGATCAGCAAGGAATATTGGGACGGATGGATGGCTGAGTTTTACAAATTACTTAACAGATAGCCATTCATACTCTACTGAAAAAAACCCAACTATTTACAACCTGCATATCAATCTTTAATAAAAAGAAGTCCAGACAGATTACGAAGGGTGTCATGATAATGTACAGCACAGTATATATAAAATGATAAGTATGTAAGTGTGTGAAATACTTGAAATATAAAAAGAAGTACAATCAATACTGCTTTAATCATTTAAAAAAAAAAACCTAAATGTGAATAAAACAATGAGTTTTCTAAATTCAAATTCCAAATATCATCTTAAAGTCTTACCTGCTGGAAGAGAGGCGCTTCCCTTTCCTTCCACGATGACAGAGATGTTGTAAATACCACCCTGTGCTGGTCCCACGTCACACTCAATGTATGTTGAATTGGCTTCACTGACCATACAATCTGCAGAGCCGATGGTTACATTGTTTTCAGAAGCTACATCACTGAATCCTGTACCAGTGATCACCACTGTGGTGCCGTCATTGGCAGATCCTGATAGTGTTATAGAAATAAATAGAGAAATCATCAGTTATAACTTTACTACCGGTATCTTTATTGTATTTGTTGAAAAAGTATGAATTTATGTTGTGTTTTTTTTTACCACCAGTGGGCCATGCCATTATTACACTGTATAATACTGGTTATTACATAAATATGTTGATAAAGTTACACACAGATGTGCAGTACAGCACAATGCCATGAAATGATGAGGACCAAAAAAATAGGGTACAAAATTTACTTGATGATTTAAATTTATTTTAAGGCAACATTTGAAAATTTTGCGTAGATGAAAGTTGATGTGATGAGAGGGCTGTTAGAGTCACAACACTTTTTCTCTGTACAATACCTCTTTAGGTGACAACAGCATTTTATTGTAACATCAAATTTAGTTGCCCTTATGCATAACATTCCATGAAAACCTTACTTAAATGCCTGATTCTGGTATCGTTTGCAACTCATCCGAGATCACTTACCCACTGAAGGGCTGATGGAGGTCAAAGTAGGCGTGGCAGCTGGGGTGTACTCAAATGTACAGTTGCCTTGACATAAAGATGGAATGCCATTCACAATCACTTCCACCTGTTACAATGAATCAATTGTAAGAGCAATTACAATCACACACATTCACTGATTAATTGCCTAACATTTAGGGTTGAGACTACTCATTTTTGTTGATCTAAGCATTTAAGAATTGATAAAGATTGAATCTTTATTATAAATGTTGAGACTGGAAAGTTCATAGTTCCAAAAATGAGTAGAATCTGAGAAATAACTCTTTTCACGGTTTTCGTTTGTTTCATTTTTAGATCTAGGCATACATTGTCAACTTATACGATTATCCCGAGTGTGATTATATTTTTTCGATTTATGATGGCAATGGTCTGTTGGTTTATGATGGCAACTTAACCGTTACAGTAAATTATTATCTATCGACAGAATTTATTTCCTTGATCTTTTTGTTGCTCTTGCTCTCTCCCTCTTTTTTCAGTTTCATGATTTATATGAAATTGCTATCAAGATCTATGTAAGTAAGTCGGAAAATTCAGTTTGATTAAACCATGGTTGACTGTGACACCTGATTGCTGAAGTCATCAGAATTACTGTGAATTCCTACTCATCGAAAACCACATTGCACAATATGGTGGCAGCGGTTGGATCCTACACTATCAAAATGATGGTTCACTAGGTCTAACAGCAGTTGGTCCAATTCTGTGTTTGTCTAATACAACTTGGGCTAAGCCAATTTGGTATACTAACAATTTGGTCTAATTTCCCTTTGGTCTAATACATACTTGGCCTAATTCTCACTTGGTTTAATGACCACTTGGTCTAATTGCCAATTCATCTAAAAACCAAATTATCTCATTCACAAATGAATATTTAGTCTATTGCTAGTTTGTAACATTACCAGTTTGTTACACTTTGATTGACCAAGTTGTGTTAGACTAATAGTGGACAAGACCAAAAGGTAATTAGTCTAACTGGTTGTAGACAAAATGGAATTGGACCATTTGGGATGAGACCAATAGGCATTAGTCAAAATGGGTTTAGACAAAATGGCAATTAAATAGTTGGTAGTATTGACATTTGAGGAGCTATGCTTTTTTTTTGTATGTTAATTTCTGAGTGACATGGAATGTCAATGGTCAGCAAGGTTTAGGAATCCATCCACAGGGAATTCACAGCTCGTCTTCAGATTCTCTCCTCGGGGACATAGTAGTTCCAGCTACATTGAAAACCTATTGTTGTGGTCACCGTACCAATGCACGAATCAACTTTTGTATATATCACAGCACTTGGTGTTGGGATGGTCACCTCACCTGTGGCTTATCATTGATTGTTCGCAGAAACTCTCCAGGGATTCTTGAGAGGAAAACGGATCCTTCTGCCACACGACTTGTGCTGACGTTGACTAATGTCACATTGTTGTACAAGTTGCTGTCTGTCACCTATAATATTCAAAAATGGATGAAAAAAAACAACAAACTTAATAATATGTGATGGGGCCTATATGCACACTCTAAACTAGAGATTTGTCAGGTGGACAAAGAATATGTGAATCTAACTCTGGGGCAGCAAAGCATTATTTTAAGGGAGGCTTAATATGCTAAAAAGCATAATAGTCATTTTCAAGGTAAGTTAATTCTAAAATAAGAAGTTGGGGTTGGTAAAGCTGAAACTGAAATTTAGATGAAGCCTCTACTAACCTGCAGTAAACCTTGGCTGCCCGGCTTGCTTGCCCACTTGATGTTGTAGTTGTAGCCGGTACATTCACCTGACCTCGTCACCGTGAGGTCACCTGCGTCTAAGAATGTCTCCAGGATGTCCTTCATCTGACTTGATGAACTCTGACCACTGATGCCTGTCAAGAAATTTCAATTGCTTGTTTAAAAAACGTTTCCTTCAGATATTGCCTACGACTCTTTTTGAGTCATTTTCCCGATTTTGAGGGCCAACTTTTTATTATGGTGGTCCTCCTGCCTTGGATAGTTGATGTAAGAATTAAAAATCAGAATTTGAAGAAAAAATTGCTGTCAAGTAGATAGGCCTAGTACTGTATCTTTTCTTGTCTTGTAGTACTGCACTTAAACCACCTCAAGGAGGCTATAAAAACACACACCATTCATCATTCCTGCCTCTATCTCTGTCTCTCTCTAGATATATTAAGCCTACCTATTCACTTCATTTACATAAATGATCTTTACCTATTTTACCCAAGATTCTGGAAAATGCTGTAGATGCAGTCTGGCTTAATTTGTACATTTTTTGTTGTTGCAAATACTAATGGCTGAAAAACAACAACAACAAATAAACAAAACAAAAAAAAATTAGGTACACAAAGCTAAACGGTTAGAAAAACCATGATATGAACTTCAACTTTCTAGTTCAAGTACTAGATTCAAGTCGTCAAAAGATATTAGAAAAGGCTGGAGAAGGAAAGGCAAAAGGAGAGAACAGAGGGGAGAATAGAATGAAAAAAGTGCTCAAAAAGAGGCTGAAAGAATGAAAGAGAGAAAGAAAGGCGAATGAAACAAACAAGCTAAATTACCCCTTACGACACCGCCTCCTTCCTGAGCGAGATCGAAGGTACCAAACACCGGTGGAGTAGCCCGCTGGACCGACTCTACCATTACGCTAGCAGTATCGTCCCACAAGCGGCTGCTATACGTGACAAAGTCGCTGCCCGACTCCTCCGATCCGTCGTTGATCTGGCCCGCTTGAACCCCGATAAGAGGAAAGTTGTAACCGCATTGAGGCTGGCTGAAGTTCAATCGTGTAGCCATTGTCGAGGACTTCCACTGAAGCACCAAGAATGAAGTTGTCATGGGTCGAGCTGCTGGGATACGCGATTCCATTAGAGAACGACAACAGAAGATGAATTATAGAAAGTGACATGATATGATGTCAGCTAGCCGTATTCGCATCGCGCCGAGCGCGATCGAACGGAACAATCTTTTCAATGTAAATAGCCGCGGCGGGGGGGGTGGGGGGGGGGGGGGGGAGTGTAGGAGGCAGGATAAGTGTTGACTAGTTATGTAGGCTATAATTACTACGGTATTTAATTCATATTTCAATATTTCAATGATGAAAATAATGATTTCGGTGTCCAAAAGTTTGCATTACGTCAAGCCAACATCGTCTCCACTTGGTTGTATAATTATATATAAAACTTCCCATGATAAACTATCAAAATTAATGATGATTTTAATCATTTTCAACCCTAAAAAAATAATAATACTGGATACGGCTGTGAAACACTATTTCCTTGAAATGAAATCACATTCATTATACGAGAAAATCAAAGAGTTTCTATAGGCTATAAGGAATTTTATTTTTGCTGCTGGAGAGATCGATCAAACAGTTAATCCTAGTAATTAAAATATTGGTGGACCCTGGCTGAATCCCACATACTCTATCTAAATATCATCAGAAAAAGATAAACGAATAAATATAAATAGTTCTTAGCTTACATGAGTCTTCTTTGGAGCCAATGAAAATATTATCAACCCAGAATACCCCATCTGTTTTCTGGTAGAGACGGATGCGTTCTAACTGGACACCGGTACCAGAAAGTTGCTGATCGGCAAGCCAAGATTGGGAGATTACCTCCCAAAGATCGACACAGGTATGCTGCCAACTGCACAAAAAATGTGACAATAAAATAATGTTAAAAACATCAAGGGAGCTTCCCCGCGAGCTTTAAAGCTCCTTGGAAACATATATGATGACTGTCGGTACAAATTATTGTTTGCATTTATAATGGACATATCGTTCGTCTCCAAGTAAAGGATTGTGATGGTAACGATCGTTATAAAAAAGAAAAACCACATGTGACGACGATGACAAAACTAATTAGGAAACAAGTTATAACAACGTGTATATAACAAGTGATATATATCGTTACACATTGGTTTTAAATCTCTCTTCTTTGTGGTTGTCGTTCTTGTAATCTTGTATATTTGGAAGTTCACAAGTAATTTGCATGTATTGACAAAATCAAGATTATTTAGGATCGACTATTATCTGGGAGGCCAAAAAAAGAAAAAAAAAAGAAATGTATTTCTCAAAATCATATCACTGTTTGAAATATAATTTTGCAAGTTTTTAAATAATTGGTGTTTTTTTAATTAACAGACATTCAAAAATAAGAGTATAACTTTGTTTGTAATAGCTTTTGCATTTCATTTATTGAAGTGAACATTCTTTTAAGACATTTTTTTTTTCAACGAGAGAAAGTAATAATACAGAAAATAATGGCATTATTTCATGTCAACATACTTATCGTTCTGAACAATGTTGAGTGGAATATACATGGCGTTGAAGCGACTGGTCTTATCCTTGTCATACCAAGAAACCCAAGCATAGGCATACTTCTCAAAGCCAGTACCCCGATGTCCAAAACAAAACTGTGAAGTGAAAGACAAATTATATAAGCATCAAACTCTAAAACTCAAACAATCATGTAGAAATCAATTTGGGCATAGGATATTTTGGGGCATTATTAATCATTAAATCTTAATAAAATCAGCTGGGTGTATATAGTTCTGCATCGTTTTCATTAAAAAGAACTGTAGAAACAGAGAAAATATAAAAGGTCCCGAACCCGACGCCCCCCCCCCCTAGTTACGGGCCTGGAGGAAACGTAACAAGCTTGATAAATTTACACAACTTTTCTCAAATTGAAAAGTATGTGTGGTCCCATCATCCTCTTCCTAAAAAACAAAACAAAACAAAACAACAAAAAAATAGAGGTGCATGTACGTCTTCCCCATAACGTATAAACAAATAATGTTATACAAAAAAAAAACGAGTTTTAGTATTAGCCTACCTTGCTCGTGTATCGCAGATCCACACTTGAAACGGATCCGATGACACCGGCGTAGAATACCCAATTAGGGTTACGAAGTGAGGTTCGTCCGCAGAAAGGCTCCTGATCGTAGACGCGAGTTCCGTATTCGTTGCCGACTGCCGGAGATTCGTAATCTACGAAGTAATACGGTCGACCACTGCTTGTTGACTCACATTTCACGGTGATCATATCCAAAATTGCATCCCGGACCTGGAAAAGATTTCACCCGAAAAATAACAAAATTCACGGATATTTATTAGGATTTTGCTTACAAAATGCAGAGGCTTTTTTTAAACGGGTATTCAATTTGGAATGAGTAGTTCCAAAGTATACGCTACAAAAATCATTAAACAATCCACTGTATATATACATTCTAAATAATAAAGTTATGGAAAGGGGAAAAATCACCCTTTAAAGGGACCGAAGAGTGACAGTTTTTTCGAAAAGGTTTGACCGTGAGCTTTTCAACCCTTTTCGAAATAGCCGAAGACGTCACTCCTCGACCCCTTTAAAGGGTGATTTACCCCTCCCCACAATTTCAATTTTAGAGGGTACAATCATCTTCTTTCTCCTGTTTAATGTCACATTTCCACTGCAGGAACAACCGTTTTTGGTAATTTATGTATGAACCGCACCGTGACAAAAATTGCCCAAAACGACTCTTTTACTGGTCTTACGGGCGTCACAAGGGGAATGAGATAGGGGCATTAAAATTATAATTATTCTTCAATATTCACCCCTTGCTTTATCCTTATTTACTTTCTGAAAATAACTAAAGACTTCGGAGCAAACTGTTAGTGACTTAGCGATTTTTTATTTTTTATTTATTTTTTTTTTTTTACTGTACTTACATCGTCAGCTGCAGAGTCGAAAGTCAGACTATCAGACATACGTCCACCATAGGAGAGTCTAAAACTGGATGGGGCTGTTCCATTCACTACGCCAGCAGAGACCCTGCTAATGCTTACGTTTACATCGGAGTCGTAAGTAGCATCTTCCAGCATAAAATAGGCGCCTGGGGATAATCATGGTTGAAAGATATTAAAACATTATCGCCAGATAGCGAGACAGCTAAATGTTGACTTTATGAATATTGCAATCCATGTGGCAATTCGGCACCCCAGTTTAAAATGGATGAAACTGAACTTCGGCGGTCTGTCTGGCCTATTCTATGGAGATCTTTCATTGTATTTTTTTTTTTTAATATACTGTAATGTTCAAATTCAAATATTTAGCAAATATAATATGAGAACGATTCTGAAGTCATTGATCGGATAAACGTGTTACAGAATTAAGCACTCATCTTCTTTGTTGTGGTGCTATACCATCAAGTGGACGTCATTAAAAAAAAGTAATGCAGGTGGGCAGAAAATGTAGACAGTGTTCATTTTATGGTTACCATTATATCTAGGTGGTGCCCAAGGCCAATGGAAACAAGATAAACTTTGAAACATTTACAGAAGGTCGTCTGTATGTATAAAGGAAGATTCTGTACAGTTTTGCCCGATGATGCCATAACTAGCTGTGTAGCGGATTTATGGATGAAACGATTGGTCCAAAAACGATAAGCTTGAAAAAAAGAGGATAACCTGGAAATAAACCTGTCCAAGGATAGATTACTCTTGATGTTGATGTTCAATTAAAGATTTATACTTATGATATGTGTATAAGACTTAATACCCCGATACTGCTAATCTTGACCTACCGTAGGAGTCAAAGACAACTCTGTAGATAGTTGTGTCGCCTTCCTCGCGTGCAGTCACAGTAACTGTCAGGTTTCCGTAGGTAGTGCTGTTGTCTGCCGATGAGTTACCCAGAGGAAGCATGTTGAGGGCGTCCTGGACTTCCATAGCTGTGGCACCAACTTCGATATCATCTGAAGACCGCGATAAAAAGAAAGACCGACATTATGAAAATGAACAGCGTTGAAAGAATCATTCAGGACGGTGTCAAAGATTTAAAAAATAATATTGTCTCCAAGATCTTTATCTTTATCTTTCTTTGCGATAAAATCGAACCATGGACTAAAAATACGACTTAATAATAATGACGCATTCTAAACCAAAGTTTATTTCAGTAACAGATCTCTTTTGCCTCAGTATCATTCTGAACTATTCTAAAACATTTCAAACCATATTTTGGTAATCTAACACCATCTCTTTTATTTTCCTACACAGTTTTTGACGTACCGGTTGAATAGACTCCATAGCTGATACGGAAGTAGCCCATGAAGCCGCTCCCGCTACCACTCCCTTCTGTTCCATTCTCTGTAGTCATGTTCATGGTAGTGGTCACAACGGTGGTGCTGTCTTCGGTAGAGTTCAAAGCGGGGCTATCTTCAGTGGAGTTCATCGAGTTGGTTGGGACCGTGGTCATGATAAAAGTATCATCGTCGTCGTCGCAGAAGATACCAGTACATCCGTAGCTGACGCGGATATCCTGGATCTCATGAAGACTGCTCCCGTAGGTCAAAGACTATGAAGAGATATAAGAACATGGGGTTTAGAGATGATGGTGATGGTAGTGGTCGTGCTGGTGGTGGTGCTGGTGGTGATAATGGCGATGTAAGATTTGTATCTTGTAAGATTTCTTCTTCTTCTTCTTGTGTCCTTTCTCTAATTGTTCTATTTGATGGAATAATTGTGTTTGTTTACATTTGAAAGATCGTAATTTATTTTTATGGTTCTTAGAAGAATTAGAATTTGAATCAGACCCATTAAATACTGAACGCAGGCGATCCTGGGATGCGTTCCCATTAGGCGAAAGATTAGTATGATCAGCTTAGGAACAGGGATAAGGCAGAAGATTTCTTATTTATTTGTTTATCATAATCGTTTTTTATGCTCATCATGGATCCTTTTAATTAAATGAAATTATGTACACAGCGCATTTGAACATTATAATGGAAAATGCGCTATAAAAATACATTATTAATAATATTATTATTATTATTATTATTATTATTATTATTATTATTATTATTATTATTATTATCCATCATCCAGTTTGGGCAGGGCAAAGAGTGGGACACAAAGTATCAAAGACAAATTCCATTAAGTACCAAGTTCCATAAGGTCGAAGACTCAAAGGATATATTTTTTTACCGTATTCTATTTTAAGATCTGCAAATCAACTCTAGGTCCTAAAACTTGCTCATTATGCACTTGCAGATTCGTCATACTTCACAACCTTCATGCTTATTGAGCATTTTTTTGAGATGGATATGTTGCGCATTATAAATATTGTTATTATTATTATAGATGTCGGATACTAAACAAGGGTGAGTTCCTTTTATTTACCTGAAATTCGTTCTGGACATCCGAGACAATATTGACAGTCTGCTCCTCGCTCGTTGCTCCGTCGTACTGAGACGCAATGATGGATGTATTGTAGAAGAAGGCACCAACGTACATGTAATCTCCTACAGTATATTCCCTCATGCGAGACTCGAGATAGTAGTACTTGCCTCCTTCCATGTAAATCTTTGGCGAGATCTGCTCCTCAAAACGGTCCCATCGGTTGGAGTAGGCCGGGCTGCTCGCAATCTCTACCTACAATGGGAAAGGTTATACTGTGGTTGGTTTATGTGAAAGAGAGATACACTATAACCATTTAGAGTGTTTGTGAGGGTGCACTTCGTACTTGAAAGAGGAATAAGTTCCAGCTTTAAAAAGAAGGCGGGATCCACAATTTTTGTGAGCGGAAAAAAATAAACTATCTCATACACACTAAAAATGCATAGTGTGCCTAAAGCATTGTATTTCCATTAAAAATTATCACATGCAAAGGTTGATACAATACCAGCAAATCCTATTTCAGATTGGCAATAATTGTGAAACTACCGCATCTGATAATTGAAACTTTAACTAAGGCGCTTGGTTCAAGCGCCAGTAATCAATGCCCTAACTAATTTAAACGGGGTCATGATTATTATCCTAATATCGGTATAACATCTAAACCTTTTTGACGCATTTGTGAAACCATGGATCTTTCTGGAGAGAACAAATCTTGGACATTTTTTTTAACGTATTAACTTGCTCGTGATCAAATCGGAGCGACCATTTCAGGAAAGATCCCTGATGCATCGCGAAGCTGCCTTCGAACAATTCAACAAAATAATAATGAAATCTTCGTCAATGTCAAACCTCTACCTCGTCCCCTCACTCACCATATCTGCTGGGTACCTCGTGGGACTGATATAAAGCACCGAATTATCATCACTCATGATCCCCAATGCGTAGTAGCCATCGGACGGAGGAACGAAGAAACCTCGGAAGCGGGAAACATAGTTGTCCGCTTCTCCGCAAGGGCTTTCCTCAGGGGAGCTGGCGAGGGGAACCGTATGGGTGCAGAAATCGGGGGCCGATGTGTTGAAGTCGGAATCGTCACGGACGCTGTAGCAGCACGAAAAAAAACTATGATCTTACAAAACCTTCTGGTTTGTGGCTTACGTCTGACATATACATGTACAAGAGATGAATAATTCTGATTCTTGTGTTTGGAAGCCCGCAGAATAGATTACCCCCCCCCCCCAAAAAAAAAAAAAAAACAAACAAACAAACAAACAAAACAAAACAAAACAAAACAAAACAAAAAACAAAGGCACATTTTCGGCGTCGTACCGGCAAACTCCTAGAGAAGACGCAGATCAAGGAACTGCTGCGAAAGAGCAGTCCAAAATTGTGGTCAGCGACTTAAATCAATAACTAAGCACATAAGCTTTCTTAAAAATGAATTTCGTCAACCTAGCCATCCTGCCATTTTTTTCAAAGTAATAACAATATTTTTTGCTAGCATCGCAAAAGTATGTTCTGCTTCTTTTTACATTATTTATACTGGTTTTAATCAGTATGAGACGCATCGATATGTTTCAAGTAAAAAAAAAAGAAAAAAAAGAATTACAAAAAGATGTAGTTATATGTTAAATGACTTTTTAACGAAACACGTACTTTCCAGGTGTCTCACTCCAGACTTCACGAGTAATCCCTCTGCTGCCTGGGAACACGGTGGCATTGACATGATTAATGTTGTCATCAGCTGGATTGGTTCTGCAGAGGATCTCTGTACTGCTCACGTTGTAGATATCACATGGAACACCTACGGACAATACAAGATGAACATTGATAATTTTACAACAGCGCTCTTACAGTAAGACCGATATATTTGTTTTTACACAAAAATAGACGTACATTTAAGGATAACTTTCATTTACAAAAGTATACCTTCGTCGAAAGACTGGTTGATATATAACCAGACTGCCGAGGAAGCAATTAATTATAAAGTTCTATATGTAAGCTTCCAGGAGACCTTCGGCTTTTAAAAACCTATCCCAGGGAGGCCTATTTAATATTGAAGATATTACCAAAGAGCACTAGCGCATCGTCTAAGTTTTAAGTCTTCTTGTTACAAGACAAATACTCTACTATGAGCTTTAGCACCTCCTTGTCTACGAACATTATGCCCAGAAAAGAATGGGTAAGTGCTGTCATAAATATCATGTTGATCCTGGATCCGCCTGTGGTATATGGTCTATGAGAGCGGGTTGGTATTTCACCTAGTCGTTCTTAAAGTTATGAACGACTTTACGAACGACTGGGACATGTTCTTGGGTGCTATATCATAATATGCTTTATAATATAGGGCAAGAACTGATCACCAGTCGTTCGTAACTTAATTCGTAACTTACGAACGACTTTATGAAACACAACCCGGCCAGTTCAGGCTTACCTCCAATGTAGACAGCCAGATCGGGATCAGTGTAGTCGAAGTAGCTGCCTTCAATGACGACATCCGTTCCACCAGACAAGCTACCTACTACTGGTGATACGCCAGAGATACCTGTAGGGTGTGCATAATAGTGAATTATAGTATAGATATATTGACTGCTTTGAGGGGCATGGTTGTTTCTAGAGCTCGAGGGGACCTCCGAATCTGCTTTGACCCATGACCGTGAAATGACCTATGTCATGGTAAAACCGGGAAAAAGGACAATGGCGGTCATGGTTCAGAACAAGATTGCACTTTCAACCAATCAGAAGACAGGGTTATCAAAGATTTTTTATTTTTTTTTTATTTTATTTTTTTAATGAGGTACATAATGAGAGTTGTGTAATCCCGTATTTCAGTCCTCATACTTTGCCTTTATTCGGGCAATACAAGAGTTGGAAGGGTCGACGTAGATCATATTGTGAAGTGCTAAAGTGAATTCTTAATATCCTTTCATCGTCTTGCACTTTAACAGACGACACTCTCCTCAGGATATGAAAATTAAAAACCTTTTTAATCATAGAATTTCATTAACCTTAATAAGTCCTTCCGGTTATTGCTAGAAGGAAACACGTTAATTTCTTCATTTATCATAAAGTTTTCTTTGTTGATTTGATGACGATTCAGACAAATACGATGTTGCCAAAAACAAAAACAAAAAGAATAAATAAATAAAAAAAAGTTTGCAAAAGTGGTAGAAGTACCTGCGTGAGTCTGGTAATGGTACAGCTTATCCTCTCCGCTAACATAGAGGGTGCCTGTATCCGACAAAGATCGACCGTACTCTCCAGAAACGAGGTAAGTTAGACGATACGAACCTAATAAAGAGGGACCAAACATAATAATTAATCATTTAAAAACATGATAAGAGGGA
This sequence comes from Paracentrotus lividus, assembly GCA_940671915.1. Lineage (NCBI taxonomy): Eukaryota > Metazoa > Echinodermata > Echinoidea > Camarodonta > Echinidae > Paracentrotus > Paracentrotus lividus. Next base: position 3,988,439 of record CALNVZ010003432.1, on the reverse strand, counting down.
CGGGCAATTGCGAAAAAAAAAAAAAAAAGTTTCCCTCCCCCTTTAATGAACGGTAAATTGCCAACTGGTCTAAACCCATCTCGACTAATGCCCGTTTGATCACATCCCGCGTGGTCTAATTCCATTACATCTGTTGTAGACAGCAGTTCGATTGCCTTTTGGTCTTGTTGCCACTTCGCCTATTTACCATTTTGTCTAATAACCATTTCGTCTAATGTCCATTTCATCTAATGTCCACTTGGTCTAACTTAATAGACTGGTAATAGACCAAATATTCATTTCAGAATTAGACTAATTAGATTAATTGTTAATTAGACCAAGTGGTCATTAAACCAAATGAAAAATTAGACTAAATTGTTAGTAGACCAAATGGCCCGTATTCACAAAGGTGGCCTAAAGTTAAGCCTAGCTTAAATCTGTGGTTTAAGTATGGCTAGCAAAATGTGACACAATCTCTCTATGTTGCATGCTCCTTAAAAGTTTACTAAATTCTGGAATTGTGTTCTAAAAGTAAGAACAACTTTTGTACTCATCATTTCAAGACAGTTTTAATAGTTTCACAATGAAAAATTCTTTTTGGATAAATTTGGAAACTGACCAGAAATATATAATATAATATCTGATACATCAAACATCTACTTTTCAAGATTGTGTCACATTTTGCTAGCCATACTTAAACCACAGATTTAAGCTTGGCTTAACTTTAGGCCACCTTTGTGAATACGGGCCATAGGGTTTAGCTCATGTGGTGTTAGACAAACAGAGAATTGGACCAACTGCTATTATACCGTGGATATAAACCAATTGAGCAGGGCATGACTTGCAGAAAAAAAACGGGGAAGGAGAAAAGCGAAGCCCCTGAATACGACAAAGAAACTTTATTTATATACGTATATTTCTCTTATCTGAGGCTGTGTTATAAAAAGTTCGATTAATAATTCATATACTCTGCATTTAAGTGTGACGTACTCGAGCACGTTTATGAATACATTTGGTAACTCCATGATCAATAATATTAAAGGTAAGCAACCAGTTACTTTCAAGACAGAGACAATAAAAATCTTCTAGATCACGTCTTAGGAATCAATCGATGATGGTTTAAGGTCTATCCGATCAATAACTGACCAAATAGGGCCCTTGGAAGGTGATGGGTGGAATGTAAGCGGAATTCGATATCTAGGTATTCGCGCATTAAATTTCATAATCTTTATAATCTTCTGAATGAAAAGGGGGAAAACACTTTAAAAGTGATGGTTTATCAGATTTGACAAACCATGTCGTGTTCTGAATTGAATTGTCCCGTTTACTGTAATGCAGATGTGACATAAAAATAAAAATATCTTAGTTTTATCTATGCACACTGACTTAGAATGAACTTTTTACAACAGCTTCTATTCGATACCGAATAATTGCTAGTTGTTCCGAAGATTTGTTGGTCCGAAAATGAAGCGGGGTTCGTTATTCCGAGGTTTCTATGGTCCATAAATATATGTAAACAAAAAAGTTCGTAAGTTTTACGTTTTCAGACTTACAAATTATATTTTCTTTTCGGACCAACAAGCATACGGAATAAACAACCCTACATGTATATCATTTCGTACTAGAGAACCATATTCCATTTTTGGAACAACGATCCTTATTTGCAATCAACATTTGGACAAACGAACCCTATTTCATTTTCGAAGCAACACAAATTCAGATAGGGGCCTACGGGAACCTTGCTTGTTTGGACAAACGAACATTTGAAAAAACTAACCCTATTTCATTTTCGGACAAACGAGCCTCCAGAACGAGCTGTAACCGTATATGATATAACGTTTTCTATTCGACACCTGTCCTCTTTTAAAAACTGACCAATTTTTATTGTTTAATCCAAAATAAAACAAATTAAATTCTCAAACGAAAAAGCTAAGTCACGTATTAAGGACAAAATAAAATACAAGTAGATCGGATCCTTCCAAAAGTTTTTGTTTGACTTAGTTTCTTTTGTCAGAAGGATAGTCACAACCATATGTCCTGATGAAACAGAGGTTACACTTAAATGAGATTCCTTTTATGTTTTTAGCAACCAAGGACACTGAATGCAAACAGATTGATTTCTAGGAACCCGGTTACAAGTTCCTCTGCGCAGTGACCTAATCTTAAAACTTCTTAACCAAACGCTAAAAAGATCCACTTATATGCAAACGGAGAAATACCGTTATCTCATTAACGATTCAATATGTTATGACGTTTCTTTATTTCTTCTTTTGAATCATCGAGACAATGCCCGCTTTGCAGCTGACATTCGGTGATTTGAATGGAGTATAAAAGCACACAATTAACCACAGTGATATGTTTGCGTTTGGTCGATTGAGGTGTTAATTACTTCGTTAGACGGTTTCGTTTGTTTATTGTCGGAAGTGTCAGTATTTGACAAAACAATTATTGGGTTTTTGTCGGAGAAGAATCTTCTTAGACGGTTCCACTGACCTTTGACACACTGACGGGTCAGAAGAGATACGCAGGCAACAAAATTAATGTTTAACCGATTTATCGAAATTCACATTAGTTTGTTGCTTTGCTTAATGGGGTCGTTTGGATTTTATTTCCAACATTGGTCAAATATTTTCGAGTTGGATCGCATTGACTGGGTTTGTTGGTTTCTTAATGAGGTCACCTTTGGAAGGTTAGTTTGTCCAGAAACGCAAATTTCTTAAACCTTTCATGTTCGTTTGTCCGAAAATGACAGAAAGTTCGTTTGTCCGACATCTGATGCAATAATCTAAAGTTTCGTTCTTATAAACATGGAATGAAATTCGTTTGTCTGAAATGAAGTAGTGTTCGCTATCCCAAAGGCTCGTTGTCATCTTAAACATTGGGCAATATATTTGAGTTTTGCATCGCATTAACTAATAAAAAACTCTGTTTGAGTAAAAAGAAATTCAGAATTAACAGACAAAATGAAGGGAGTCAAATGTGTTGACAGGCAAAGAAGTCTAACAGAATGAAAAAAAAAAAAAAAAATGGAGAGAAAAGGGCATCAGAAAAGTGCAAATTATTATTATTCCGGGGAAAATCCGTACAAACTATAATACCGAAAATTAGAAATAAAACTGCATTCCTGTACTAAATAAGAATGTAACAAACTTTTAATTAAGTAATGCATTTTAGAATACCCCCCGGTATTATTTTTAGAGGATAGATTGAAATCATTCCTTACCAACTAATGGAGTATCAGGTCTGCACATGATATTTCCATATTCAGAGTCCTCACTGTCCAGCTCGATACCATATCTATTGAAAAACATTTCAATTTTAAAACGTCATGAAAACCTCTGGCAAAGCTCAGAAAGCAAATTATACGTCCATCTTCTTAATAAATAAACATACCGGAAGACTGTGACATAGTGGTAGTGTAAAAACTACACATACATGTATAAAGACATTGAAAGATTTGGTGACGAAATGAACCAGAATTCTTTTTTTTTTAATTTCTAATTCGTAATTTCAAGATCTTTCAAAATAATATGGTTTCTAAAATTATTGATGAAAAAACCTATTTTTGAGCAGCTTTGTGCTATTTTTTTTTTTCAATCAAGAATCATGACCATCACTGTCTTTGTTAAGATATTGATAATGATGTATGGTATTTCTATAACATTGCTACTTTATATATATTTTTGTGATAGTTATCATAAATCAAGTAGATTTTGCTCAACATTTACTTCTGTATATTTTTTCAAAATAATAATGTATAATATTAATGCAAGAAAACGGCAGATGTGTCAAACATCTAAAATGTTGCCTCATCAAATCCCCCAAAAGATAAATTTTGGTTACAAGTTAACACGGTTACATAGCATTATGCCTATTTACCACACCTTGGTGGAGAGCGTCAATTTGAATAGCATGATATTTCAACTTACGGTTTTTCGGTATCAGGGTCCTCAGGATCGCAGATGATTTGTGGACCCCAGTAGATACTGTCAGTGAAAAACATAAAAACATAACGATTCTACATTAATTAAAGCGTCGGAATTTTATTTCATGCTTTACATAATGCTCATCTATTCTTTATATTTCAAATTAGAATCAATGTTATTAATAATTTATTATTAAAAAATGACCTTGATGTGCATAAAAAAAAGAAGAAAAAAGGAACGACTGGCTTTTCATTATTAAAAAAAAAACAAGAAAAAAAAAACGGATACTATCACCATGATTATCTTTATCATCATCATCATCATCATCATCACCATCATCAACAGCATCATCATCACCATCATCATCATCATCATCATCATCATCGTCATCATCATCATCATCATCGTCATCAACATCATCACCATATTATCATCATCATCATTATCATAACCATGATAATCATCAACATCATCATCATCATCATCAACATCATCGTCGTCACCATAATCATCGTCATCATCTTCGACCTCATCTTCATCATCACCATTATCCACAGCATCATCATCACCATCATCATCATCATCTTCATCATCACATTAATCATCATCATCATCACAGTCATCATTTTCCTAAAAATACCACTCGAGGTCGTCTTACCGCTGAATGACGAGGGCATCATCGTCCAGTTCTTCCACATCATCCTCCTCATCGGTGAGTTGCGTCGCATCGTAAAGATCCGTGAAGATCTTACCGCGGATCGTCAGTGGTTCCCCTGAAGTTTGTAAAAGTGGTGGAGATTCAATCAGTAAAACACTTCAATTGGCGTGTGCACTTTTGTTTTTGACATTGATGTAATATAATTTCATCAGAGGATTCGACGTTAAGCCTACGATTTTATTTAGGATTTCTCTACTATCATTATAGCGACCTGTACTTTTAATAGTTTAGTATGTGTCGTTCATGTACATAATATTATAGTATTTCATTGTCATAAGTCAATTTGAGAAAAAGGATGGGGGATCATCAAAAGGAAGAAAAAAAGTTGGAATAGATAACAAGTTGAAATTATAGTAAAGCGTTACTTCACCGTATTTTATTTTACTGTTATCTTCCAAAACGTGGATCTGTTATTTATATGATAGAGTGTCCGATTGCTTGTAATATTGTAAGGCATCACACTTAGGTTCACTTCACGAACGAGTTAAAAAATTATTAAAAAAAGAAAAAAAAATCCGTCACATAATACCACGGTCAAAACCGATCGGCCGTCAACCTGTCGTCATTACGGCTGAAGCAAGAATACGCACACCTTGATTCTGCGGGCCTTAAAAACGCACGCCTCCGTGCGTCCGCCGTAGGCCTACGGATTTTCTCCGAAGTCCCACGAAGACGAGACGCAGAGAGGTGCATTCCCGACTCACGCAAGGTTGTGACCAGGGTATTATAATAAATGTTGAATGTTGTTTTTACCTGGTACGTTGAAGGTGGGTGTGACCGAACTAATGGTTGGAGTTCGAGAGCTTTGGTACTGTAAGAAGAAAAAGAGTGAGTGTAATGTTACTTCACCGAGTTTCATGTATACATTTTAAATTTATATTTATTTCTCTAAATCAATAATACATATGAAGTTGCATACAAAATATGGCAGATAGCCTATTTAACATGCATCCAAATATCTTTAATTTTTTTAAATATGTTTGTTGTTTTTATATATTGCTGTTCATCTGCCTTCTATGAATATGAATACCTAAAAGACTTCTGTAAAACATTTCTCTGTGCTTATTCTATGTTTACGTTTTACCGATGTATATAATGGTATATAAAGAAACAATTTAGAAATTTGAATATGATTTTTTTTTAATGAATGAAAATGAATATCGGTCATTATTCACATTTGCCCATTTACAAATTTCGAATGTTTTTCGTTGTGTTGTGTTGTGTGTTTTTTCCCCTCTGAGTTCCGTTTCATAACTGACAAGCCAGGGTGATCACCATGAAAACTGACAATACTTATACATGACCTAAATTGTGATTATGTATTTCTCTCCCTGCTCGGTTTTTGTCAAATCGGAGAATGAGCTGATTCGTCTACAAAGCATTAAAGGGGAAGGAAACCCTAGGAATTCATTAAATTATACAAAACAGACAAATCAAAGAAGCTGATCAATGAAAATTTGAGAAAAAAATTAATGAATAATAACAAAGTTATGAGCATTTAAATGTTGTGATCACTACCGCTATGGGGATCCTCACATTGGCAACGGGCCCAAGATGTGTGATGTCATACATGAACAACTTCCCCATTACTTTTGTACACATTTCACTCAAATTGTCTTTTTTATTCATTCCGCTAAAAGATCTGAGATTCTTTTCATGGGAGGACATGTAATACAGGTTCACAAAATATAATCATGGGTGAAGATTCTGTACTACCACTAGAATGAGGAAAAAGAAGTATTTTTGGTATTTTTTTGGTATGTCATATGGGAGAGTTGTTCATGTGTAACATCACACATCTCGGGCCTGTTGCCAGTGTGAGGATCTCCACAGCGTTAGTGATCACAACATTCAAAGGCGCATAACTTTCTTATTATTTATTCACTTGTTCTCAAACTTTCTTTAATCTGTTTCTTTGATTTGTTGGGTTTCATACACTTCAACTGAATCCTAGGGTTTCATTCTCCTTTAATAATCCGGTGACTGATTTGACTCCGACCTGTATCCACGCCGTGGAACCCCCACGATTCATAATATACAAAAGCAAGAACGTTTGTGGTCATAAAATACTGAATCATGTGCTTGTGATATCTTCGAATTTCATATTGTACTTTTGTAACCACAGTGAAGGTCATTGACGAGTGGCGAAATGTACCGAGGTGCTCCACAACATGACATTCTGACACCCTAAACCTTGCTATTTAGCAAACTAGTATACTAGAGATGCACAACCAACTGTGCATAAAATATAAAACTTTTTAAATTAAAACGAAATTATTTGGAAAGGAGAGAGAAAGTGAGGTATAGACAAGGAGGGATGTAGAGGACGGAGGCAAACTGAGTGGGGCACGAGAGAATGAGGAGAAGGAGGAAGACAGATAGGGGAAGAAGAGAAGATAGATACAGAGCGGGGAGAGACAGAGAGGGAACGAAAACGATTGACAGAAAGTAAAGATAGCAGACGAGAGATTGGTATAGGAGACCTATGTACGAAACGAAAAGAGATGATGGAGAGATGGAGAAAGAAAGCAGAGTACGAATGTTAGAGATAGAGATACAATGACAACAAACATAATGTTTTGCGCTATAAGCTATGAGATGGTTCTTAGACAACTATCCCCTGGACAATTACCCCGGGAAAACTACCCCTGCTAAATATCTACCCCTAACTCTACACCTAACCCTATTTGTGGGGGTAGTTGTCCTGATACGCTATGAGATGCATCAATGTGTCAGGCTACGGAAAACCCCGTATACGTGCCGCGGTCCTTTTTTCTTTCTTTCTTTTTTTTTTAAAAAATACCGAAAGCCACCTGTATCATCCCTGATTAACAAAGCATAAATCATAGCGTTCCGGATGCTGGTATTGAATAAGAAATGAACGTGTGTATCACCATATAAATATGAATCCAAGGATGCGTTGCCATGTGGTTTGTTGTTTGTCTATAGTGATACTGTGTGTCACAACCCCCCCCGGTGTAATAACAAAATTACATCTATAGAAAATCGCATTTTAACGAGTAATTATGGTCCACTTAATTTACCGATGCTATATCAATTCAGCCAGTCTGTTTATCGCTAGCATGGTTAGTGACCTCTAACTATACATGTAATAATTACTGGCTTACACTGTAGTGTACAGAGTGGGTATTGCATTATATTAATTAGTGTCATAATTCTGACAAGTGCTGATATAATAATCAAAACATAATTTAGTTTATAGAATTTACCCTTTATCATCAAATTACCTGAAAATTTGACATGTACAATATACATCTTTATGTATGACTTTGTCAAATGAGGATGACATGGGCACTTACACATGCTTAACCTTTTTAATATTAGAGTGTGTACAAGATTATTGAAAGACCTGAATATTATTCACATTTGCAGTTTTATTTGCCAATGTTAAATGATACACTAAGAAAAATAGAAAAACAGTAGTAATAAAATCTATTTCTTTCGATATAGTGTTATACGCAGAATAAGATATGATTGTGAAAGAATTTAAAATAAATTCAATGTTGGTTTCTGCCAATCGTTAAAAAAAATAATTAAAAAACCGACTTGCTCTTAATAGATTAAACTGTTATTATAGATAAACGTACAATAAGTGAGCAAAAAGCAACGGATTAAAAAAAAAATGAAATTGGTCTTGCATCCAACGAGGATCCGGGATTTCATAAACATAAAGGGGATTGTTGGCACCCCTGTTAGCACCTGGTTAGGACCCTAAATCTCAAGCTGCCGGGTCTTATATTAATTGTTTTTTTGTTTTTTTCAGTTTAAATAAAATGTCCCGCTGTTTCCATTAAGAATTTTGCACTTTTGTCGTAACAAGCCACCCCTGCATTTAAAAAACTAAAACCGGACACATCCGCAGTCGAAAAAAAAAAACCCCAACGAAACAAAACATTTCCATGAAAAGCAAATTGTTGGTTGTTACCAGTTTTCTTTCGAATTTAATTTCTATTTCAAGAAATCAAAGCTTATGGTTTTGAATTAACATAGTCAAGAAACTTTTAAGCAAATTGCCATTCAAAGTAAAGCAATCTTAATTATTATTTTGGTTGAAGGTTCTAAAGACACTGTTAGTTCTTAATCGATTATCCACGCCAGTAAAGGTGACATCTTTCATACAAACGTTGTATTTTATTCTCCTTGGAAGGTTATACATTGTGTTTTCTAATTAATTATGAATATCGGAGCACGTACGAAACAATCAAAGTAAAGGTAGGCCTATTGCAATTATTATTTTGGTTGAAGGCTCAAGCAATCCTTAGCCCCTAGATGTGAGAAGATAAAAAGTTTTTAATCGATATACTTGATGCCAATAAATTTTGAGGTTTTTGAAGTATACGTAGTTCTTGTCCTCCAAGGAAAGTTATGCAAATGTGAGTTTTGAAGTCTGGTCTCGGCGATCAATAACAAGAAGATGATCGAAATTTCGAGTATAAAGCCAGCTTTCAGTCAGATGAATAGGAGGACAAAATTGTATGGTTGATGAGGTTGCATGTCTTTAAGTTTGTGCGATGGGGCAGGACGCGAAATGAAAGGCCTGAGTACCAACTTACGTCAGAGTAAACATAAAGAGAAAAGGATGCTTTAATAATTGCTTCAGTCTCACTAGCCAAGCAAACTCCCGTTATTACACAGGGGCCGCGGAGCGATTTTGTAAAGTGGGGGGGCTGAACAAAGTGGGGGGGCTGAACAGGCTAAAAATCACAAATGTATAGTCATTTTTGCATTTTTGTACACGTTGGCTGAAAAAAGTGGGGGGGGGGGGGCTGCAGCCCCCCCAGCCCCCCCCCCCCCCGGCTCCGCGGCCCCTGTTACATTACAGTGAATGGCAAATTTGTGGTCTGTTTGGTGGTGTGTGACTGGGGTAACTTTATGTCACGCGTATACTGCATGCATCACCAATGATGCGACCAAAAACATCGATTACTTTCCAGCTAGCTCCGAACTAAACCCAGTTCTGTTCCTCAACTATAACTCTTCAAGTCTATCGGCATTAAAGGTAGTAACCCTCTTAGGCAAAGAATCAGCAATTTCGGATATGATTAAAGCATCTTCTTTCCTCCAAGATTAAAGTAACATAATTACGGTAGAAAGGTCATTTCTACCGGCTTCTTTATTTTGGTAAAACGAATAAAATGTAACATCAAGTTCTTTCAGATTACCTTTTGTTTAAAAGGAGAATTTCTATCTAGTGATGGCCGTCAACATTCTTTTTAAAAAATCTATTTATTTCTTCTTTTTAGAATAAATGTTAGCTGGTTCTTTTGGCTTGTCAGCATTGTAACGACTTATGATGTAAGATGGATTGCAAGAGTTGCAAAAGTGGACCTATTTAAACAAAGATATTAAATGTAATTTAGAGCTATCCAACAGGGGCACTGTTTGGCACGGGGGGGGGGGGGATCGCATTGGGTTCCCGACGTATTTTTCACTATACTCCGTAGCCTATTCATAGGAATCATTCATTTCATAACAATTTGTATTTTTTTATGGGTTGAAATAAATGACGTTGGGCACAAAAAAACACGAGAGCATATAAGTGACGTCCGTCCCACATAATTATGTGTCAATCATTAGTCAACGACAATCTTAATTTTGATCATTTTAACTGAGTTCTTTCGATCTTAATTTTGTCTGTCTATTTAGATATTCATAAAACACAGATGAACAAGTACATGTAGGGTCTATTATAAACTGATAAATGAAATGATATACATTTTGTACAAATTCTATGACATTTGTTAATGTCTGAAATTTGTTGGAATGTGTGATTAATGTATGATATTTAAAAAAAAATTACACGAAAAACTTAATCACTTAAAATAAAAAACAGTTGCAAATGTGATCTAATAAAAGAAATTAATATTTTGCTGAAAAATTAGCATCGACAGAAAGATATTTGGATCATCTTTGTATTAGGTTGTTTAATCCTTGTATCTTGGTTAGTTCACAACATGAAGGTGCTAATTTTCGCTTTGTTCTTAGCCTTTTGTCATCTTAAATCAATAAATTGTTTGTAATAATGTCTACGATGTTATCTCACCCCCCTAAAGGTCGATGAAACGAAGTGACAACATTTTTAATTACTGTATCAAATTACCATGGCCAATGATTGGACAATATAAATAATTTGCATAATAACGTGTTGCTAGATCATGTAGACTAAAAACTCTCTTAATACGTTCAAAAATACATTTTTTTTTTTAAATTTAAAATTCAATCTGAATTTTGTTTAACACGTACATATTTGTCTGTGCATGTGTATGTTCAACATGTTATTTATAAAGGATACACTTTTATACACTGACCCCCCCCCCCCCCCAAAAAAAAAAAAAAGTTTTACAATTTGATAGTTTGATGTGATTTGATGATTTGATTTCATTATATTCATTTACCGCCAGCACTAAGTAAACTACAATACTGATTATTTGATCTACTAACGTTCATATTTGTTGGTAAAAGGAAGAGCCAGATAAAATTAAGTATGGGAATCGTGACGTTATTACTCAAAGATACACATTTTGACATAACCATTATACCTTTTATACACGGACCCCTCCCCCGCCCCTCCCAAAAAAAAAAAAAGTTTTACAATTTGATAATTTGATGTGATTTGATGATTTGATTTCATTATATTCATTTATATTCATTTACCGCCAGCACTAAGTAAACTATAATACTGATTATTTGATCTACTAACGTTCATATTAGTTGTATAGTTTAGTTGCAATATATGAGAATGAGCGTTTTTTGTTTTCGGTTTTCGATTTAGGCAGGTATAATTGGTTTGTTATAACGTGTCGAGTAGGGTAAGTTGTATGGCGAAAAGATATAAGTCTTCTGATATATGGAGGAGACAATCCATTTAATGATTTATAAACTGAAATGCAATATTGAAAATTGAATCTAATTTCTATAGATTGCCATTTTATCGTGACGCTATTGCTCAAAGATACACATTTTGACATAACCATTATACCTTTTGGGGTAGGCGAGTTAGCAATCGTGTACAAAAACGCAAAAATGACCATAGATTTGTGATTTTTAGCCTGTTCAGGCCCCCCCCCCCCCACTTTTGGTTCAGCCCCTCCACTTTCAAAAACGCTCCACGGTCCTATAGTTACATTAACATACAAGGATCTGTGAATATTTTTAATCTTCAGACAGTGAAACATGATTGATTGACTTACGGTAAATTGACAATTGGCAGTGTTTGAGCAATATGAGCCTCCCAACTGAGTAATGGAAAACCCATCTACTTCAACGTAGATGTCAAAAGTACCCTCAGACGCCGTCCTGGAGAAAAGAAAAGAAAATAATAATAATAATAATAATAATAATAAAAATAAATAAAATAGATTTAAAAAAAATAAAATAAAAAATAAATGTAGCCTTCAAGCATTACATTTTCCTTAAACCCTTAAGTCAGTTGAATCCGTATTTCGAATAATGGTTCCACAAACAATACTGAAACTGCATATTTTGCACGATGTGAGAAACAGCCCCCCCCCCCCCTAAAAAAAAGAAGTTTTTTTTTTGTAACATAAACATTCATAATAATCATCAATATTATATATGTATATTTTACATTTTATAGGGAAAACAGGCTTGGAAAAAGAGAGTTAATATTAAGCATTCTTTGGCTTAGAGAGTGTTGAAAGTCGAATGTGCCTTTATCACATAAGGTGATACTGTCAATAAAGAATCTGTGTCCTACGCCTATATCAAAACAATTTTTCTTTAAATCATTCAAAAGTAATACTTCTTATATAAATATATATATTACCTTGTTTCACAGACAATCTTGTCTGTGTTGCTATAGTAATCAAGAACATCACACGGGATTGAAGTGGTCGCATTGCGGAAATAAACCTTGTTGCCCAAGTTTTCGTTTCCTTCGCCAAAACTGAATCGATCTTCACTAAAACCTGCAAACAAACATCACATCAACAAAAACAAATCAATGTTTACGTTTTTTACGATTTAAGAAATACAGTTTTTTTCAATTTATATATCTATATATAGTTGTTATATTGCCTTGTATATTTTATGAAACGGATATTATTAAAAAGAAAATGAATAAATAAACAAATAATCATGAATACAAATTGCTTTCATTACAATGTTATGTATTTCTCTCAAATATATACACGAAAGCATTTTCATTATTCGCTTTCATAACGGCCCAAATGAATGACTCCTGATTCAATGTATCCAACATGATCTAGCATTTTGTGATTAACCGATGAGCATAAAATTATGTAACCCTAGTCCTCTGACAACTAACTAAATGTCAAAAACATATCAATATCTTATTCAATTCAATTCAATTCAAATTTATTTCGTCCATAACATAATGCAATACAAAATGGAAATTTGACATGGGATTTTCATATACAATACAGCTAAATAACAACATTAAAAAGTTCTAAAAATTGGTACATTAATAACTAAATGAATACATACATAGATACAGCCTTGCATTTGAAATTTAATTACATGTACTTTGGAACCATTTGCAAGTTCAAACTTTTCGACGCATAATTATTTTCCATGATTGTAACAATTATTATTGCAATGATGTGATGCGATTTTTGTGGATTTTATTATAGTTGCGGTCATGACTCTTGTAAATTTCTATCTTTTCGGCGATGGTAAATATGAAGTATAATGGTCAAAGTCCAATTATAACTCGTTCGTTGTGTTGATGTTGAAGGACTGAGGATATTGTTACGTTTGTCTAAATTATTAAAAAAAATTTATCTAATTTCATGTTATATATCGCCAGTATGATTAGACAGTTAAGCGAACAAGACTTAAAGATTATAAAGAAAATTTGTAACACCCCCCCCCCCCCCCCCCCCACCAAGCAAATACATATTTACCAATTGAACCATTTCTTTATGGCAATACATTTATGACAATATTCTACTCTCTTAATTGTAAGAAAATGACAAAAAATGATTAAGAAGAATTAAAAAGTAATTAGTGATGATCGAGACAATCAATAGCAGTGAAATGCACGTGCCCCTCCCCCTTAAAAATGAATGACCTCCCCCCACAAAAAAACCCAATATACTACCCCTGTTATAAATTATATAAATGAATGCCAGTACTTCCTAAATATTTAACGCCTTTCTTGTCAAACAGTTCTGCCAGCCAACCTTAAGGACTTGTCTCAAGTGTTTTTAAGTTAAGCCAGGGTCACTTGTAAGTTGTCACGATCGGCATGACTACACAATAACCATACAGTCTGATATGATAATGTTTGTCTCTTGATAGTTATCGTGGTGTCCCTGGATGTTGCATAATGTACATGGTACATGGTATTGATTTTAGGGGACGCCGAGCGCTGTGGGTTGGTAAACTTTTTTTCCTCCAAGGTATTCTGGTGGAGCTGGTGTTAATTCTCAAGGTACTCGAATCTTGGAGGAAACGGGGTTGGTACTTTTTCCTGAGCTTTGTGATGGTGATATTTATGATGGGAATGATGGTGAGGTGTTGGGGGCAATGGTGGTGCTGATGATATTTAGAGATTGTTGATGGTGTTGGATATAATAATAATAATGGTTGTGTGTTGCTGGTGTTGTAATGGTGGATGGCGCTGCTGTTGATGATGATGGTGCCTGGTGGAGTTGCTGGTTCCTGGTGGTGATGGCGGTGGTGGTAGTGATGGTGGTGGTGGTGGTAATGCATGATCGTGGTAGTGGAAGAGGTGATGATGGTGCCTAGTGGTGGTTGTGGTGGTGGGGATGATTATGGTGCCTGGTGGAGTTGCTGGTTCCTGGTGGTGATGGTGGTGGTAGTGATGGTGGCGGTGGTTAAGTAGTGATGATGGTAGTGGTGGTTGTGATGGTGGTGGTTGTGATGGTGGTGGTGGTGATGGTGGTGGTTGTGGTGGTGATGATGATGGTGCTGCCTCTGGATTCTCTACTTACCAGAACCGAAAATCTCAATCCTAGTTGCTCCGCGAAGACTTCCTCTTTTGGGTGAAATGTTATTCACCTGCGGTGCTCCCATAGCAGACAAAATGCAACCTATAAGAGAAAAAGATATGAGTTTGTTTTGTTAGCATTTTATGCCATAAAAAGATCGATATTCAGTATTCACTGGGTTTTTTTTATTTTCTCCTTATAATTATCAACAAAGCTTAGTCAAAAACACGTATACAATTTGTTTTCAGTTTGTGTTTATCCAATGATAAGCTTAAAGGTTTATTCGTTTTATCGACGCATTTTGGAGACAATGTTCACAAAGCAACTTATTACTTAGCATTCCGCCACAATTATGCAAATCTAAAATTATTTGTAATTAGTTGTTTATGTGAAAATGAGTAATTGCTTTATTATAGTATGTGTGTGGTTCATTTGAATTAGCTTCTTTCTTTGGAGAGGTCGAAAAAGACGGTTTTAGGGGATTTAGTGTTTTACCTTAAAAGCATTTAAAATCCTTCAGTAATGATGTAAATAATACATGTAGATCAACCCTGAAATAATTCATTTGTGATATGTTTCATATAAAGTTAGAATGTGTAAGTACTATGGCCTTCGAGCTTAAAAAGCTTGTTAAAAGAGATTAAACCTTAAACACTACCATTAATGAAAATCCCTATGACAACACTATCAACAATATTATACAAGCAGACAATTGGACTATTATGCGAATCGAACCGCTCGGTCTTAATACCTGTCCTAGGTTTTGTCCATCTAAAGCCAATCGGTGGCTGTTCCCGAGAATCAGTTGACACTTCGCACAATGGTGCGAATTTCATACTTTAACCAAGGAGATATTAGTTTACTAAAATATCTCCTAATGGTGGTGCATGACTATTGGTGGTATCTCACTTCGCGGAGACGTCTCCGCGACTCGGACACTCAGAAATTTTTCTGATAATTTTTTTTTCCGTCGCGGAGACGTCTGCGATACCCTTTTCCCGTCACGGAGACATCACCGATACTTTTTTTTCCGTCGCGAAGACGTCTCTGAGACGTCTCCACAAGTTTAAAACCATCTCAAACCCGTCTCAAAGTAGTGCCGATCCGTCTCAAATCCATCTCATGGCAAGTGAGATACCACCATATCTCACATGCCATGAAACTAGTTTGAGGCGGGTTTAAGACCAGTTGCGGAGACGTCTCATAACTAGCGGGAAATCTATATGAAATTTTTTTGTTTCGTCCCGGATTTTTCTCAGGTGATATTCCACTTTATATATCACCTTTGATATTTGCCTCTCTATATTTAAAATTAATAAACTTTCATCCCCCAAAAAGTGGAAAAGCACTCGGGTTTTAGTAATTTTGAGTATTAGTGTACAGTATTAAATTTAGAGGGTATTGTCTTGGTTTAGCACTGAATACAAAGTTTGTGATCATCAAAAGTGATAACATGTAAGAAAAAAGATGAGTAACAATGGAGATGGGTTTGGAGCATCTGAAAACATAGCTGAGAAGAAGAGACTTAGCTAATGTTCCTTGGACTTTTTCTGTAACATGATTATTCGGAAACTATCGCCCAACTATTCTATTATTTTAGGCTGTTATCCAGGAGAAAACACAACAAAGTGAAACCAAAAACAAGGTATGATGGATATTATCATGATCACATAATTATTTTTTTTATAGTCGTATTACACAACCTATACATTTACTCATACATGTACCAAGATCTCAATTTGAAAAAATGAGCAAAGAAAATGGGGTACATGTACCATCGGGATTCGAACCAGAGACCTCCTGGTTACTAGTCAGAGCGCCTGACTAGAAACCAGGAGGTATCTGGTTCGAATCCCGATGGTACCCCATTTTCTTTGCTCATTTTTTTCCTTCATATTATATATTTCTGGTCAGTTTCCTTCATTATTCAAAATTTAAAGATCTCAATTTGCGACACTCGACCCATGTAATTTAATAATACAAGTGCATGCAAACTTGTTTTGAATGAGAAACTTTGCTACTTTCCAGTTACCTCTTATTACGGACATCACGTAATAAAATAACTTGATGATTTTCATTTTGCTTTAGCGTTTTACTTTAACAACTAAATAAAAGGGTTCTATATGTCATTGTTATCAATGGAAGATCAATTGTTGTTTACTGGTGTGTTGATCTAGAAATATAGTTAATCTGTTGACTACACAGTTTGACACTTATCACATTTGTTCATCAGTTAGTTTAAGCCTAAATGCAACCTCTCCCGTGGTGACTTTAACCCAAACATTAGACTATTGACACCTGACAAGAAGGTTGCCGAACTTTGCATTGTTATTTTTATTTTCAATTAAAATGTTTTATTAATATCGTTGAATTAAAAACAAAAAACAGCAAAATAAACTTAGAAACATATGTGTAATGTCTTAGTACATAAATGATACAAATTCACAAAACGGTGTGCACCTTAAATTCGTCATTAATGCCTACTCTTATTTTTAATTAAAAATTGGATATACATTATTGATTATATATGTATACGATGAGTTTTGTTTTGTTTTGTTTTGTTTTTTTGTGGTTTTTTTGGTAAAATACAAAATTAAACTAACTAAAAAAAAAAAAAAAAAAATTACACGTAACTTAAAACAAACAGTTTCCTCGATGAATGATGTTTCAATCAAAGAAAACAAATATTTACTGATTTTCTCTATTATTGATATCCTTATCATTCTGTATGCAGCATTTCCTTTGCTAATCTTTTTAAACTACATTGTGTTTGATAAAAACTACATGCATTGGAACTTACTGTCAACATTATTCACCATTTGCTTAGATCTGACCTTTCCTAAAATCAGAGTATCTAATTCTTCGAGACTATGTTTTATCAATATCTAATCAGATAACTGAATGTCGACAAAATGGACATTTCAAAGCTTGTATATATATTGCTCGCAGTAAATTATCCTTAAAGTAGACAACTGGAGAGTCAAAACTGCTTTTAATTGCAACAAAACTCATACCACTGCAACGAAAAATCTTTACTGAT
Organism: Paracentrotus lividus; assembly: GCA_940671915.1. Classification (NCBI taxonomy): domain Eukaryota; kingdom Metazoa; phylum Echinodermata; class Echinoidea; order Camarodonta; family Echinidae; genus Paracentrotus; species Paracentrotus lividus. The sequence continues at coordinate 3,970,820 of CALNVZ010003432.1, read as the reverse complement.
TCAGAATATCTAAACCCCTTGTCAACATCTGTTTTAGATCGGGAGTTATCACCTTTTAAAGAAAGGCCCCCATTTTCAGATTTCAGCAGTACCCCGCAAGGGCGTCGAGATTATGACGTCACAGCGTGGGCACCCGTACCGTGTCCACTGTATGCACGTATCCTGTACTGTGCTATATCGCGTACATTACACATTCTGATTCTTGACAACTTTGTTTCTCTCTTCTCATCTCATGCTTCACCCCAGGCCCTGACTAATTGGTCAAAAGTGATATATCTTAAGCCGACTGTTCCTCTATCATTTGTCTATATATTTAAGTTAAACCGTTTCATTAATGTATTCTTTTTCATTACATTAAAATATAATTAAAATAGGCCTATACTCAGCACGAGAGTGAGTGAAAAAAAAGGTAATCAAACAAAGTGACATTGTTTTCATTGTACTGTACAAATCACACTTTTAGTTTTGTTTTCATGACAAATTATTATAACCAATATTCCTATTCATCTATATTGCAAGGTTATCATTATCTTGAATTTGTTCATTTGGTTTTGTAAGTCTTTATATTATTGTGAAGATCCCGAGATAATTTTATCCGTTAGCTATAACAATAATTCGTCCAAACTTTCGGATGGAATAGCTCCTTAGTTCTTCAGTTACAGTATTATGTGAACTTTTTTTTCATGGTTTTAGATATAGTTCAGAATGAAATAACATTATTTTGTAGATTCGACCTTGTTGCAATGAAATTGACAGATTTTGCACTCGTGATAAAAGCAGCAGTCTTACGAGAGACGACTGTATATTCCATCCGCTCCTGCCTGAGTGACACTACCCCATCCCGTTGCGTGTGTAAGAATTAAGCCAAACTAAATTAGTAGACTGTAAGTATTGCAAACAATTCAATGCTTACATAATTGATTCTTAAATATTCTGTTTCTTCAGTATATATTGATTTTATTTTAAGGACGTTTCTGGTCTTTTAGCCATTGAATTTCGAAAAAATAAGGAATTTTGGAGGAAATGTGACATGACCACCTTGTCAAACTATTGATGGTAGTGTTAATCCGTGTAAGTTAGTTGGGAAAGTCATGACGGTGGCATGATTATATTTTGCTCTAAAACCTTATTGTGAGGGATTCAGACTAAGAAAAAAAAATCATATTAAAATCAATATAGATTCAACACAGAATAAGTCTTCTTAAGAATGAAGTCATTATAAATTTACGTGGAATTTTAAGCATTATATCTCCCAATGTCAATGGGCAAATTAAACGCTTCACCAACAACCAACGGGCCGCACTGTTCCCGGCCCCTCGGTGAGAGATGAGCAAGGCAATTCGTGCTTTTACTATGATTGCAAACTCTTCAAAAATCTATCGCAGCAAGTTCAAATCTACAAAATAATCACAATCGTTAACAATATCTCAAAACACGATATTCTAAGGATATACAACCCTGTATGATTTGTCCAATGTTGTAATCAGTTGTGATAAAAGAGCTATATTAATCCGAGACATAGCAGCTATAACCAGCTAGTACAGTGCGAGCAATCTGTTTACGTGTATGCATGTAGGTATGCATGCATTGCATAATATGCATCAAGTAGCTAGCTGCGCGCGCAAACTCAGATCAGCTGGCTATTGTTCGAGCTGTCCAAGGTGTGACATCACAAACCAGGAGCTCCTCCGCACGCCGAGCGGCCCATTTGGGGGCGGATTAAACAAAAACACTAAAAACCATTTAAAGCTATTTCTGAGAGATTCAAGTCATTTTCAGCATGTCATTCGTATAAACGAAGGAAAATCTATTCAGTAACATGTAATCTGGCCATTATTAGCAAATATTGTGTATTTTCTCCGTGTGTCTACTTTAAGTAGTGATATCATGGTCACCAGTTTTGTCTTAAAAAAAAAAAAACAAAAACAAAAAAAAACAAAAAAAAAAAAAAACGCGCAGAATATAACGCCCCCATTGCTATTATTTCATATTTGTTGCCTGTCTCTTTTCGTCGATTTTCATCTTTTAACGTGTTATCCTTTCCTAAAATTTATATAACTGCGGAATAGGTGGCTGTATTAATTCCTTTCAACCTGGTCTATATTAAACTGAAAAAGGAGTAATATAACACAATGTATAAACTTCGGACGTCGGTTCTTTTTAGAGTGCATAATATACGTTCACATCAATCATACAGATGATTAATCATCTAACTTAAAGATGATTTTCTAATTCAAAGATAACTCTAAATTGTGTACGAGAATTACTTAATTGCCATTACCAGATTTGACCTGTTTTTAGTGTTTAAAACTGTTGGCATGCAGTAAAGCATATAAAGATGATAGTCTAATTAAAGTTGAATCTCTAATTCGAAGATGATTATCCATTATTACTAGTTATAAATTTGGCATACATTTTGTATATTTTGTACATTTTGGAATATTTGTTTTGATGCATTGTAGAAGGTCGTGATTAAAATTCAACGAATCGAAAGCTTGGTAAATTAAAAAGAGGGAATTATTAGAAGCTCAGACCAGTTTTATATCATTTATTTCATCTATTCAATTAGTACCAGTGACGTTTTGTTCCCTAAACATTACTCTCGCTATATATGTATTCCATTATAGCACATTAAGCATCATTTCAAATGTAACATTGAAAAAAAATAAACATGTAAACCGTGAAATATTTGCAAGGGAGTCCATGATATGTTCAACTCGGAAAGAATGATTTACTGAACAGATATAGGCCTATAAATATCATATTGTCAATCTTATATCACACACTGAAATGGTTAATTAGCTGACATAAACGCCAACAGTTTGTCCAAAGGTGACAAATTTGTCCTCGTAAACGAATGATCACCTCAATATTTCTCTTTAAAAATGCACTTTTGATTGAGTTTAAAGTCAAGTTCAGACGTTCAATGAATTGTCATATGAACTGAGTACTAGTAATTGAATTAGGCGAAAAGTCAAGCTCTTAAAATCATCAGTTATCACCGGAAATATTACAATATTTAAAGAACGCTTTACATATTCCGCGATGAATAATATTTGGTCGAACTTGCAATACACCAAATAATTTATGACACTCTAAGAAAAAAGGCATGCATTTTATTACAATTATCATTATTCTCTCCTTTTTTCCCCAGCTCATCTATATCATTTTCGTTTTTATCTTACGCGCGAATATTGCGCAATGTATTTTTACGCGTTAAAAAGGAGTCTGTTTCAATTAATTTTTAGATAAAAGCAAAGCAACAATTTGTATTTAATGAACCTGATTATTTTGTATAATTTCATATCTAAAAATACTTGCAGTTTAGGCACTTATTACTATTAGTGGTCTGTATATGACTTTAGGAAGTTTTGTTTATTTAATCTTAGATCGTTATTGATGACAAATACTGTATGATAATCGATTATCAAAGCAAGTTAAATCATAATACTATTTTCTCTACATTGAATAATATACCTAGGCTTTTGCCTTACACTTACTGAGGCAATTCAACATTAATTCAAATTCATCAAACAAAATAAGAGTGGCTCAGAGTTTATAGTTACCTGAAATCACGACGCATGCGAGAAGAGATCGCATTATTCCCTGACCGCCACCGGGACGGCGGCCCGCTGCTAAGGACGCCATTCTCGATGCTAAGCACGAAGCCAGAGCAGAAAACTCCTACTTCGAACTTTCACCCGATCACCATGTAACGATTCCTCAAACAAATTACCCTGTGCTACGTCTCAAAGAAAGTATGTTTGTGATAAAGAAAAGAACGAAAAATCATCACAAAATTGTTTCAGTAAAAGAAGGTAACGATCAACGTTAAAATATCTCCGGTCTTCTATGGCAAGTCCAGCTCGCTTAGAAGATAGTTTAGTGTTTGATTAAGATGGCTTTAAGTGCCCCAGTTCTAAACGCGTTTTCTTCTCCGCTAACCCACCGATCGATACCCTCTGGTTGATTGTTATAAAAGCCAAACAATACCGACTGCGCAAATAATAAGGTGGCCTACGTAAGCAGACCTTAATTACTTGCTTTTTCTAATACATCGCTCCTATTTTCCGACCACCCTTTGTTGTGGAAGTTGAAGACACTAAAGCGATGTGTATTGAACCATTCAGCGAGAAGCTCCGGCATAAACTTTCATAATGAGAGACACGGATGTTGCATTGTGGGATGCTAAAGTGCAGTTACATAATTCTTCTAAATCATCAATGTCAGTCCAGTGATATCAACACATATTTTCCAGATTTGCTTTTTCTTATTAGAAAAAAAACACACACATTAAAAGAGAGAAAGAAGAGAGAGGGAGGGAGGGAAATGGAGAGGAGAAGAGAGAGGAGAGGGGGGAAGGGCAGATAGGAAAGTAAAAGGTAAAGATGGAGTGAAGAAAGAAAAAAGAAAGACAGAAAGAAAAGAAGAGGAGAGAGAGGAGAGAGAGAGAGAGATGGGATCCCCCATAAAAGATTAAAATATATTTCAATATGATACCTGAAAATATATGTCCAATACTGTTTGTTAACAGGGCAAAGAAATATTGATTTTGCCAGAAAAAAAGTTGCGTAAATTTTGAATATTGATTTTACAAAAAACAAAAAAAAAATGTCATTTTTTACTTTTCATCAGAAAATGTATCACTTTATTTGGAAAAGAATGTGTTAAAGTCAAAAGGCGTAGGCCTAATATAAAGTTTTATACCACACGTTGTCAGTTTAAAGATATATTGGGGAGGTACAAAGTAGATAAAGAACCAAAATATGAATTGATGAAGGTTCTATAGTTCTACAGTTAAAGGGTGAAGCCCGAACAACCTAAAAAAAAATTTTGAAAAAATTTAACTTTTTGCCCATATCTGAATATAACAAGTGGAAAATATGATATAAATGCGTCAAGCATTGTCATGTTTTATCATAATTAGCTTATGTGGTTTAAATCTTGGATCTGTCAAGTGCATAGCTTTGATAAAGAAAAACAAAATGTTACAATTTCATGTGTTACAATTGCCCCGTACGTCTGTTACAATTGCCCCTGGACACGGGGCAATTGTAACACTCGACCTCTTGTTTGAAATGGTAATGGCTTCAAAATAACTTGTTGTACTCAGCCAAAACCTATTAATATGTCAAGCTAAGATATGCATATTTCATTTTATTTAGTTTTAAGCAAGTATTTAGCTTTAATAAAGTTGATAGATCAAATTTGGAAAAAACTGTTACAATTGTCCCCGCGTCTCCCCTATATACCCAGTAGTACTATACTATGTCATAAATATTAAATGTTTTACAATGCATTATACATTTGAATGCCTCTTACAGTGCCAGTGACGATTCCGATTTCAAGTCGGATACCAAAAGCTGCATACATACGTTACACGTCTGATGGTCGTCTGATAAGAGGCCAAATTCGTTTTCAATTTTCGAGGTTTCTTATCAGATCTTCAGCATTAAAGGAATCTGAAAACAAAATTTCTGAGAATGACGAAAAACACGAAGGGACCAAAGCAATTGGGCCAACACCCCTATTTGCAGAAAAGAATGCACTGATACAATACTTCAAACGTAGGCATGGCAGGTGTGAAATGCCTTTTTTTAACTTTAAAGTTGCATAATTTACTTGAAATAGTGAATTTTGCTTTTTAATGGCAGATTTTTTTTCTTCCTAACTACAACCCCCCATTCTTCTCTCTCTCTCTCTCTCTCTCTCTCTTCCTTTATCTCAATCAATCTCTCTCTCTCTCTCTTTCTCTCTCTCTCTCTCTCTCTTTCTCCATCTCTCTCTCGCTCTCTCTCTCTCTTTCTTTCTTTCTCTATATATCTATCTCTCCTCTCGATCTATCATTTTCTCTCCTTCTCTATTTACCTCTCTTTCCATCTCCAACCTCTTTCTCTTTAGTTTCCTTGCTTCTCAGAGTACTGTTCATCTATTCGCTAAAAGTTCAAAAAGTTATCAGACGCAATCCATACCTTGGAGTCGACGAAGAGGGCGAGAGACCGCTCGAATCCGCAGGTGTTATCAAGGTTTACCCTAAACTCCATTCCTAGGGAAAGGCCTGCACAGGGGATATATTTGGCGCGACTTCCTATTCTACTCGTTTGATCGACCATTTCATGCGGGCACCTTACAAGCGGCGATACAGGGGGGGGGGGGGGGGGTGACGGGCGCGATCCCAAAAACCCAAAATTTCTAAATAAAGTGCCTAAACTCTGCAATATTTAGCCTCCTTCGAATCTGCTTTAATAGCCCACAATGCAACATCAAAAGTCTGTCCTTAAAGCCTCAGACCGCGGACCGACAATGAAATAGCCAAAAACGAAAGCTAATAATGCATAATAAATACAACAATTCCAAATTTAAGGCTTTTTATTGTCCATCTAGACAAGTATTTAATTAAAAAGATTGACCGAACCTCAACCAGGCCACCCCTCCCGAATACTTGTAAAATTTACCCCTAATTAAAAGTGCCCGAGTGATGACGTCAAAAAAATGTTAATGGAATGCTACAGCAGTTCCTGTGGCCGGCATGATTGACTTTGCCCCCTTTCATTTCAAAACAATAGAATTCTAGCTCACAGGGCGTCTATTGTCCTGACATAGCAATACAAACGTGTTTTCTAAAGGCGAAACGCAATCATGCCTAGCCGCAGGACTGCTGTAGCATTCCATTAACATTTTTTGACGTCATCACTCGCACTTTTAAATTAGGGGTAATTTACAAGTATTCGGGAGGGGTGCCTGGTTGAGGTTCGGTCATCTTTTTAATTAAATACTTTCTAGATGGACAATAAAAACGCCTTAATTTGGAATTGTTGTATTAAATAGCATATTAGCTTTCGTTTTTGGCTATTTCATTTGCCGGTCCGGTCTAGGACTTTAAAGAAAATTAAACTGGATCCTCCAGCAGAATCACCCTAAAGTGGGATCCTATGTCGTTTCGTTTGCAAGTCATGTTAATGTTTGGCAACATCTATATATCGTTCTACTTGATCACACGAATTAGAAAATATATGTCGCCAATTTTTTAATTGACCTTTTGTGACCCAAAATGAAAGTCAAAGGTCAGGCTTCATTAACATAAACATAATTTTGTTCAAATTGTGTCAAATTTGGTATCAAATTGTAGGTAATGTTATAACTAGCAATCAAGTCAATTATCATTTTTTCAATTTTGTTATGTATATACAAACCAGGAGGCATGGAATTTTAAAATTTTGCTATATCTAGATAGAGACCATTTTAAAGACCCCTTCTGTTTTTTTGTGTGTGTTTTTTGGGGGCCCTTAGTTTCTGGTAAATTCGGCACCCCTCCCTAAGTTTAGGATATAGTTGGAGCCCCTACATTTGAGCTCAATCTGGCGTCCTTTAATTTAAGATCGATTTGGCGCCCTTTAACTTCAGGTCAATTCGGCGCCCCTAAGTCTCAGGTCAATTCAGCGCCCCCTAAGTTTCGGACAATTTTGGCGCCCCTACCATTGAGCTAAATTTGGCGCCCTTACGTTTAAGCTCATTTTGGTGCCCCTCTAAGTTTAAGTTCGATTTGGCGCCCCCTAAATTTAAGGTCGATTTAGCGCCCCTAGGTTTAAGGTTGATTTTACGCCGTCTCCTAAAGCTAAGGTCGATTTGGCGCTCCTAAGTTTAAGGTCGATTTGGCGCAAAAGTGCCCGTTTTTACTACATGCGCTCGCATTGCCTTTTGTTCATTACTAAAATACAAAGCCATTAAGATTCTTCTATTACCGGAATTCCTTTTTATGCCTCTGGTCTCAAGTGACCCCTTTTCAGACAAAGTGCCCCTTTTCCATCGTGACCCCCCCCCCACTTTCAAATTCGTTCCACCGCCTCTGAGTGTGATTATGTTATCGCTCCTTGGGAGATACAAAATTGACCATGTTTGTGCTATTAATTTTATCATTTATATATTGAATGGTTAAAATATTCTAAATCTGCATGATTACCAACCATTATATGCGTGAGTTATTTTTTCAATTCAACTAATGAAAAATCAACCAGAAGGTAATCAGTGGCGGATCCAAGATTTTCATATGGGGGGGGGGGGCAAACCTAGGGCAAAATTTATTTCAGATTTTTGTACAAGTCGATTTTTTAACGTTATTTCCGCGTGGTCGATCGACATGGGGTGTAATTTAGGCGAGTTTTTTTTTTACTGGGGGCCCGGGCCCGTCGGCCAATACATAGTACACGGTAATATGTAGCATCAGGTTTTATAATGAAAGACTTATTGTTGAACGGTTTTCACTGTTGTCCCGTCCCATATCATCGAACACAACGGCAGCGAAAATATTCTTGTATCATTTCAGCAAAAACTTGCAAAACTTGATTTTGTACCAGACACCTCCATTTGCAATTTAGTCGATTATGCGTGACATCTTTGATGAATGCAAAAACAACAACAACAGACAAAAAAACTCACAGAAAAAAAAAAATCACTATAAAATTGAGACCCATCCATCATCGCCGAAGTGTAACCAATATTCCATTGCTTTGATTACATAAAGCAGGGAAATAATACCAGTGAAGCCTGTTTTTCAATATAAAACGATCGAGAGGTTTTCATGAAAATTCATGACTTCATGTGCTTTCCATGGAATAATCATAATAAATTGATGATTTTATATCGACTAATGCATCAATTCATAATTGATTATGATGAAAGCAATGAAAGCTGACATGGTTGCTTTGAGAATCTGAGTTTTTTCCCTTCTGTTGTCTCTCTTCAGAGTTTCATTCCCCAATCAAACTTGTTCCTCTCCTCGCTCAGTAGCCTACATCTTTAGCGTCCCTTACTTTCTGGTCAAATTTTCACCCCTTGAGTTCAAGAGCAATATTGCGTCCCTCTAAGCCTAAGATCAATTCTCCCAAGTCTGAGATCAATTTTGCGCCCTTAAGTTTTCACCTATAAGTTTCAGGTCAATTTGGGGATACAACAGTTAGTTAACAATTTGTTGCCCCAATGTGTAAATCAAATTTACGTACCCATAAGTTTATTATTAAGCTGTTCGATTGTTCCTCTTTCTTCCTTTTTTCCTTCCTTTTCCCTTTTCTTTTCTTTTCCTCTGCTTTTATTGTCTTTATCCCACCCTCTCCCTTTCCTTCCTTTATTTTTCCTCCTTTTCCCCCTTCTCCTCATATGATTTTCCTCTTTTTCAAATTTTATCTATTTAATAAGGCCTATTTATTTTTATTTTAAGAGGGGGAGGGGTTGGTCCCCTAGGCTTTCTAGTAACCAACCAACCAACCAACAGCTATGGTACTGTCGTCCTCAGAATGGGGTATTATGGTATATCCAACCACGAAAACAACCTTCACATTTTTAAAGCTTAACATATTTTTATGTAGTGATTAGCTTGTGAAGCTAATAAAGAGGTAAATGTATGTCAAATACAATGCTAAATGTTATTATAAGGCAAAATTTTTGGCTCGCGCTTCGCGCTCGCAAAATTTGTCATTAGTTTCTGCATAACGTGCGATCAAGTATGCGAATTTTGAGTGTATTATTTTTTTTTCACTTTCAATTTCACATAAGCGATCTACAAGAGTGCAGCTAATTTTCATTAATTTTGGCGTGTGTGATAGGGCTTATACGTGCCTGCAGATTAATCCTGTTTTGTCAACAGCAAGGAAGACAAATCAAGAAGAAATATCCAGAAAGGATAACTACACGCATCATGACGGTAAGCTTAATTTGGCCTTTTGATATTTATGACAATGTTCATAACAATAATCACCTTGCAACTATTATCTTTAAAATAAGCGTAACAATTGTAGGCGATAATCACGAAATTGAACTGGGAGTGGTAGGAGGACATGAATAATAATTACGATGCTAAATCTTATAAGGGTTACTTATATCATACAGGGGAAAACTTAAAAGTCTTGTTTAGCACACACACAACAATTGCAGATGGACAAACTATTCTTCTCTTCTTTAGGATGTCATTCATGTCAGTGATCTTGATACTACAGAGTGAGTCAATAAAAATCTCCCATCATTTTGAAGGTGTCTTGTGAAAAGTATGAAAGCTCAATCAAGGGTTTCATGATATGTCTTGGTAAAGTCATCCTCCTAGCATATGTTGGTACAATTTTCATTCGGATCTTTGCACGCAATTTTCCGAAGACGGTAATATCTCACTTGCGCCAGGTGGCTGGATGAAGATTAAAAGCTAATGTTGATAGAATATGTGTAAACACATACCTAAACACCCTCTAACCACACAAACACATCAACACACACACCCATTCTCCGTCACACACACGCACATCATCACACACGCACCCACACACACATTAAACAATTCACAATTAAATGTCTTATTTGACGTTCTGTTTACCAAGACCATCACTCAATGTTTGGGATGTATAGTAATTCCCTAACTTGACAACTGTTTGTGAGAGTGATTGAGGGTTTTTGTGAATGTGTGTGGATGTGTTTGTTGAGAGTGTGGGTCTATTTACTTCTATGGTGTGGGTGTGTAAGTGTGTGTGCGCTGATATGAATGATGTATGTGTGTATGTATGTGTGTGGAGGGTGTATGTGGGTGTGTGTGGTGAGGATGTGGGTGTGTTTGTGTTTTGTGTATGTTTAAATGAAGCTACGTGTGGGTGTGTGTCTTTGTGCGTGCAAGTAAGTAACGAATATTCAATATATTTATTCTTCACCCAGCCACTTGGCGCAAGTGAGATCTTACCATCTTCTGAAGATTGTCTGTTATTCAGTCATGCGTGCAAAGATCCGAATGAAAATTGTACCAACATAATATGCTAAGAGGATGACTCTACCAAGACATATCATAAAACCCATGATTAGATATTCATACTTTTCACAAGACTAATTCAAAATGATTGGACATTTTTATTGACTCACTCTGTATAAAAAGGATATTTTCCACTTGTACCAATTTTATTGATACAGACAAAGTACTCTTGATTAAGATATACATATCGGCCGAAAATAAAAGAATGCTCGTTTTTTATTTCTAAATTATAGTTGGTTGAGTGAATCGACAGCATGCAATTTGGCGCCCGAGGCTGAAGTCCAATGCTACGAAAGTGTCGTTATATCTATTGCACTTGAGGGAGAGTTATGATATAACATACCTTTTTAATATCATTTTTCTACTACGCTTTTACAGGCTGCAAGTATTATGAAATTGGTAAAGCGTGCTGTTTATATGTAGGGCCTACAATGAAAGTAATACATGTATAATAACGAAATATTTCTTCATTCCACAGTTACCCCATTACAGTTTCTTGCTTCTTCTTATCACATGGAGTGTCTCGAATGCTGAAGAAGGTGAGATTTGAACGTACATTCTCTAAGTCGAATAATCACCTAAAGCCCATCTCACATTGTGCGATTTTTCAAGCGATAGCTTGCGATGCGATACAAAGCGATGCGACGCGATATCGCAGCCAATCGCACAGTGTGAGACGGGCTTTAGTTGAAGCAATTTTTCAGTCCAGATTATACAAGACATGTGTTATGCTACTCTGCTAAGTCTAACAGATTCATGTCGTCCCAAGAGATTCAACTTAACCGGAGTTACATGGACATGTGAAGATTGCTCATTCCAGTCCAATTCAATTTTATTTTCCTCATACATAATCAAATTAAGGGACATCAAAATCTAAGGAGAATCAATTAGTTTCCACAAAATCTGAAATGAAAGACTTGTGAGAGTTTGAAAAGTATCTTTGTTCTTTTTGCGGGGGATGTGAATTTGGTAAAATTGCTAAAAATGATAATAGAAAATAATGAATATAATTATATATATATATATATATATATATAGTTGAGATCCGAATGAAGATGAGAAAGGCCGTTGCAAGATTTTTACCAAGTAATCAAGCTTTCGGGCAAATGCCCTTCATCAGGATCTAAACAGAACATATTAATGAACAAACATTAGCAACAAACATCTAAACTTATATAATGTGTAACAAATATAACTTAATATATAATAATTGCAACAACAATATTTCAGTATATAATAATTACCGTTTAGTTTCCGTACGTATAGTATATAGTATACATACCCAGGGAGCAAGTAGGGTGGACCTGACATGTCGAGATATAAAAAGTAGTCCTATCTAGGATGGTTGTATGGACCCTAACCAACATCGCTAGGGCGGACTACTCTTCAGATCAGCTACAGGAGGGTCCCTACAGGTGGGGGCGTCCAAAATAGCCGCCCCTTTTACAAAAATTAGTATTCTGAACAAAAATGGTTGAAGCAAAGTTTCAAATACATTGAGTTTGGTATCAAATTAAAGATAATAAAATTTCCTATAATTTGGTACTATTTTAAATAAGAATCATACTCAGCAAAGGTAAAATTTGAAGCGTTAAACTTGATTTTTCTCATTTTTTCAAAAAAATAATTTCTATCTATTTATTGTTTGACCTCGTGTAATAATCATGTCAAGACCTGAAGCGCGAAACTTTTCAGAAATGTGTCCCAATGTATGGATAAGAGTATGTGAAAAAGAAAAAGTAATACCCTTTTCCAATAAAAAGATATAACGCTGTAAAGTTACTACTGCAATATACGGAAAAACGACGTTTTTGCCCCATTTATGTGGAAAACCCATACATACACGTGTAATACCCTATTACAGTGCGCGCATGTGTATTGCACGGACGGCGTGATCTAACAATTTATTATTACATGAATATGCAAGTTTCCATAAAGGTTAATGAAGAATGGACTTCTCGGCCAATCTGTTGTGAAGGGGGAGGGGATTGGGGGGGGGGGGGGAAGGGGAGGAGTAACGAATACGGGACCAATTTTTTGGGCGGCAGAAAGCCGCGGAGCCAGGGGTGGGGCTGGGGGCTACACCCCGCCCCGCCCCCCACTTTTGTCAGTAAACGTGTACAAAACGCGAAATTGGCCATTAGATTGGTGATTCTTCGCCTGTTCAGCCGCCCCACCCCGATGGTAGGATAAATCGTTGGTTTTCGTGAATGGCTTATATGGAATGGTTGTATAGACAAAAAACCAATATTCTTCGGATAGTTTCGATAAGCCAGCTGAAGGAGGGTGCCTACAAACAAAACTATAGGGAGGGGCAAGTTGTACAGTGCAACCTCAGGCATCACAAACATGACAAATATGCCCCCTTTTTCTAAATTAATAGTGCTCCTTTTTTCTCTAAACAAAATCTTGTGAAATTAAAAAAATCTAAATATCTAAAAAGGGCACTTTTTGACGTATTTTCAAACCCCATATTTTCCTCAACCTCACCTCGTATTAAGAGGTCACATGCATCATGGTTGAATTAAACAAACTTCCGCCTCCTGCTATGCTAGAGACAAATATATTTAAAATGTGTTGTCGACAATTGAAATCAACAGTGTCGTCCTGCTGAGAGGGCTCGGATAGGGAAGTATGCAGGCACAGATCTAGGGGGAGCCCAGCAGGCCCGCCCCCCTCCTAGCAAAAAAAAAAAACATATTAAAAAAAAAAATGGACAGGCGGGCCGTTTGAGCCCAGCCTAACCTTACCCCAATGGCTGATTCAAGATGACCTCTTTGATAGCCGAAGGCCAAAAAAAGGGCACCCTGTAATGAAGTCCTGGATCCGCCACTGGTATGGACTAAATCCCCCAAAAGTTCTTGACTATTTTCTGGTTCTGGTTCACAGTCTATTCACAATTTTAATACTGTAAATCCCAATTTTAATACTGAATAATGGATTGTATAATATAATATAACAGAATTAGTACATAAGTCTATGAAGTGACGTGCTCCAGGCTTATATTATTATATTAAAAAAAAAAAAGGATCGACAATATGATGATGATAATAATAATAATAATAATAATAATAAATAATAATAATAATAATAATAATAATAATAGTGTCTACTTCTATAGTGCACAGGTCCGCCTTTCGGCGCTCATGGCGCTTAAAAACCCTAAATTAGAAAATATACTGCTGTTTCCTCAGAATGTTAAGTATATAGTGATAATTAGTGTTTGTCTGAGATAAGCCTACATCAACATAGGATAATTAGGCCCTAAAGCGAATCATACAACAGGTCTGAAGTATAAATGTGAAAAATGCTCATCCATATGTTCGTTGTATAAAAGAATATAGTACATTCACGGTACTTTTTATACCCGTGTCGAGGCCTTGACTTGTTGTTTCTATGTTCAAAATAAATATGAAATAGAAAAAAAAAAAGAAAAAAAATCAAAGTAAATTTCCATTATTTTATACTGAAAAAGACACGATATCAAAGTACAGTATACTAGAATGTCTAACTGCTGCCCCAAAGTGGGCCCTGTTTGTAGACCACCCCAACATGTTGACTGATAAATCCATCATAATGATAATATTAGGTTGTTAGATTTGGCTTATAATATAAATTTTATAATCCAAATCTTTTTGATCACAGCCTGTAAGAAAAACTTCTATAGTCAGGTACACGTACTGAGGGAGAGGGCAGGGGCCGGGTCGTTTTTGAAAGTGGAGGGGCTGAGCCGAAATTGAGGTGGGGGGGGGGGGGGGGGCTGAACAGGCTAAAATCACCAATCTAGGCATCCCTATGGCCGTTTTTGCGTTTATGTACATGTTTACTGACAAAAGTGGGGGCTGCAGCCCCCAGCCCCATGCCTGGCTCCGTGGCCCCTGGGGTACGTTGTTTTCTGTATAAATAGTCAAACAAATTATTTATACTTCTGCTTAAACTCAGATGTTTTTTTTTTTTTATTATTATTATTATTCGTTGGATGTGAATTATATGTCTTGATTATTGTTTACTCACATTAACTTGGTTTGTCAATTGTGTTATAGGCTTATTGTTCATCTCAATTTTATATAATGTAGGCCTACTGATCATGTGTTTGGATAATCGTGTGCAGGGCCTTTATGTATATTATAAGTGCACTGTCTACTCACTGGAAAGGCAACCTTTAGCAAAATAAAACCCAACAAACGTATCTGTGACTGCAATCATCATAGAAGCCCTTTTTCCATGCGCCAAATAACAACCAATATATTGCACAAGCACAATAATTAATTTGCTTCAAAACAAGATTATAATATCAACATCTGCCGCCCCCAAAATTGGTCCTGTGATCATGACCACCCCATCCCCTCCCCCAATCCCCTCCCCCTTCACAACAGATTGGTCGAGAAGTCCATACTTTATTAACCTTTATGGAAACTTGCATATTCATTTAATAATTGTTAGATCATGCCGTGCAATACACATGCGCGCACTGTAATTGGGTATTACACGTGTACGTATGGGTTTTCCACATAAATTGGTCAAAAACGTCGTTTTTCCGTATATTGCAGTCGTAACTTTACAGCGTTATATCTTTTTATTGAAAAAGGGTATTACTTTTTTCTTTTTCACATACTCTTGTCCATACATTGGGGCATATTTCTGAAAAGTTTCGTGCTTCAGGTCTTGACATGATTATTACACAAGGTAAAACACTAAATCGATCAAAATTAATTTTTTGAAAAAAAATGAGAAAAATCAAGTTTAACGCTTCAAATTTTACCTTTGCTGAGTATAATTCTTATTGAAAATAATATCAAATTATAGGAAATTTTATTATCTTTAATTTGATAACAAACTCAATGTATTTGAAACTTTGCTTCAACCATTTTAGTTCAGAATACTATTTTTTGTAAAAGGGGCGGCTATTTTGGACGCCCCCACCTGTAGGGACCCTCCTGCAGCTGATCTGAAGAGTAGTCCGCCCTAGCGATGTTGGTTAGGGTCCATACAACCATCCTAGAAAGGACTACTTTTTATATCTCGACATGTCAGCTCCTTCAAAAATATGGGGTTTTGTTTGGTGATTGTTTCGACTCGAACCTGAACGGACATTGGTTGTATACCAAGGTTGATTCTAACGACGTCAACAGAGGAATAACATGGTTAGATAATGATGGCGTACGTCGTGAACTGCGGGCCACTACCATGGAGATAATGCCCATGTAATGGTAAATTTGCATTTGGTCTAAACCCACTATGACTACTGCCCGTTTGGTCTCGTCTCACTTGGTTTAAAGCTGGTGTATAGTTTCGGGAGAAGGAAAAATTAATTTTGATTCACACTAAGATAAATTATGAAAGATTGAATCCAAGAACTTTAATAAAGCAAATTATAGTACTTGAAATCTTGTTTTAGTGTCTTTATTTCATAATATAAGGATAAAAAAGATAAGTCGGGGACCCGTCACAGGTTACGCTCACGTGGGAAACCAGGTGACCCGGACATATGCTCCGGC
Source organism: Paracentrotus lividus (assembly GCA_940671915.1). Taxonomy (NCBI): domain Eukaryota; kingdom Metazoa; phylum Echinodermata; class Echinoidea; order Camarodonta; family Echinidae; genus Paracentrotus; species Paracentrotus lividus. The sequence continues at coordinate 3,954,542 of CALNVZ010003432.1, read as the reverse complement.
GACAATTGCTCCGCGACAAATACTCCGCAAAAAGTGACAATTGCTCCGGACATTTGCTCCGCGACATTAGCTCCGACGTCAAATGCTCCTGCGTCAATTGCTCGCCGACATTTGCTCCACCGAACATTGCTCGCCGACATTGCTCCGCCGACAATTTGCTCCGCCGACAATTACTCCGCCGACATTTTCTCCGCAGACATTGCTCCGCCGACAATCGCTCGAATGTTGCGAAATGTCCGGCGACATTTGCTCCCCGAACGAACAAATGCTCGCGGTACAATTGCTCGCGAATTTGCTCGCGACAATTTGCTCCGCCGACAATTGCTCCGCGACATTTTGCTCCGCCGACAATTGCTCCGCCGGCAATTGTTCTGCAAACAATGCTGCCGCGACATTGTCGCTAATGCTCATCAACAAGGACTTACGGATAGTTACGTCCGGCGTTGCGTCCACAAAAGTCATTTTTTCTGCGATCTCCACGTTACGCCTCAATAATTATTAAAATATACGGGACAAGATGCGATGATACGAATAGTTTCGACCAGATACGGACACTTGCGTCCACTTACGGATAAACTTACGAGTTGATTGGTCTTTGTTTTTCCGACTTACGGAAACTTCCGGATACTTCTGAACATTGGGGATTTACTACGTATACCGATAACTGGGAATTTGTTATGAAAAATTATATGAACAACGTTTAATTTCTCTCTCTGTCAATGAGTGTGTATTTTTTTTTTATAAGACACGTCGCTAATAGATCACCTTTCCTATTTCTGCTAGTTATATGCTTCAGAGTCCCACCCAAAAGCAAAGTGGTAGGTAACCTACAAAGACAAAGGCTGAAGAAGGCAAACAGGGCAACAGATGTTGATCCAGGGGCAAGCACCCTTCCCACCCCACCCCCCCCCAAAAAAATAATAAATATAAAGCGGAAGGAGATTAAGGGAGAGAGATAGAGAGAGAGAGGAGAGAGAGAGAGAGAGAGAGAGAGAGAGAGAGAGAGAGAGAGAAGGAAGAAGAATGTAATGCTGCAGTCACACAGCACTTACGGATAGTTACGTATTTGTTGTTTTAATCTATATTCATCTTCTATTCTATCATTTCTTATGCATTTCTTTGTTTTTTATGGATGAACGAAATTTCACTCTTTCCACTGCTGACTATGACGGGAAGGCATCCGTGGGGATCCGAGGAAAAGAAAATAATTTTTGACGCAATGGACTAACATATCGTAAGTGTCTGTGTGACTGCAGCATTACATAATTAGGTTTCAAACCACTTTTATATCACTTTTATTATACAGGCATTATAAAAGATTCGGCCCCAATAAACAACAAACGAATGCATTTTTTTTTTTTTTAATACAGAAACCGATCGAAAGATACACATCCCAAAAGAGGTGACATGCAGCGAAATCCCTAATTTACACACTTGATTATATTATTACGTTTTTCAAAAGGTTATCTTTTCCAAAGTTTAACTCGCCTTTACATGAAGGAGGAAAAGAGAAATTCAAGTTATGGCCCTCCTTTTTTTTTTTCTCTCTCAGCATTTTCCCCTCAAGTATATTGAGATTAGTATAAATTGAAAGACAAATATAAATTTAAAGTGATTGGATGTAAAATTGTTTCCTTTTTTTTTTTGGGGGGGGGAGGGTGGAGTGCAATAACTTGCATTGTTTTCAAAATCATTTCATGCGATTTTTCGTTCGCTCTCGCATTCTAGCATTTATACACATGAAAATGTAACCAGATAGAATCAGACTGCTCTGCTATCGAATTATTGAATGGTAAAATAAGTAATTGCGCTTTGCGCTCACGTGATTTTAAATGCTGACTATGAAAGGTAGCACTATTATATTATTATTCAAAAGAGTGATAAAGATCGACAAATAGAGAGAACTTGACATGCAATGACAAACGTCTTTTCTCCTCTCTGTCTAAAAGGTGCTCGTTCTTGGAGTTTTGAGCATTGCGTCAGCAATGAGCAATTGTTTTCAATGAAACAGATTTTAAGCTCAGCTATTTTGTTCCGGCGGAGCATATTGTCGGCGGAGCAAATGTCTGCGGGCATTGTCGGCGGAGCAATTGTCGCGGAGCAAATGTCTGCGGAGCAAATTGTCGGTCGGGAGCAATTGCGGCTGGAGCAAATTATCGGCGGAGCAATTGTCGGCAGGAGCTTGTCGTTCGGGAGCAAATGTCGCCGGAGCATTTGTCCACATTCGGAGCGATTGTCGGCGGAGCAAATGTCTGCGGAGCAATTGCCGGCGGGAAGGTAGAATTGTCGGTGAGGCAATGTCGGCGGAGAAATGGTCGGCGGAGCAAGTGTCGGAGGAGCAAGTGTCGGCGGAGCAATTGACGCAGGAGCATTTGACGTCGGAGCTAATGTCGCGGAGCAAATGTAGCGGAGCAATTGTCACTTTTTGCGGAGTATTTGTCGGCGGAGCAATTGCCGCCGGAGCATATGTCATGGATTCGGGAAACCAATGGGGATTCTCTTGTGTGGGTGTTACACACAGATCGTTCGCTCTAATTCACGCCGTAACCTTCGGCGTGCGAATCTGTCAGCAGAGGTCTAAACGGCCGTTAATAACGCTTCATTCAAACAAATTCAATGAAATTCATCGGAAATAATGAAAGGAATGTTACAAGATCTCTCACACATATCTTTTAGTGCAATGTTGACAACATGTAACTACATTTGATCGGTTTTGTGCCAATTCCTTTTTTGTTACCAAAACTATACACCACGTTTAATTTCAATTTGATAGAAGCAGATTGTCTCATTATCCTTTGGTCTAAGTGCCACTTGACCTATATACCCTATTGTCTAGTGTCATGTTTGTCAATTGTCCACTTGGTCTATCACCGCTTGGTTCATTTCAGTAACAAGCTGATAATTGACCAAATATTCATTTGGGGATTAGCCAATTAGACAAATTGGTTATTAGACGAATTGGCAATTTGACCAAGTGGTCATTAGACCCAGTTAGTATAAGACCAAGTATGGATTAGACCAAGTGGAAACTTAGCCCACATGGTATTAGACAATCAGCGATTGGTTATAAACCCATGTACTTGGTGACATAAGATTTATAATACACTCCCCATGTACACATTAAGGTACGCATAAGGCGTACATATTTAAAAATGGGTGCAATGAGACAAGTGCAATATACATGTCCATGTATATATACGCTCACAAGTTTGCTGTTCATTGTAGCCTTTAGGTACCTTACCAAAAGATAAAGCCGCGGCCAGCTGCGTGAACGCCGTACAGCGGGATTATAGGCAGGATATACCGTTCCCCTATTATTCTTCCATTGACTTAATTGGAGGGGATTAGTACACCCTTTCACGCAGCTTTTAATATCTTTTGGTAAGGTACGTTAATTGGTTATACCATTGCTAAATACTCCTTTTTCCCAAGAAAGTCTCATAAAGCCTCAAGTCAAAGTTGAGGGCAATGTGGGGCTTGTGAGGGAATCAATGTAGTACCTCCCGAAATTAAATCAAGATTTGATCTCCTTGAAAATTAAATCTGATTTTAGAGTTGATTTGTCTTCACATAATTTACCAGTAAATTCTATCATAGCACAAGAATCGTTATCTGCATCCGCAATCTAACACCCAAAGTACAGAAATCACTAGTGAATTATTACAGTTTGAATGAATTTTGTTACTTTATTCATAATTCTTCATTTCAAACATTATGAAACTTACAAAACTCATTAATTCTTCAAATTAAACTTATAGTTTTGTAATCCTTAGAATGTCTATTTGAGTATATTGCATGATGTGGGAAAATTCATGAGGGCTTAATTTTATGACTTGGTTGATGTTTTTATTACTATAAATAACCTGGAAATGGGCATTCTAGCAAAGGACCAGCTTGCGAAATTCACAAAAATAAAACCCTCATAAACATTTTAGCTTCTTAGTATACACTTAGGCTAAAAGGAATGAAGAAATCCAAAATGTATTTCAACAGAAACTATGCACCCCGATAATCTCAACAAAAAAAAAGAAAAAAAGTTGTTTAAATTGGTTTACATAAACCCATGAACCCTCAAGCTATATAGACACATAAAATTTGGTGTGGTCTAAAAGATTTACAACAAAATTCATTTAAGACCAAATTATATTTAAATTTTAATTGAACCATTTAGTGATCCTTTTATGCAACCATTGCAATTTATGTACATGAACCTATGAAGTATGATGTACAGAGTCCCCACTTTCTGGGACTTTAATAATTCCCTGACTTTAATAATAATAATAACAGTTTCAATTTATATAGCACCTATTAAGAAACAATTTCATCTCTAAGCGCTTCAAAATTATTATAACCCGGATTACCAGATGCTTGTAAGTCTTTCTGATTCCTCTCTAATTCTGAAGGGTAATTTCGAATCATGGCAGCTTTTGTAGCACACTCGTTCCTTTTTCCCTCATGGATTTCCAAAATTCTAGGATGATGAGCAAACAACAGACTGTTAACTTAATCAAATTTCTCAAATTTTCTCTGATTTCCAGGTTCTTCAGGTAAGGTGGGAACTGCTGATGTAACTGTAAGGCAGGAAGACCCATGCCAATTCTTTTGCAGACTAGTGAAGGGACACCATAAAGACTGTGTAGTGTAAACACAACTTTAACTCGATTTAAATTCAGTTTAAGACAACTCTAACACGATTAAGTGTAGTGTAAACATGACTATGCAGTTCGGTATTGTATTTTTCATTCGGACACAAAGAAACGTCCACTTTTAGTTTGTTATAAAAGAAAGTATTTCAAGACACGTTTAAATCTAAAGGAAGTATTTAGATGTGCATTCTTTACTTGTGCACTCTTTAATTGAAAGTAGTGTCATCCTTTTTCACAAATTGTGAAAACTAATGGAACTTGGCATAACTTTAGAATATGATCAACCTATACTGTCTATTCAATCTTACTGTCATAGGTTGCCTAGATCAGTAATATGAAACGAAAATCTGACTACCAATCTAGACCAGCTCTCCATCAACATAGTTGATATTACGGCGCGTGCAGCACGGACCACACACAGCAATATACGCACGGCCCAACAGCGTGCATTATTCTCTGCGCTAATGGTCAACGGTTCACACCGTACGGTATATTTTTCGAGGTTCGAAAAAATAGGAATGAATTTTGATAATCGCAATATAATGACAAACATACACATTTGAGCTTAATCATGCTGTGGGAAGATATAGTCATTGATATACGACTATATTCTCTCAAAAACTAGAAATGTAATATTTTTGCCTGCAAAAGGATGACACTACCTTTAATTACCGTATGTAAATTATGTTATCCTTGGTTATGTAAAGAAACTATCAGAACGAAAAAAAAAATTCTTTGTCACGTAAATTAACCAATCAAAATGTGCCCTTTTGGGGCGGTTTCGTGGGACTTTTTACCGTAATTACGTGTAGTTAAACAGAGCAGATCCAACCTTGATCGCTGCAGAGTTGAGCAGCTTTTGTTTCCTGACTTTTCTACATTATAATTATATTTGGACGGGGAATTTAATTGAACCTATGCCTCCCCGAGCCGAACTGGCTATGCTCATGCCTCCACGGTGCTGTCTGGGCAGAGGAGAAAATTACATCACTGTTTGTTGAATGCTGCTCATTTGTAACTACACGACCATTTTCCTGATATCTATCGGGTATGTACTTTGATATCAAAGTAGAGCTAAGTTAAAACCACATAGGGGATAACGTGTCAAAGGTCATCACCTCACAGAAGTCACACTGCATTTGCTGAGCATAACGAGAACCAGATCAATTCAATGATACTCAATTCAGAGGGCTTTAGTGGGAAGGTACGCCGCGTAAATCCATATCTTGATATAAAGAGAGTGGTTACTCTGGGTGCTCTCTCAAATGTAGAAGTGACTGTAACAAATTATCTTGTACACAAAACTGTAGAAGCCGCATCTTTATTTGAACACTCTCCATAGAAGCAAGCTATTTCACAAACGGGTGTTTATTCGAGATTCTCTCACAAATGTAGTCTAAAGTGAACCCTCTCCATAACAGCAGAACAGGGTTTATTTTATGTAATGTCCCTCAGTTATCCATTTTCTCGCTGAATCGTCTAAACAAAACAAAACAAAAAATAAATTTCAACAAAATTTAAAATGTCAAAATAGGGAAGTGGTTGTATCTGGGTAGTTCCATGATAAAACAGTACAAGGGCATGAATACAAATTTCACTTTAACTATATTTTCTCATTAGTATACCATGTGAGCATGTAAATGTGCTGTTTTGTTTTTTTTCGTCAAATATTTAGGACAAAATAAACTGCATTCTTGTAAATGTAAAATGTAAAGCAATTACGTTATGCCTACATCGCTTTAAGTCTTTTGAAGTATTTCAAATCTATACCGAATATAGTATGTATATGTACATTTATTGACGGCCATATTTTGTATCTTATTGTTAGAATCAGTCTTGTGATGAAATAAATTTTAAATCAGAAAGTAGCAAGCATTTTCATGTGTTGTGTTTAAGCTATATTGTTGTGAAGTTTCCTTTGCAAATAAACTTACAACAAAACAAATAAAGCTATCAAAAAAATAATACGCAAATTTCAAAGCTGCAAACTGTAAACCCAGGTATAATGATATAATAATAAATCATATTACTTTGTATTAAATGTCTGTTTTCTTTTACACAACCCGCCTCCCCCTATAAAATCCTAACTACGGACCTGTAGCACTTCTTACAGAAATCACTCACTCTCTCACTCAGACCGCTGCCTCGACTCTTCGGGGGGGGGACTGAAAATTGTGAAAGAGAAATAAAGACTTCTGGAGACTAGAAATAGAGAAGCGAGAGAAGAGAGTAGAAACTAGGGAGGGGGAAATCTTTTCTTGATTGAGTCTTGAAAAGGACTGCCCTAGATGAGAATGCGAGACGCGAGGAAGGCTTGTAGGAGTAGTAGGGAATGCTCGATGTCCTGGGACAGCTTGATGTGGCAAAATGATACGATTTAAATTTTTGCACAATTTAGCCTGCTTATCAAGAAAAAAGCTTGCCCTTTTCTGATCAGAAATAGCGGGCTATTTCAAAACTTTGTCCTCATGAAGTGCTACCTACATTGTACTTTACAGTCTGTATCTAAAAAAAAAAAAAATTGTACAACCTGGAAAAAAATAAATTAGCTATGAAATCTTCCCAAAAGTTTTGTGTTTGTGGTATCAAAGATATTTCTTGTGGATACACTTTATTTCATGTAATCTGCTTTTGTAAAACAAAAGTTATGCTAATTTTTGTGCAGCGACTAGAGAATCAAAATTGCCTAAACCTTTTGTTCTATCGTGGTCAATTTCGATCATTATCTTCTAAACCTACACAAAGGCATGGGATGTGCACAAAATTGATTTTTCTTGATTGTAGAAAACAAATCATATGTCGAGATCTACAGCACCAAATGAGATGAAAAAATTGCAGAAGAAAGACTGATTTTCCTGCTTTCTTGAAATACCAAAAGTATCAAATTGCGATTGATCTTCATAGTATATATAAAAGCTTCCCACTTGTACCATTCTATTTGATACCTACTTTAGGACTGAGAAGAACAACTTACTTTCTAGCATTGGCAAGTAAAGCAGCTTTACGTTCCCGTAAGGACATCTGTCTTTCATTTGATGATGACCCAAACTTATCCGCTCCAAACTTTGTGCACTGCAAGAAAAAGTTCATGCATTTTATGGAACATTTTGGTAATTGTTGAGAAATTCTAATGTTGAGAAACAGTAAAATAACTATAATGTGTCCAAAATGGCTAGAAAACACCAATAAGTCACCCCCAAAAAGTTATAGATGATGATGATCCAAACTTGGTGCACTGCAAGAAAACGATCATCTATTTTATCGAAAATTTTGGTTCTTGTCAAGACACGTACAGTAAAAGTAAAATCACTATAATGTGACCAAATGGCTAGAAACCACCAATTAGTCACAAAATATTCTTAAAGAATTAAAAAATCCAGAGAAAATGGTGGGTGCATGGACATGGTCGATTAAAGCTGGTGTATAGTTTCGGGAGAAAGAAAAATTAATTTTGATTCACATTAAGATAAATCATGAAAGATTGAATCCAATAACTATAATAAAGCAAATTATAGTACTTGAAATCTCGTTTTAGTGTCTTTATTTCATAATATAAGGATAAAAAAGATAAGTATTAATATGTTAGCGCTCACGTGGAAAACCAATGGGGATTCTCTTGTGTGGGTGTTACACACAGATCGTTTGCACTAATTCACGCCGTAACCTCCAGCGTGCGAACCTGTCAGCAGAGGTCTAAACGGCAGTTAAATTATGCTTCATTCAAACATTTTCAATGAAATTCATCGGAAATAATGAAAGGAATGTCACAAGATCTCTCACACATATCTTTTAGTGCAATGTGGACAACATGTAACTACATTTGATCTGTTTTGTGTCAATTCCTTTTTTGTTACCAAAACTATACACTAGGTTTAATAGAGGAGTCCAGATAAATGCCATTTCCCATAAAAGAGCAAAATGTGCCCGTCATTTACACTGATGTCAATCTAATCTAATGGTGTCTTACCTTAATTATCTTTGAGCTGGATAAACATTTCCATATGAAATTTGGACAGGAAAAGAATGGCACTATGCAATATGAAAACATGAAAAACTCAATTCTGATACATATCTCACTTGCTTCCTTTTGTTAAAGAAGCGCAGTATTGATACCATTCAAAATTAAATTCAAAGGTAAAAAATCTTCTTTTTTTTGTGTGTTTTAAAGCTATGAATATAGTGGTATTAAAACTTAAGAAAACTTACTGCAGGTGATGGAGTTGTAGCTGGTGATTCGTTGCCTTGTGATGTCATACAGAACGTGTTATGAGGTAAACCTTGAGGAGCAGTGTGGGGTGTAGAGATGGGCGTGGCAGGGGGTGAGGTACCTGTCAGCTCTTCCGTTGGTATAGGGATGGCAGTGTTATTCTCTAAGATGTTGAAGATTGTTGCATCGACAGAGTTGGTGGTTTCTGTGCAGGTGCGAAAAAAGCAGAAAACATTATTACCAGTACGTGGGTCTAGCGGATCTTAAAGATTTGCATCTGTTGAGATGATGAAGCACCATGAGCTTCATGCTTGACAGACCTCCGCTCTATATAGGAAGACACCATGATTATTATCATTATTACCTTATCAAACGGACAAATAGTATACAGTCTGCTCCTGCTATAATAAGCATGAATATACTGGAGCCATTCCCTTGGCCCCTATAGACCAATTTAATAAGTTATTATAACTTTATGCATACTTTTTAAACAAAGGTTGATCTTAACCACCTAAAAGCTTTCCTGAGGCTTGCCTGACATAGCAACAACTAATGTGTGCAAACTGGACTCCATACATTGTAATTCATTCTTTTATTACAGGTTGTTTGAATACCTTGTTACTATGTCACCAGGAGAGAGACATGGATAAATTATAATAACTTTAGTAGCCTGGTCTATTTCAAACATGTGCACTATTGAATTGGATTGAATTGAATTGAATTTATTTATTAACAACAACAACAACTTCATATAATACAGGTACAGAATACATTGGCATGGATACAATAATTATAATACAAAGTGTTGCAGATATAAAATAGGTAGATATAAAAGCATATAGTTGTTAATAGGAACCAGAAGGTAGCACATGTGCTAGTCGAGCCTAGCCCCAGTATAAGTATTATTTTGGCAAGATAACTATTATGTACAAATGAATCTAAAACTACTTCTCTAAAGTTTATAGGCTAGAATGGATCATTAGATGCATTATAATAATAATAACAAAAACAAGTTAAACCATGGTAATATAAGCTTAATTTAGCAGTAAATAACTCAACAGGAGATTATGAAATGAATTTCTGCTTTTTTTCTCTGTTATATAATCTGGTAAGACATTCCATAACTTTGTTCCCACAAATGATATCGAGAATTACTATATCCATGTATGTACCTACATGTATGTCTTCATAACATAATGAGGTATTTGGCTGGGTCCCGAGCATATTGTTATAATGAGTGGACTGTACTTTAATTTTAAAAAATAAAATAAGATAAAATAAACAGTACATGTAAATTATTAGAACTATGATTTATTGGCTAGCAGACAGGTCAGTCAGTCTGGATGTTGAACATTGTGACCTGCAAGCCTCAACCTTTGAGCAAGTAGCTTATCAAAAATTTTCTTTCAGCCCACATACAGGTAAATGTTCCTTATATGATCCTTCCAAGAAATAGAATATAAATAATGTAGAAGTGTCACAGTCTAGTGGTCTTATCACTTGACAGAGAATACAAGGACCTTGGGTTCAATCCCTAGTACATGTATAACACTTGCGTCCTAGGGCATGGGCGGTTTGTCTACATGCTCCTCCCCACCCAGGTGCAAAATCGGTATCCGGTAGGAATTGAACGAGTGCACTTACAGGCTGACATGATTCAAAATAATTCCTTCAGGATTGGACTGGTGTCAGAAAGACTTACAAGTGTCCGATGACCGGGGTAATAATTATTGTAAAGCGCTAAGTAATAAAATCGTTTCATACATGTATTAGGCGCTATATAAATCGCAACTATTATCATTCTTAATATTTACCTAAATCTCGTTGGATGATATGACGAGGTATATGAGGCAAGACTTCTTGGACCTGTTTGATCATTTTATCCACGGGGGATTCCCCTTGTTGTAATCTTGACGGAGCATTTGTTGTTTGTCTGACTTGTGGACGTTGCGTTCTCGTCTCTGTAACAAGAACAAAGTAGTGAAGATTTAAGAAATACATCTCGGGAAATAAAATTATTAGACCAGATTCATTTTCATGAATGTTTCTCGCTTTGTGTGGTAAGAAAACATTACAAACACAGACTAACTCTACTTCTATACATTCTCCAGCAATTATATCACTGACATGTGAGTATAGACCTTTCGTTATTAATGCAAATGGCGCTCTTATCCCAGAATAGAAAATGAGTTTTGTCTAATGATTTTCACCCAAGCTGTATATGTCACTGTAAGAGAAGGACAGTCTGAACAACTCATCCATAAGATAATTGCTACTGCTAGTTGCATTATTTTATATGATTTTGGGGAAGCAATATGGGAGATTTCTCCCCCCCCCAAATTGCATGAGGGAAGAGACCTCCCCCCCCCGCCTTTTAAACTTGTGATGTGGTTTTAGGTCATCTTGAACAATTTTTCGATTGAATGTAGGAATGATGTATCAACCATAAAGAGGAAAAAGGAAATAATTTACAAACTAAAATTGTCACAGAATTGTAGCATAATCGATGATTGCACAGCTGGTAGATGTTGAATCAGCTGATCGCATACATTATATCAGCATCTCTTCAATATAGAATTCCAATCCAACCTGACTTGAGATGAAATAACCACTAAGCTACAGGTAAGTGTAGGTGCACGTAAGTGACATAAATGAATGGAAAAAGCTTAAACCTGTCGTATGTTGAACACCGAGTTTCTTGACGTATTCAGCTTTATCTGCACTGGTAAATGGAGATGGGGTCACACCCATAGCATCAGCCATTATCCGTTGTACCCCTCGGGAGAAGTCATCCGCGTCCTCAAAATCACTCGTCTTCTCTACTGGTAAAACTCTGTATTATTTGAAAGAAATGATATCCATAAAGATTAATAGTCTGATAAATAAAGGTTCAATTGTTAAATGTTACATATATACCAGACATCGAGTCAAACCCATAGCATCAGCCATTATATGCTGTACCCCTCAGAGAAGTCATCCGCGTTCTCAAAATGACTTGTCTTCTCTACTATTAAAACTCTAGTTCATTTGAAAGAAATCACATTGATAATGTTAATACCTGTAGGTACTCTTATTGTAACAAACACAGATACAATGATGCTTTTTGGTCAGCGAATTGAATTGAATTGAATTGAAGGACTTTATTGAAAATATTACATTCTTACAGTCCAAAGACTGAATTGTGAGGGTTACAAGGATAAAAATAACGACAAATCTTACAATTTTCTCAGTATAGCATACAAACTGTACATGTAAAATTATACATGTATATGGAAGTTGAAAATTGAAAGTTGCTAGGCCCTCTTTTTGAAAGCTCATTCATGCCAGTACATTGAGCGATATTTGTTAATCAGTATATGAGCGATCTCCAATCAAAGACTGTCCTGTCTGGACTAACTTGGTTGAAGTTGACTGTACTTACTTGACTCTGTAGACTGTGAATGGTACAAATAGAAACCAGAGAAGATCCTGCCATAAACTGCTACCCAGAACCTCAGCTTTGATGCTAATCACTGGTCTGTGAGCTGTCACTATTACCGGCTGCACGTCACGTTCTAAAGCAAACGCCCACGTACTGGCAGGGAAAGAACGATACAAGTTATTTAAAGTTTACTAACTATTATAAAATTCATGTAAACTGCAGAGAACAATGTAAGATATTCAAAGTTCCAAATGCGAACCGTTACGGAATAACATTTTGAATAAAAAGTGAAACTGACCACAAATAAAATAATATGAAAAACTTTTTAAAAAAATCTTATTCCATCGGGATTCGAACCGAGGCCTCCTGATTCCTAAACAGGAGCTCTACCAGCTGAGCTACGGCAAGCCATTATGTCGATGTTCATCCCAGAGGTCTTCGAATCCCGATGGCATAATTTTTTCACAGAATAACATTCACATAAACGATATGTAGGACTGCACAAATGTCATATAGTCAGCTCCCTTTATATCAAGCACACATACAAGATTTTGTTGTACAAAGCAGTTCTTCCTGTTCCATGTGCACATGAGTGCTCAATGTTAAAATGATTTTGCTGTCAAGAGGCAATGTTATGCACATCTTTTCAAATTTTTTTTCCCCGTATATCCGCTTGGTTTAACAACAGTGGATCCAATTTTCTGATTGTGTAATACCACATGGGGTAAAGCCATTTGGTTTAACTATCTGGGCTATGTTTCACCAAGTCGTACGTAAGTTACGAATGACTTTACAAATGACTGGTGATCAATCCTTGCGGTAAATTATAAAGCATGTGATTAGTATAGCACCTAAGAACATGTTCCAGTTGTTTGTAGAGTTGTTTGTAACCTCAGAGATGCCAACCCTATGGAATAATTATAACATTAGAAATTAGAAAGGGAATAACACAAATAGTTGAAACAGCTGAAACAAAATGTCTCGGTCACAAGAGAAAGAAATCTTTTGATTTCAATACATTCCCAAGATTGAATGATAGAGTAAAAATTATTATTCATGCTTACTCTCGTGAGAAGTAATGGGGTTCAGCTGTCTCAAATATTTTTAATTATTTGCGTTCTAATTTCAAATTTTATAATTATTCCGTAGGGTTGGCATCTCTGTAACTTTAAGAACACTTTGGTGAAACACCACAATGGTATAATTTCCCCATGGGATATTACATACATGGCCTAATTCTCACCTGATCTAATGACCATTTTGTCTGATTGCCAATTGGTCTAAAAGCCAAATTGTCTACTAGCATTTTCATCTAATTCCAAAATGAAAATTTGGTTTATTGTACTGGTGTGTTACCGGAATTGACTCGGTGGTGTTACACCAAGCGGACATTAAACGTAATGGGAATTAGACAAAAATGGTACACGGGCCAAGCGACAATTAGACAAAGGTAATTAGACTAACTTGTTGTACACAAAATGGAATTAGACCATGATTATGAACAGCATTTGTAAAGCACCATTTGTCTGCCAAACCATTCTAAGGTGCCTCATGATATAGCCGGAAAAGAGAGGTTTTTAATTCAGATTTAAAGGTGGTAATGTTGTTCAAATTTCAAAGAAGTATAGGTAGAGAGTTCCAAAAACGTGGAGCAACTACAGAGAAAGCTCTATCCCCATAAGAGATGAGACCAAACAAGCATTAGTCTAAGCAGGTTTAGACCAAGTGGCAATCTACCATCCGATGACTCACCTAAATTTTAGAAGACCAGCCTGGCCATTGGTCATAGCGCCCTCTGGGAATGCTAGCACCGGTCTGGTGTCCTGCCGACAATGTTTCCTAACAGCATCCAAGAATACCTGCCTTCCCTGAGATGCTCCCATGTTGGTGTATCCTAATGCCCAGTTCAGGAACGGTGGTAGGCTCCACACATTGGGCTAGAGGGGCAAAAGAAATATGGATAATAATATCCTGGCAGAGTCATACCAAAAGACACTAAAAGATGGGAGTTGCTGCTACCCTCTTTGGCGTTCAAAAAGAAAGGGATAGAGCAACAACGTCGATCTGGCACTGCTCAGGGGCTGATGGGCACACGATTAATTGGGCAAAAAGAATTTCCGTTTCACCTTTGTTTCAGACAATAAAATTTGGGGCTTTTTTTAAGGATATGGATTGTTGCTTTACCTATTTTTGGCAGACATGATAAGAAAGAAAAGTCAGAGAGAAACATGCTAGACTGTACAGCAAATTAATACTTCCCTCATCATGGATTATGTAAAGTGGACCAAAATGAGTACCCTTCCCCAATGAGAATAGGGTTAAGGACTAGAACAAAAATTTTAGAAAAATATAAAGGGAGAGACAGATATAATATAATTATTATCTATATATACCGGTAGGTGTTTTAGCCGTGCAATATAATGCATTCTTAGTAATTGTCATTGATAATAATAATAATATTGGATGGCTTTACTTCATGGGATACCAAAATATTTCACTTGTTAGGGCCAATATTGCACTCATCTTCCATCGTTGCAACATTGGTCCTAACTCATGGAATATTTCTGGTATCCCATTCTGAGCCATCCAATAAAATATAATTATTCTTCGATATCAAATCATATTCTTTTTGTGGAGATCTCTAAATATCCCAGCCCCAGAGGAAGGAAAGAACTACTTACAACAACTGAAGGAAATATGAGTCCGATGATCACATGATCCAATACAGAGACATGATTGGCTACAAGCACCTTCGCAGTGTCATTTCTATACTGTAGATTTGAAGGGTAAACAATCAAACCTAGAACGGTATACATGGTCCGAAGGAGAACCCTAAACACGTAAGAAAAAGGCATGAAAAACATACATTTTTCAATAATGCCTAAATTTATTATTATGAGATGGTAAATGACTTTAACTGCCTATAATGAGCACCCAAACAAAAGAATTTTCCAGGGTAAATTGTAATTAAGATGGCTTTGTGAAACTCGGTCCTAGTTAACACCTACATTTTGGACATAAGAAATGGTTATCAATTGGCATCCACCACTTTAAAACATACAATAAGTTGCAAAAAGAACAAGAAAGGAAAGCTGGTTTTCTGCATATTGATTGCTCTTCTTCTAAGTCATAAATGTTTGGTATCATTGGAAAGCTTGAACAGTGGCGGATCCAGGTGGGGGCGACAGGGACGCGTGCCCGCCCCCCCCCCCCCTATAATTTGAAAAATACTCATTGACTGTATGATGGGGAGACCATAGTTCGCGCAAATTTCAAAACTTATAAAAATTGCGACATTCAATCAACAATATTTCATGTTTTACTCAAAATCAACGAAATCTATGATTACCAAATAAACGGCAAAATTCTAAACTCCGAATCGCCGAACGAAGAAGTGAACTAGGTCAAAGGGTTTCGACGATATCGCGATTTCAAAATTCTATGTCGATCGAACGATCGCGCATTCTGCTGAAAAAGTCAACAAAACAGTGTGACCTTAATTCCCGCACGAGCGTTGGACAAAGATTTATCAAGAAATTCCATCAGTCTAAGGAAAGGGAATAACAGTAAATGTAAGTCAAAATTTCATAGAATAAGATGATATTAATATCATCTCATAATTTTATGACATTAACTCTGAAAATGATGATTTCCAGACCCTTGTCAAAAAACTCGGAATTTTCGCAACGGACACGCAATTTTTCGATGTTTGGTCAATAATTTCACAATTCGATACACCATACCGTGACGAAAGTTTGGATCTTAAGCAATTTTTGGTCCCTCTTTCTGACGGTGCTATCAGATTTTCACGACAGTGATTACTTTTTGAGATATCCGTCGTGCGTGAATTAAGGTTCTGCGCGAATTATGGTTACACCACCATACATGTTAAAATCAGAAAATTTGGCACCCCCCCCCCCCCCCCCCCCGCCCCATCCTGAAATTCTGGATCCACCACTGTTGAATCTTTCCTTTCAGAAAACACATAACACAAAAACCAGGCGACTTATTGCAGATTTTGAGCCAGAAGATCACCATTACACTTACCTCCTAAAGGGCACTTGAACGGGAAGTATGCAGGCGATGATGAAAACATGTAGGCCAATAAAAAGCCGTAGCACTGCCAGGACAAGGCCTATGGGGAAGTACAGGGCTAGGAGTACTGCTGTCTTACTGTCCCCTATCCTGTAAACACACAAATTAGAGCAATCGTTTATGAAGGTTAAGTTTCTTTCTTTAACCTAAACATGTAAACGTCTCCTTCTAGACACACTTTGGCATTATCTCTGAAAGCAGAATGATATAAATCCCATAATACATATCACAACAAAGAGCAAAAATCACTGACAAATATGTATTTATTTATGGTGCAGTACGTCATGTTTTTTTGAATAAATAGAGTGTGGATGAAAATAATCATTGAGATATATCTAAATTGGCAATGTGAAGAGAATAATGTATACCTGTCCCACTATGGACAGCTTCAGGCATTATCGGGCATGGGAAAGTAAGATTTAATGACTTTACCGGATGGTGCGATGGGTGGAATATACAAGGCAATAAAAGGCATAAGGTGATGAAAATCAGGTGGTAGAAAATACCTGTTATTGGGTAAGCATTCATTTTTTTTTTTTTTTTTTGTTCCCTCCGATAGGGCATTTTATTTGCATAAAATATTTGAACAATAAAATTGAACACAATACAATGTGTATCATACAAACACAGTATAATTTTGAACATAGTATATAGACATCATGAAAATATATTAAACAAAAAAAACGTATCAGGTTCCGAAATCTTATTACTAAACAATAAGAATTCTTTCGAAATTTACCCATTTTTCATCAAATTGACGTGTTTTGTTTTCCATTATACTAATTTGCCTCTCATTTTTGTAACATTTTTGTAACATTCATGGTGTCAAATTACCTATGGAAGCTTGCTACTCACTGTCTTTAAAACAGATTTACCCACCTTTGGTGACTGAAGAGCTGTGCCATTTCAACCGCCATCTTGGACTTTCTACTCAGGTACTCATCCAATTGTTCCAAGGAATAAATATATGACGGGGAGCCAAATGTCTGCTGTGTGTCTGCAACTCAAGATATTTTTAAAATGATCAAAAACTAACGTAACAAATCTGTGTAAAGTTGTAGGGCTCTCAGTCTATGTATTTCTGTAAAGTAGCATGGGGATATAGGGTTGGGTGAGTGGACTCCTGAATAGTGTTTATCATCAATATTGGAATTTTAATATTATCTAACATTTTGTGCCAAAAAACTAAAAAGACATTGCTTATAAGCTTTATTCAAATGGCTGGTTAAAACCATCTCTCAAGACAAAATGACAAATTCATGGAATTGACATAGATCTCTATTAGTTACACATGGGAGAGCAGCTCGCAAGTCAAGTGACGTTAAATTTTTTTTTTTTTTAATCAAAATTTCAAAATATAAATATTCATAACTTTGTTTTTGTTAAAGGCAGTCCTGCACGACCATCGCTAAGCTAAAATGAGGACTCAAGATGCGATTTGTATGCTCACCGCCATGTTCCACGAAGAGCATGACTTAATTTGCATACGGTTGTAGTGCCAACACACGCCAGCCGATCGCAATCACGCTGTGAAGGCGAGACGTACAAGCGTGTGTGTGTGGATCATAGAGTTAAATACCCCTAACACATTTAGTGCGTATTTAACTCTGTGGTGTGGATACTGTGAGTGGGTGTATAAAGCATGGTATACATGTAAGTGCACTGTCATTGAAAGCATGCAGTGTTCGGATCTCGCTTGCACAGGCTAGGTGGGGACAAACCGGTTGTTCTCACATGCATCCGAGCAGTCGAATAATTGCCGATAAGAAATTGGCTCATGACTTCGGCAATCGTTTGGGCATGCTATCTTTCGGTTTTTGGACCACTACGTAAGAGTCCCACATCGTTGGTACGAGTGGGCAGCTTGCAAAGTTCGTTACCAAGTACGTATTTTGAACTCCCTCTACACTATGGGGAATGTACGTCTTTAATGTTGCTGCTCTTCAGTGGATTTTCTTTAAACCTCCACATGCTTCACTCATACTTCAGACCCATTTCCTTTAATTGTTTCTACATTTCTAACTGATAAGCCTTGGTCTGGATTCTAAGCTATATTCCAGAGTGAACTTTCCCTTTAAAAGAAAAAGTGTTGTCATAAATGATGAAAGGCTTACCTATAGAATACCCTACTCAGCCTTTAAATGGAGGGGTGTACCAATGATCGACCGACAGCCAACGACCAACTTTTATAATTGGAAGATGTCCTGTTCTTTATACGTTGGTCATTGGCCGTTGGTTGGCACCATATATAGGGATATCGTAATATAGTAATCATTCATTGGTTGTTGGTCATTTGCTTTCAAAAAGAGAAGATTTCCTGTTCTTCTTCTTCATTATCATCTCTCCCTATTTTGTTACGTAATCATGCAGACGTTGGTTGTTGGATGTTGGTTGTTTGTTTTCAGAATCAGAAGATATGTTTAATATTCTTTTACACAACTGGACACATAATTTAATATCATTGGTCTGTGGTTGGTGGTCGTTGATCATTTTGGTTTGAAAATATAATTGTACGAGGGGCGTACATCCGCGCGCACTTATAAGCACGTGGATATTATTTTGCATATAATTGTTAAGACAGTATTTCTTTGTCCTACACAATCACCATCTAATCTTTTTCTTTATGCATGTGTAGGGTATTCTAATTTCTAGTTATTCCTGATGAAATATTGCTGAGTCATCAGTCAGTGTAAACCTCAAGTCAAAACAAAAGAATTTTTGTTTTGCATTTTTACCTTGATTTACCTTGATGTTGGGCTTGAAGTATAACAAACTTATTTGCCTATTTGCATCTTTTTGAATATTTGCTGCATAAACTGAATGGTACTCTTGTAACTGTTGGGCCATGTGTATCAGTTTGGAAATTAAGTAAAGTTGACGTCAGGGTTTGAACAATCAAATATGTTGCACCAGTCCATGCCTTTTCTAGATTTGACTTAAATGAGTTAACAATGTTGCTCTCTATGACATAACATGGGAGATTGTTCCACAGATTGACAACTCGTTGAGAAAACTCTTTCTGCCTTATTCTTGTGTGTGAAGGGAGCTTCCTCATCTTTTTAGAGTGACCTCTTGTCCTGGAGTGTAGCTCCTCTACATTGTTTTGTGTTTTTAGTTTTTTAAATTAAAGTCAAGACACTGCCATGGCCATGGGCATGGGTATGCCCACATACAGCTGCAAACCAACATCAGTCAGTACTGAAAAATGGCTGTCTGTCGCCCTCTTGGTTACTGAGGAAACTTCTCAATAATAATTAGCGAAACCAGCTTTAAACCTACCTCAAAATAAATTAAGATAATCTATAGTCTCATTGCAATATAATTCTTCCATTAGATATTTTAAATTTTGTTTAGTAGAATTTTTAGACCCTTTTTTGATATGCCACCTGACTTGGCTGGAGCTGCTCAAGACACTTTTCTGCATTGACTTTCCATTGGAAGAAAACTGCTGCAGCTGTAAGGTACTTCCCAGTGCAAGGTCAACTATAAATTGACCATGCATACACGCTAGCAGCACCACTACGTGGGACTACTATCAAATACAGTGACTGTTTTACCGTGCATAACTACATTTTTCAATAAATATTTTCACAACAAATGTACATTTTACGTACAATTATCCTTCCTTGTTGCCTATAACCTTTTTTGGGGTCTGTCTCCACTCATTCATCAGAAGGTTTAAAGTTGGATAGATCAAATAAATTCCGGTTTCTGTAGCGACGAATGCAAAGTACTGCATGCAATGCACTTATATAACTTACGTCTTATGAGGGCGCTGTGCGGTGTAATTCAAGGCCTATATAAATACAAGCCTTGGGGTATTCGTGGGTAAGTCGAGTAAGATTACTTCCGGTGATAGGCCAGCTCACTACCGATCCATTAAAAACTCATTGAGCTTGACTTAGTTTTTCTCCAAAGCTGAGAGATTTATATTTAAATTTTTTTTGTAATAACCATGTAATGTTTTGCACATAGCAGGCCCCTAAGTAGGATTTTTACGGGTGGGTTCGAAATCTGCAAAGTGGACAAAAAGGTACATCATTTTTTTTGACATCCGCCTGCATTGGCGATCAAAAAAGTACATCAGATTTTTTTTTCCACGTTTAATATGGCCACGTGATAAGTGGGGGCGGGGGGGGGGGGGGGGGGTTTAAAAAAAAAAAAAAAAAAAAAAAAAAAAAAAAAAATCCGCCTTCGGCCCTCAAGAAGAGTTCCATAACAGCTATAGGGGTAGGCTCAAGTCGTTCTTTACATGATCTTCCCTTTTTTTCCCCCCTTTTTAAATCAATTTTGTATTTTTGTATTTTTTGATATATAATGATATATTATAATATATGATATTCTGAAGAGCTGCACGCCCTCTGCCAGGAGTGACTATCTAACGTATGAGGAGGGTGAGGGGCGTGTGCCCCCGGGCGCAATTTAGGGGCGCAAAAATAATTATATATAAAAGAATAAATAAATAAAATGAAAAGACGAAAAGAACAACAACAATAAAAAGAAGATGACTATGGGAAAACGACAAGGAAAAGAATACGAAAGAGGAAAAAGAAAAATTTAGGACAAGAAAAATGAGGACTTAAAAAAGACTGACAGTTCAAAACAGACGTCATAGATGTATTTCAAGAAAATTCCCTTTACTGTTCTGTTTCAACTAGAACAATGTCAACAATTGTACTAGTCTTCAGTTTTTCTACCCAGTGATGGATTCAGTAAGTACGATTACATCATGTGGTCAGCGCACACGACATAAGTAGATTACGGTGTGGTCCGAGTTGTTTTTTAAAAATGCCGATTTTCTCAGGTGAAGTTGATTGCGACGACTCTTAACAATAGCGCCATAGCTGCACACAGTACACGCATTGAAGGCGCTTTTACTACGTACGTGACATGCACCAGGACCAGCGGTGAGTTTCTCTTTATTTTTCTATCTTTCATATAGGATAAAATTCCCCACTAGAGTATTTACTCCTAGTCTGAATATAAGTTATCAAAATTAATGCACCATCGTCCTAAATTTCTTAGCTATAACCTAAATCTGGGTCTACATTTTTTCCTACAACGAAAAGTACCTTATTCAATACGAGGTCAATATACTTCTGTTATATTGATCTCGTACATATGAGTGCATGCATAAGTGTAAGTGGGGTATGCCCTATTACATCCTTAATAGCATTATCATGGAATAAGACATCACTTCAGTCACGAATTCAAGCGCATTTTGTCGTCTCCCGCATACCTTTACTACCGCAAATACTGGAGGAATGTCATTGACAATACTCAATAGTCAATATGAGTATGACATGATTAGTAAAGAAAGGTGACTTAAGTTAACATTTATCCCACGATTTGACCTCCTTATCATGTAGAAGAGATCATGCCAGTGCACTATTCATCTAAATAAGAACATGAACACCCTGATAAATCACTTACGAGAACCAAATTTGGCTGCAGCTGCTGGCAAAGAACCGCCCTTACTCACCAATTCACACGCACAGTCCCATACGTTATTAATTGCGTTTCTTCCAAACAGTCACAATTTGGAATTGTTTTTAGATCAAACTTATTGTTCTTACCGTTCTTCACAGTCTTTCAAGAATTTTTCAAGCTTTCAGAAGTACTTAGTCACGACACGGACGTAAATAAGGAGGATTTTGTGCACAGAAAAGGTCTTTTCACCATTTAAATCTTACCGTAGTCGCCAAACACAATTCCAGAGCTAGAGAGAGAAAATAAAATTTTATATGGTGTCTGTAATATAAAAAACAAAAAAGCATTATTTATGAGTGACAAAAAGGTGACAAGACAATTACTCCGACGACAATGCTTCATCCTTTATTTCGTAGAAAATGAAGGGTTAAAGTAAGGGTCGCAATATATGTTAGGGTATTAGGGGATTAGTACTAAAGTAGGTGTATTATGTCAGGCGACTTCAACATACAATCTGAATCTGAATAGTTTGGTCAGCAAAACGTCCTTTGAAGACACATCCACGCTAATGTTAATTTTTTGATGACAGAAATTATTGAGTATATTGAGAAGGTTGGTTTTGAAACTAGGACTGCTTATAGTCCGGCATCCCAGAAGATTTATTCATGTGAAAAGCGCCGGAACAACTGACCCCATAGGGGGTTGGGATGGACCCTGGGCCTCACGAAAATGAATTGCTGCCGGTCTGAGCTGTGGCCTTCCGCCCAAATCACACATTTTGTGACGTCACTACCGGAAGTCACTTTTGAGACAATGTACAGGGAGGTGCACTTGACACTATCCACACAAAACCTGTCCCAACATATTTTAGGCTTCATTTTTTTATTTTCTTTTTTGAGTTTGATTAACCGATAGTTTCGATGCACCACAATGAGTTTTCCTGGCTATTTCGTCCCTGAGATCGATGGACAGTGACGTTAAATCGCGGAGCGACGTCGTCGACTTGGACCAATTTGTCTGTTTTTTACTCGTTTTCGGTTTCAAAATTTTGAATTTTGTTGAGATGTGTTTAAAATACCGATTGCTCTGAAACTTTGCCAACGTCTTAAGCAGTCCTCCGCTTTTGAAATATTTGGTTTTTAAGTTACATGATTTTTTAGCCTATTTTTAGGCCATTTAAGTACATGGTTTTAAGAAAAATCGGTCAAAAAAAGGAGTTTTGAGGGTAATATTCCGAGCCATCATAATACACGTGTGTATGGGGATTAATACCGAACTCATATAATCTTACAAACATACTCATTATCCCCTTCTCCCCACTATTGCCTCCATCATTGACCCCACACCCACCCACCCACTTACCCACACACACACACACACACACACACACACACACACATACACACACACACACACACACACCACACACACTCCTCTTCACCCTCTCCTCTCTCCTTCTTACGTCGTCTCAAAGTACTTAATTTGCGTTATAAGTCCTCACGACTTTCAATCCTCTCTTTGTCACAAATTTCTCGACCCTTCCCTTCCTCTCTTATCTTCCTCTCTCCATCTACACCTCTATCTGTCTTTCTTCTCTCTTCTTTTATCTTTCTAGTTCAATCCCGTTACACTTCTCTAACAATCTCTTTTACTACTATCCTCCCATTCCCCTTTTCATTAGCATAAGTGAGTTATAGTTTTGAAAATTCAATCAAAGTTCTTCAATTATCATCTTAAAACTTCATTCGAACACCGGCTTTTCTCAATATTGTAACGAAATGCCTCCTTAATCAATTGAGACAGGGCCTAAAGTCACGATTACTCACAGGATATCATTTTCTCAGCCCCGTCAAAGCGTTCCGTGACAGTTTCGCAGAAAAAGAAACGGGTTAGGCCTATAATTGGTCTTACCTAACCTGATCTGAAGGTATATTCCATTCAAGTATTCAAGCGCCAACCTTAATTGAATATAACATAGTTATGGGGCGATTTTTACTAATAGATGTTGCTTTTTGGGGAAACTCTGCGAACCCTCGTGACTGGAGCAGCAAAAAGGCATCTCTCACCGTAGACCGAGGCTGCTCTGTCCTCATCGGGCGGCCCCTATTCTCACCCGAGGCTATAGTGTCCTGTTCGAAGGAATAATTTGACTCAGTCATGAAATGCACAGTTCTACAACTAATTTTCTACAACTCCAGCGTATGACACTTCCAAATTTCTAACTGACAATGCGTATTGAATGATCCCCCAATAAGGTACTAGATTTGTTCGGATCAGGAGGACCTTTTACCGGAAATAATGGAGGCACAGCTACAGAAATTTGTTCGGTATCCATGTGTCAGATACATTATCGTATCTACAGTACACCACAACGATAATGAATCTATAGAATCTTTGTTTCCCCTTAAGAAACCAATTCGTTGTTTGAAATCTGCAAAATATTCCTCTTCTCAAGCGAGAATCTAGGACATGGATACCAAAGAACCGCGATGTTTCTTGGGCAGGATGTACGACAATTCATCTGTGACGATTAGGCAGATCATTCTCAGCTAATCTCTTTTGACTTTGAGAAAATGGGTTTTCACTATCTCAACGAAATGTGTACCCCCACTGCTTCTTGACTTTCAGTCTTTTGACCTAGAGGGAGAATAAGTGAAACAGCTGAACGAAATAGGGTGCTTTCAAGAGCTAGAGGTATTATACTTGCCTATAGCCAGGTATTTAGAGTCCTCAAGTTCATCTCTCTTAGTCCAAAGTGCATACTCAAGAACTATTGTGAGACAAAGGTATATATAAGAGTATTCTCTTGCAAAAACTCCCTGCAAGCAAGAATGGTTAAATTCTCTCATCTCTTCATTTGGTGTCACAACTTAGCCCTCCTGTTAACAGTGTACACGTTGTCATGGTATGTTAGTAGATTAGATGTTCATGATGGTAACCATAGTCATTTCACTCTTTTTTGCGATGGATGGTGATCGAAAAGCTTTTCTTTGACATCGACAATGTCAGCAACTGCAGGCAGGTGTTGCAGTTTACCTCTTCATCTAATTGATTCCAGGATTTGAGCAACCGTGGTTCTACCTATAAATCCGTTTTATTTTGATTCTCAGCTCGGGACCCAATAAGCTTCCTTATCCAGCTGAGTGTCAAATGAGCAATTAAATAACCCTGGATTTGATGCTGTCATGCTGGATTCCTTCTGAGTAACTCCCTAACCATATTGTCTTGAACAAGAAGAAAGACAACTAGGCAGGTTCTACAAGAAACTCAATGCAGAAGGAAGCAGATCAGTGTTGCACGAAATCTCTCCGTGATTTTCAGAAAGTTGGATTGTTGTAATATACATCATTCATGAAACTATTTCTTCTGCAAGCAAACCAGCATACAGAGCCTGACGAAAGGCTTTTTTTTTTTTATTATTATTTATTATTAATTTTTTTGAAAGGGTCTTGTTCGGTCGCCGGAGAGTAAATGAAACTAGGTGAAGACAAAGCACCAGTCAACTTCCATCTAATATCAATCTACATTCAGATTTACATTAATATAACTGAGCCTAATATAAAAAACTCGTCAAATTGTAGTTGATAGGCCTGGCAAAGGCATGAAGTCTCCAAATGTAGCTGCGTTCGAAATAATTACTTCCAGTCAACGCAATGATCGTCCCATGCTTGGGTGGACATCTCTTCTCTCGAATCCTTTCTCGCTATTCTTCTGTTTGATTTGTTAATTATACTTGATTACATTTTTAAAGAT
>CALNVZ010003432.1:3880894-3928965 GCA_940671915.1 Paracentrotus lividus | reverse complement strand
CTGAATATCAAACGACCTTTGTTATCCAACATCCACATGGGCCATTAGATAAGCAGTGATAATATATTATGAAATAATACACAAACCAAATCAGAGGAGTCCTAAAAGATAAAAACGAAAAGTACAGAAACAAAAGCAAAATAAAAAAAAGGAAAAAAAATGCCAATTTAAGTCAATTACTTCAATTGAAATGTTTGCAGATGTTCAGTACCATTTTCGTAGTGATAAGGACCTCAATGTCTGAATTCGCAAAATAAAGAGTATGAAAATTTATTCTTTTGAATCGTCTCTCACCCACAAATTTTTCTGATCGATTTTTTTTTTTCTCTAGAACAAAAAAAAACTTCCTATGAAAACGTTCTTACTGCAACTCGTCTATTACCTTCGTCGCTTTTGCGAAGCGGAAACTGGGAGTCCTCTATTCTTGGTGTTTACCGCGACATGTAAGCCCGTACTTTGACTTCAAAACGAACTCCTATTGAATTGGACATGCCTGTTGTTCTGCAGCACCTATAATTATTCTCGCGGGGATTCTCAATTTCATTATCATAGCTTATAATTATGTTATTTTTGGAGGAATCATAACATGTATATTTCGTTGCATTCATATTCTATTTGAAACTGTCGTGAAACACAGAAAAATAAATTATATATTACAGACAATACTAATCACAAGGAATTATCGAACACTTGTTATTTATGACTGCCTAAGACGAGAGTTCTTTTTCTTTTGTTAAGCTCTGTTAGCTTTCCAAAACTTGGGGGCAGATTACAGAATATACCGGCCTATAGTGTCCCAAATGTTGCCAGGTCTAGGCCAACATTACTCGATTTTTGCAAGCAATTCACAGCACAGGAAATGTGTTTAGGAAAAAATAAAAAAGATATGAAAATGTAGATATCTGTGAGACCCTAATATATCAGATTATTAAACTAATTGACTAATACAAAAGAAGAAAGTCATTTTATACTTTTTTTGACAAGATTGGATAATTTTTCTAGTTTAGCGTGTACCAACACCGAACATTTCTTGCTAGTAATTACCTTATTACGATTCTTACTCATAACACATAGGTGTGGAAGGAATAGAAAGCGTTAACATTTGTTATTTCACCGCCGGCTACTATAACCACACCTCCGCACGATCGTGGAGGCCCATCTTTACCTCACTGAAAGCCCATGGGGTTAATCCGATTCTATCCGGGCGAATATATGCAGTTATGCACTCATTTTATCCCCGTGTGGGCTCTCTATCTCACTTACATGTATTTTCCATCTTTTATTTTTTCCCTCAAATGCCACACTATTAAAACTGGGACATACTAATATTGAAGTGGGCAGAGAAAATAGGAAACTGCTAACCTATAATCAGTGAAGTTTTTTCTCTCTGATTCACCTTTTTAGTTTAACCATGTAGTTGTTTAATAAGGCAATCATGGATTAATTTTAAGCAAATATGTTAAGTGCCCAAATTTATTAATACAAAAATATAGTCCAGGCCTAGATTACTAATTAAATTTAGAATTATAGGGTAAAATAATATAAGAAAAAAATTTGTTCTTTCTCATCACACCTGAGACTTCGAGACTAGAGAAAAAATGTCTAGACTAGATCAATCTTTTCTTCCAATAAACGTTTAGCATAGTATGAAATATATAAATATGCAAATAAATTTGACTATCTGAGTTGTTAATTGCCCTTGCCTCAATCAACTCTTTTGCAATGACCATGCATAAAGGCTGTCACCGCAGGAAGGGATACTGATTCCCATATGATGGCGACAACCAATTTATTATGGCAGGTTTTTGAACTTGCCTACCTAAATCGTCATTGGGTTTGGTAACTAAAGATCATATACGATATCTACGACTTTGCCCCTTATCTTACTTAGGCTACTGACACGACTTCCTTTCTCATTCAGCAAACAATAGACTACAATAGCTGAGATCCAATAGTACAATAGCTCGACCTCGCGCATCTCGCGGCTCGAACTACACTCGTTTCGCAACTTTTAAGTCATAACCAATATATGAACAGTTTTCTATCATCCTGGTACTCTTTTTGTGGACCCGTGGCGCACCTGTGACTGGGTATCTACTTGCGACTAACACAGCTAATAGAGGTTTTCCACCTCTATGTTGGCCCGTCGCCTTTAGGATCTCTTGATTATAGTCCTCTCAGTTCTGCGCATCATAATTTGGAGTCGTGGAGGATTTTTTGAAAAATTTTTGTGCAAAAAGTGAGGAAGAAAAAAATTATCAAACAGAACAATAAGTTGGAACGACATTTATAATAAAACATCTTCTGTTTTCCCAATAATACTTTTTATCACCTGCAGGCCAGAGGAAAAGAATTTATTTAAAAATTGAACCTTTCATACATTCCCTATCCAACTTTAACTACCCTACAGAAATCAATTGAATGGAAAGTTGATTAGAGGAGAGGAGTCATAAAGCCACACTTACACTGAGCCTTCCTGCATGGTGAACCGGGTTTATTCCGGCCAATCCCACGGTCTACATTATGTCCCAAAACCATACCATACAGGTTACAGGATCTTGTACCCGGTATCCCTGCTAAATGGCGAGGGCCGATCTTATTTTGTGAATTTATGGCTAAGGCCCCGACAACGGCCTTGTTAGCGGCTTATAATCACTGGTCCTTTCTGTTCGAAGAATTCCAGCGTGCGTGCAACGTAAACGCTGAGAGCGCGACAACCTACAAACTGGCCGCCGTTTCCGCTGTGCTAACAGATCTATCTTAGCGACAAATAGGATTACATAGCACCTCTTGTCGCAACAGGGAAGACAGGCTACGGTCATTGACGTCAACCAATTAGCCGGCTAATTGTTTAAAAACTTGTTTGCAGAAACCAGCGTGCACCCCGAATCTAACAATATATGGTTTGTTGGTTATCCAGCACGTACCTCATTTGTTAAGCGACCAGACGCGATAACCATATCACACAGAATTCTTATAGGCGATTGGACCCTGACAACATATAACTTATCTACATGTGCGATGACTGGTACTAAAGTTGGGATAGTTCGTAGGTGTCGCCGCAACGATGTAATTCGCCTTCTGTGGGACAGGCCATTAGTGTAGTAGTAATCCGGTGACCTCGGGCCTGGCCGTATGATTGCGAGTGGTGTCTGATGCCATGCCTTATAATTATCTAAGCCAAATCATCAGATAAAAGAGTATGGAAAGAAGTTATGAACAGACTTAGAAATCAGCAGATTTCTTCAAAACATGCATTATTTAAAAAACCACACACCAGCTGCTAACAGCAGGTCCTCATCCTCTTCAATTATGGGGTAATGACCTTGCTATAATATATAATAGTTATTTTATCTTACTTTAGAATCTTGATCTAATTACCACCTCTAACATTGATATGATATCATTGCATTATCTTTGAGGATGAGACCAACACTAAATATGCTATTCTGGTGTATCTTTATCCCCAGGCATGATTCTGCCATTGAGAGGCGCTACAAACTGGCACCGCCATTTGGTACTAATCCATAAGACAGCTAATCCTGTCGCGTAGTGCAGAGCTCGAACACACACAACACATCATCAAGTCAAATCACATCATGAATAAGTTAATCGCTATTTCTTTCGTATCAAGCAAAGTGTCCTGATGTAATCTTTCACTGGGCCGAACAAACAGTCGAGAGCTTGCTCATCATTAACATTGCTTACTTTCGCCAGGGCCTGAGCATCTTGTGTACATATCAACAAACAACTATGTGATTCTACCTCAAGACCAGGCAAGCATATAAAAAGTAATAAATTATTAATCATATGTATACTAGGCTATATATAATGGATTTGTTACAATGACATTTCTGAACTTGTAATATGAGGAGAAGTGATGCCTCGTAAAATCTTGTTTACCTAATGCTGGTGTCTTTAAACTTGAAAGAGATATAAGCCACACATAGTGGAATAAATTCAATTTAAACACACCAGAAACAAAACAACAAACAAAAACAATAGTTAGGGTGGTGGTGCATCAAGGCTGAGTTTGCATAATAAAAATATGAATTTGGCTCTGTACAATTTACGGGCATATGATCTACTTTGTCTTTTTGTGGCAAATGACATGGACGCTTACTTTGGAACAAAGGTGATAAAATTTAGCCTTAGATCCTACTAGGCAGAACTTGAGAGACCGCTTATGTTTATGAGGGAAAAAAGTTCATAAATCATGTTTCATTCATTTAAACATACAGACTGTTGTGGATACAGAAAAGAAAATAACAACAAGCTGCCATTTTGATTTCATGTTACATATAATAACACTATTGTTCAAGGCAAAAATTAAAGCACAACTTTTGCTCTACTATGGAGTATGCATTAAGATATGTAAAATACATGTGAGAAATTTTAATTATTTTTTCCCAAAAAACATCATCAGCACGCTACCCTTTTACAATGTGCTGTGTCCTTCAAAAGCAACGTTGCAAAGCAAAATAGACGTTTCGCCACAGATCTCTCTCTGCCCCAAAAGCCTGCTCATCAAATAGAGGTGTAGATAATCTCAACTTAATTATGCAACCATTCTAATATGTTTTTTAAGATGAATTCAATCTGGAAGTCAATGATCACAAAATCCTTTATGTAAGTGTAGAATAGTTATATTAAAAATTATGGAGGGCTTTTCACCATTCTCACAACAAATACCGATACGTGTAATCACTTCTTGTTAGGGAAATGGTAGGTTTGTTGAAAATTACTGTCATCCCCATAGAAATTGCAACCTATATTTTTTATTAATCCATTTGTTTTTAAACTTCTTCTTAATTCTTGTGTCACTGCTACCCTTCTTCATACATCTGCTTTAGCGAAAAAGCCATTCACTCCCTTATCTGTAACATATACAAAGAAGACACATTTCCTTTAAGCTGGCAAAAATCTCTTTTCAAGTTGTAACCTAATTTTATTTATCTGCACCTGCAAGAAACTTAATGAGGGAGCAAATGCGGACACCTTCTCCCTGGATCCAAAAAAGAAGCATCCTATTGTCATTGTTATATGGAGAATCTTAAACATTTGGATAGACAGAGACTGCTATAGTTGACAAAACCCAGCTGATAGGAGGGGTTTTTTTATTTTTCCCGAGGGCCATCCCTGTAACAGGGTCATCTGCGTTGTTTGAGAAATATAGCAATAGTAAGCACATGCAAGCCAGACATTGCTCAAAGCGTACTGAATGGTGAGAATTTCATCAATCCAGCTCCAACGCAACCTAGTCTACAGGTTTCTCAAACTGGTAAACGGCTCCGAAGAAAATTACTAACCGACCCGTTTGACTAACAAGCTCCAGCAATCGAGAAAACAAATAAACCAAAATCTTCTGGTAAATCAGACTTGAATTCCAAACAGACTTTCAGGTGATGATCATTTTATACCGAGGTCCCAAATAGGATTTTGAGGCTCTTTTCAAACTGAACAAACATTAGAGTAATGACATAAAAGAAAACACTGCAATGTCCATGATAGGATATTATATATGCTTAAAGAGACCTAAGATTGGAAAATAATCCGGAGCTCATTTAAAAACTTCTAGAACTCTTGGAATAGTAATAGAATTTTCAACCAAAAGCTCATGTAGATTCTCTGCCCATGATTAAAAACCTTAATAAGAAACCTAGTTCTAACCTGGGACACCAGACGAACCTATGACAGTCTCAATCTCAAAAGTCTGTGGAATTCTTCTTTTACTGAGCGAATATACTCACAATTGATTTACTTGTGATTAGAAAACCCACTTGGTTAGAAAGCCGGGATAATATGACCCTTTAAAAAATACATTCTGCTGAAAGCGCACTTTTGGTTTCCAACAAGGATAAAACCCGCCACTTTTCAACTCTTAATTTACAAAGTCTGGGCCCCAATAACAGCAAAATCGTTTGACAACCCCAATCGCCAAGGAAATGGCACACAACTAACACCCACATCCAAAGATCGGTTTGCCCACACATGGTGCTTTTGGTTTTCCCAAAACTCTTCTAGCACAACCAATTAAAAGGAAGACAGTTCTTTTACAAAATTTGCCAATTGATCGCAGACAGACCCTTGTTTTTTGTTGTAACAAGGAATCCTGGTTGTCATACATTTAATTGTCCTGATTGCTGAACATTTCTGCATTTATTTTTTTCCAGAGAGACAAAGTATATTATCTAATCTTAGATGTATAAACAGGTTCCTTTTAGAGGTTCCGTCCATCGTAATATGTCCGGCATTCCCTACAGTGTAGGAAATACCGACAGTATTACCCTTTTTACCCTTTTTTTTTTTTTATATAAGATCTGTCTAAAAGCACTGATTTGAAATGTAAACCATCCAACTTAACATGTTTGTATTGATTCCTTTATAAACATTATTCATTTTTAGAAGAAGATTATATGCATTTTACTACAAATTTCAAAACACTCAGAAGAACTTTATATCTCATGTAGCATCTTAGATCATGACATATCACAATAATAATAAAGAGAAATAGACATTTCAAAATTGTCAAACAATTTAATAAATAAATATAATACATTATACAGTGCGTCCCAAAAAGAACTATACACTTTTTAGATAGCTACCAAATAGAAATATATATGATTATTGGGGGAAAGATTTATATGTATATAAGGCTCATATCCTCAACTATCATTACTACACAAAAAATTCCGGAAATATCCCATGGTTCAGTGAGTAATGCCCACTTTTGAAAAGGACATAAAAATTAGCCTGCGCAGGAATTCACTATTCATTTTGCACCTCGTTATGGAACGCCATGAAGGAGTCAAAATTAATGATGGAATCGATCGGTCAACAGAGTAAAAAATAAATTGAAGTCAAAGCATAAATCAATGATGTGAAAACAAATGGTGAAACATAACATTTTCGCATAATATTAATTGTTTCTTTCTGACTTTTGGTTTATCTTTGACTCTGTTGGCTGATTTATTCCATCGTTAATTTTGACTCATTTATGGCGTTCCATAACCAGGTGCAAAATGAATAGTGAATTCCTGCGCAGGCTAACTTTTGTGTCCTTCACAAAAGTGGGCATTACTCACTGAAGCATGCGTTATTTTCGGAATTTTTGGTGTCATAATGCTAGTTGAGGATATGAGTCTTATATACATACAAACCTTTTATCCAAGAATCTTATATCATTTATTTAGTAGCCATTTCAAAAGTGTGTAGTCCTTTTTGGGACGCACTGTATATGCAACTTACTATTTGATCTACATGCTTAGCAACTCAACCCGGAAGTAAAACAAACAACCGTCCATGTGGTGTCCGGTATTCCCTACACAAAAACATGACTGACTAGCACTTTTCAACACACTGCCACCCCAATACACAGGCTTTGTACAGTGCAAACACTCCATACACGTTTGGCCCACCCTCCACACATGTCCATAATGCATGAAATAGAGGTCATGCCCCAATTCTATTTTTATACCATCACATTCTCTAAAATGTCAATTTTTACATCAGGCCATTTTTCAGGCTGCAAATTTTCCTACCTTGACAGATCGTGGTAGTTTTCTCGGAGATTTCTCACTTGTTGTTGTCGAATACAGCATTCAACCTTCCCAGACAGACCACCTGACCAATAGATGCCGGTATTTCAACTCAGTTGATCTTATGTTGGCAGCTAGGGCTGGACATGTGGTGACCGTCCGATATTCCCTACTGTCCGGTATTCCCTACATCTACCCTAGGTGTAATATAAAACATATCGACATCAAGGGTAAAAATAATATTCTTCTGAAAGAAATTGGCCTTTCACGGAACTAACATTATACAACATTATATAGTGTAGTTATTAGTTCTCAAGTGAAAAAGTACAAAGTTAAAAAAAAAAATTAATAGTAATAATTAAAAAAAAACAAAAAACAAACAAACAAACAAACAAACAAACTTTTAAACATTAATATCTTTCTGTTTCTTTAGTGGATTTTCTATAAACCTTCAATCATATTTTCTTTAATTGTTAATATAGGGGCCGCCCCGATGGGGAGGGGGCACACCGAAAACAATCGAATTTTTAACATGTACTCAATGAATGGTTTTCAAATTATAGGGGTACCTGCGCCGCGGCTCCTGTATGATATCTGAGTCCAGTTCACCAGCTGAATAGGTAATGTATAAATACAAAATACAAAATACTAACCATCATGTATGCCTTGCCTTGGTCATAACTGGTAGTGCATCTACGTCTGATATCAAGGGGACTGCACACTTGCTACATTAGGCCTACTCGAAACGCAGGGAATAGCAAGAGTTGGTGTTTCCATAACATTTGCTCTGGCAACAATGGCTCCGCGGCAAATTTTATGATAGATCAAAGTAATAATAAAGCAATTCCTTGTTATGACTAACTTAAACGCTGGACTTAACACTATACTCTCCACTAACCCTAGCCCTAAACCTAACATAAAACCGGCTAATACCCTAACTACATCTTAGACAAAATAAAGCCTAAATTGAGCATTGTCGCAGAGCAAAATGTCGAGTCACCAGAGTTGGCAGCAGCCGACACATCCAACGGTTGACACATCGGGTATTGCCATTTCGTCTAAATCCACTTTGACTAATGCCCGCTTATCCTCATGGTCTAATTCCATTTCTTCTACAACCAGTTTGTCTAATTACCTTAATGGTCTAATTGTCACTTTGCCTATTCTGTCTAACTCCCCTTTCGGGTCTAATGTCCATTTCGTCTAATGTCCAATCGTCTATCACCACCTGGTCACTTTCAGTAACAAACCGGTAATATACACCAAAATTCATTTTGGCATTAGACCGAAATGTAATAAGACCATTCGGCTATTAGACGAATTGGCAATTAGACCAAGTGAGAATTAGACCCTGAGAATTAGACAAAGTATTTATTAGAAGAAGTGGGAGTTAGACCAAATTGTTAGTAGACCATATGGGTTTAGCCCACATGGTATTAGACGATCAGAGACTTGGGCCATGCAACTGCTGTTAGACCAAGTGGATATAAAACATGGACTACACGAATCCACGGTTATGACCATGATCGCATTAATAACCACAACGAACCTGTGTGCATATTATTACAAAGACTTACATTAGCATACACAAACATTATTTATACCATGATTAATAATAAATAAAAGGGGTATTGACTTGTGATAGCCACATTAACTAAGGGATTTCGTTTTTTTTTAAAAGCATTTTATTTTCTTTGAATAATCGACAACTAATTCTTCTCCTTTTTGTTAAGTCTCTCGATCTTTCGGGGGAGTTGAGAGACTCTTTTCTACTTTAAACCCCAGTTTCCCACAACAAAGAAAATGTCTTATTTGTGTGTTAGACTAGAGCCATTTAGGCAAAATATGACTTTTAGAAGCATTTTTAGGTAAAAGTTGGGAACCAGTCTATTTCTCATAATTCCAGTGTGCTGAATCTGATAAGAACGGTTCCCAAGCCGATTTCTCACGTTTTCACCACCTAATTTGCATAAACAAAATGGCCGCCAATTTGACCATTTTTTAGCTTATGTCTCTATTCCTCCCTGGTTGTGTCCAATTTTTACCCTCGTAACGGCCGAAGTATTTTGCAGTCACATTGATTATTATGTAAACTTGCTAAACTGAGCATTACAATTTAATAAATAATCGACTTTATGTTTATAAATTTATTAATTATGCATATTTATGCATGTTTGCGACCTTACATGCTACAAAGGGGCTATAACTTGATCAAATTAGCTCAAGAGTTTAAGTTTAGGTTAAAAGTTGGGAACTGGTCTATTTCACATAATTCAAGAGTGCTGATTCTGATAAGAACGGTTCCCAAGCCGATTTTTCACGTTGTAACCACCTAATTTGCATAAACAAAATAGCCACAAAATGACGATTTTCCAACTTACATGTATGTCTCCACTCCTCCCTGGTTATATTCACTTTTTACCTGTATTATGAGCCGCATTATTTTGCACTCACATTGATTATTATGTAAACTTGCTAGACTGAGTATTACAATTTAAGAAAAAATCAATTTGATGTTTCTAAATTCATTAATAATGCAAATTTATGCATGTTTGCGACCTTACATGCTCTAACTTGATCAAATTAGCTCAAGAGTTCTTCAACCTTTAGTTTAAAGTTGGGAACCGGTTTATTTCACATAATTTAAGTGTGCTTAGTCTGATAAGACTACATTGTAGTTCCCAAGCTGCCTTTTAACGTTTTCAACACCTAATTTTCATAAACAAAATGGCTGCCAAATTGACCATTTTTTTTAGCTTAGGCCATATGTCTACACTCCTTCCTGGTTGAATCCACTTTTTAACTTCGTAATGGCTGCATTATTTTGTAGTCACTTTGATTATTATGTAAACTTGCTCGACTGAGCATAATAATTTAAGAAAATAATCAATTTGATGTTTCAAGACCAAATTATTATTCAAATTAATGCATGTTTGAGACCTTCCCAACATTTTGAAATCATTGTGAAAAAAAATATATAATGTAATCTCGACGCTCATTTGTTATATTTTTATGCAAATTTATTTTGTATTTCTTTGTTTTGCACGTGACATAGAACGAAATATATCAAAATGGACACATAAAGATCAATGAAAAATAATGCAATATTTGAATGATGACATTCAACACATTGTACAGGTAGCGATCTCCATGAAGTCCATAGCCAGCTTCCATCTATTGGTTATTCCCATCCTTGAGAGGAAGATGTCAGTATATTGGTTATCTACCACTGGGTAGAAGTCTACCTTCCATCCTTCTCCTTGCATTCTGTCATACATGTTAGTCCAGCATACTTTGATGTCTTATACGTATGGGCCATCTCCTCCCAAAGGAGAGTCAATTCACAGAGAGCTACATGTATACCAACTTAGACTCCCGGGATTATGTAGACTACCATATCTACAGTGTATAGTCACATTTACAATTTCACTGGAGAATGTCATCTGCTGTTCCATTTGAACCAACTGCCAGTTTCTTGCTGATACGAAGGAGTGAGCTTTGTCTTGTCTACCTTTCTTGTTGACTCTGGACTGTGTACATCCCTGTCTTTACGAATGAGATCATCACTGGAGAATTTGATGTTTTGGTTTGGTCTGCCCTGTCGATTGCATTCTCTAGGGCATTGCACTCCCAGGATCTCATTGTGCTTCCAAGTATATGAGCTTTCTTCAAGATAGACGTGGGAATTAATTTGAGCTTGTGTGAGTCCTCTTTTCCTCATTTGTGGCAGGTCTCTAGCAAGAACTTGGGTGTACCTGTTTCCATCATCTACATGTATATGTCTTTCCAGGACTGTGGTTCAAGGCATTCCAATCGACACCAAGCTCCTTGCTGAACGAGGCCAACTGCCTTATCCATGTATAGAACATGTTAGCCTTCTTCACCTCTCAACCCCTCTCCTCCGCAACAGCGATCAGTGGTAGGGATAAGCTTTGTGAAATGTCCATTGATGCTAATGTTTGTTGTGCATGGAAAATTAAAACGTGTTTAGCAGATATTCTTTGTCCTATCCTTTCAATATATGCACCATTCCTATTTCGTACAGCATCAGTGGCCATCATCAGTGGAAGAACCCAAACTTCAGGCACAACAACTTCAATTTACTTGGGAGGGCACATCTGTTGATATATTTCAGTCCATCTTTCACATCGCCTGGACATCATTAATATGGTTCTTGTGAGACAGCTCCTTATTGAACTATCACCACAAGCTCTGGACAGGGGCTTCTGATATTGTTGGAATGACCGCATCCGCTACAACGTGTCCTGTCATCTACCCTTCCTTGATTTCTTTGGTTTGAACTTCCTGCACCAGCTTATCAGTTGGTCCATGTGCTCAATAGCCTTCATCGATTGAGTAAATTCAGGTCATCCATGGAAGCTCGTATTTCTTGCAGCTTGAATCCAGGTTTGATCTTAATACCTCTTCAACTTGAAAATGCAGCTATACATGTACATGTAGTTACTTTCTCTTTTGCAATGACAAATAGGATTTGATAGATAGCACACTCCATTGGAATGCCTACATGCTGGAAGAACCGGTAAACTGATGTGAATTCCTTGTTGGCAAACCTCATCTTCAAGTCCTGAAAGTAGCAATTCAGGAAGTTGCTATGACTTTGTCCAGAATGTAGAAAAAGTCATGGATGGTAAACCAAAGCATTGAGTGCAGCAATGACCCATATGCGTAGGCACGGAGCAAAAATTGTTTTGGCCACAGGGGTAGTGTTCAGTCTGCTTCTATCGTTTTCTTTTTTTTTTCTTTTTTTTCTTTTTTGCTGGGGGAGGGGGGGGGGGCAGGCCAGTTGACCCTTTTGATCCGTGCCTGGAATTATTCGAATAATGTTCAAGTAACTACTGCGTGATTATACAAATCATAATGAATGAACTCTTTCCTTTTGATTACAAACCAACGAGATTCAAATAAGATCTGCTTTCATATAGACGGTTTTATGTCGACGTTCATGGCAAGCAGAAAAATGGCTTCCCACAAGGGAGCGTCCTTGCCCCTCTGCTCTTCAACATGTACACTAATCACCAACCAGTACACCCAAATGTAAAGAGTTTCTTGTGTGTTGATGAACTCTGCATTGCCTCACGTGAAAATTCCTATGAAGAAGTCAAAATAACTCGTTTATATGCTGCAAATCCCTTTGCTAGTGAATTCTGAAAACAGTCAAATAAGTGTCTTTCACCTCTAAAACACAATGCAGGTGCCCAACGACAACTGAGGATCAGATAATACGGAAATCTACATCAACTGCTCAAACATGTCCCTGCGCTGTTCTACCTAAATTTGACATTACATTGTTCCCTTCATATAAGAAGCATATTGCCACGACAAAGCAAAACTAGGAGCCAGGAATACCATTCTAAAGAAGCTAGCTAACACCAGATTGGGGTAACCCCTCCATACCCTCTATATAATTTCAATCATGCCAAATAGAGACTGGAATCAAGACATAGTGTACTTCACTCCGAGGAATCCCTTGTTAGCTCTGCACACAATCGAAGACCATCTCTGTGGACCAGCCACCTCAAATAAATGCCACACAAATGTACAAAAGAATCTCTCGCATCAGGTTCTGATGAGCCATAGCACACCTAGTCATGCCTGAACCACCTTAGGACATGAACAGGCACCGTTGGCACAGGACAGTGTAAGGTCCTAACGGAAAATGGGGATACAGCGAAGATGGACAAAATAAGTGTGAGTGTGGGAAAGAGCAAACCAAGGAACACCTTCTGGTATGCGCCTACCTGATGAAACTCTGTACCCTTGTAAACCTGAAAGAGTTTAACCCCAGAGCACAATCCCGTAATAAACACCGGTCAGTGTTATTCAAATTTAAAGCGAAAATATTGTTATGGTCTTAAGATTGAATTGTCGAAGGAACAGTCTCTTAGTGATAGGGAAAGGTTGATAACAATTTGAAGAGCAATCCTTTGTAATGGAAATTTCTACTACAAGTTCTATCTAAATACCATGAAAATAATTTGAAAGCTCATGATAATTTGTTCATCTTTCCCACGTACTACATCACATTATCTTTAAGGTAGTGACACGAATGGCAGAAGAAGTAGGCTGAATGGTCAGATGGTAAACACTTTGTATGGAAGTGCCTATTGTACATGCAGATGAGTGCGTGCGTGCGTGTTCGTGCGTGTGTGTGTGTATGTGTGTGTGTGTGTGTGTGTGTGGGTGGGTGTGGTGTGAGCATGTGTGCATGTGTTTCCGTTGCTGCCCAAATGTTAGTTTTGGTTTTTTTTCTGTTTGTGCCTACATACCTGTGGTAAAAGACCGCAATCATCCTTAAAGTTTATTATCTTTCATGTGACTATTTTTCACAGACCTTGTTCAAAGTCAAGTGGAAAAACAAAGAATTTTTTTACCCAATAATGAAATTAATGGGCATCCGACATAAAATAATATTTTTGGGGCTTTGAAATAATTTTAAAATGTTATGAAGGATATCTGAACCACAGTTTACACTTGTTTGACTGAAGTTGATGAAATAATAGCATATAAGGTTGCAAACTTGCATAAATTTACATAATTAATTAGTTTAAAATCATTAAATTTATTATTTTCTTTAATTCTAATGCTTATTCTACCAATTTAAAATAATATTTATAGTGAGTGCGAAATTAGGAGGCCATTATGACGGTAAAAAGTGGATACAACCAGGGAAGAGTGGAGACAGAAGCTCAAAAATTGTTAATTTGGCGGCCATTTTGTTTATGCAAATTAGGTGGTGAAAACGTGAGAAATCGGCTTGGGAACCGGTCTTATCAGATTCAGCACACTTGAATTATGTGAAATAGACTGGTTCCCAACTTTTACCTAAAAATGCTTCTAAAAGCTTATAGAGGCCTCTTTTTTAGAAATGGCTCTAGACTATGTGTTACCGCACAGAGTGGAGCATTTCACTGAATCTTAATGAAGAGTTTAAGAAGCTATATCAACAAGACATAGAGAACAAGACTGGTGACAAATATTCCAAGCAAACATGGCTACCATTAAGTATCAGAGAGAGTGGGAACAGTGCAAATATTTAGCCCGTAATCAAGAGCCCATATGCGTTTTTTTTCCCTTCTTCTTTTAACTAAAGCTGGGGCTGGATTTTTACGGTATAAAGTCACTGAACGATTATACTTGCATGACTTTCAACATTTCGATTTTTTTTTTTCGAAGTTCGAATTTGATATGTTGAAATATATATGCCTAATTATTGGTTTTAATTCATTGATGCATGTAAATATTAATGAATATTAAACTTGTGCCAAGTTCGAGTTGAGTCTCAAAGTACGGGTATCATAATTTCTTTGATTACAAATATTCATGTATAGGCCTAAAGTGAAAAAACAAAAACAAAAACCAAAAAAAAACACACAAAAACACTTTACACTTTTGAAATGGTTACCAAATTAAAAAAAAAAAATGCCTTTAGTTAAACACGTTATAGAAATTCACTTGTATCGCAAGCTAATTGGCTTAACTTTTGTATGATACCAAAACATTCGAAAATAATGCAAATCGTGGAAATTCCTATGCCTGCACAGGAATTTGCCTTCCAGTTTTTGAAAGAAAAGTCGTTTGGAGCTTATGGAATTGAAGATGAAAATGAAAAAGTAACGATCAATTGTGATGAGTTTGAGTTAACTGAGTGAAATTTGTGGTTTATGGGATTAAGCATCTCATGCGTGAGTGAACAGGAATATGAATTATTTTTGTACTTTTTGTTGTCATATGGAGGTTGAAACTATGAGCTTTCCATACATATAAATTTCTTTACACATATTATTATATATATCCGTAAGTTGGCAGCCATTTCTATTTCCAAAGGTTTTTTTTTTTTTTTTTTTTTTTTTTTTTTTTTTTTTTTTTTTGGGGGGGGGCATAGTAGATTAATAAGTGATGTATCTGATCCACATCGAGAAAGGTGTTTACTCCTTGATTTTCCTCTGACTAAATGGGTAGAATTGACGAAAATTTTCAGTGATCTATAAGATATAGAGTAAATTGGGGTAAGTGGGACACTAAGGTAAGTGGGAAACTTTGGGGAAATTACATATATTTTATGCATTTGATTAAGACATGCCTTCTTGGAGGAACTATTTTAGCGTGAATAAACATACATCCAGCAACAAATTACATGCCTGTTTGGGAAAAATTGACATCTATTGGAAAAATAATCGTTCAAAATCTATAACACCTCACGTCTTGACATAAAACGACTGCCACCTAGCTAATTTTGAAAAAACACACGCATGCAAACTTGTCTTTGTGTTTTCCAGATCCCCTTTGTTTTAGGGGTAACATGGCATTGAAATTGTAACAAAATGAATATAAAACTAGAAAATAATGTAAAATGAAATATGATGTAAACAAAAGACACAAAGCAATTGTTTTAATTGACTGTCACATTTACCCCATATGCTTGGGGGTAAGTGGGACGCACCAATTTCACTAGTATTTCATTGTATAAACAAAGTTTGCAAAGACGGATCTTCATTCCGCATTTTTATTTCACACTTCTTTGCATGTACCCACTTACCAATCTGACGAAGTAAGAGGAACAGTGGAGTAGTGATGATTAATATTGTCACTTTGGCCTTCATTTGGAGGAATTTTTAACCAAAACATTTCTAAAACGTTTATATCTAAATCAACTTCATTATGAGATATATGATTGGTTTAACATTTTTTAAAAAATATATATATAATGCTTAGATAGATGGGTTTTATTG
This sequence comes from Paracentrotus lividus, assembly GCA_940671915.1. Classification (NCBI taxonomy): domain Eukaryota; kingdom Metazoa; phylum Echinodermata; class Echinoidea; order Camarodonta; family Echinidae; genus Paracentrotus; species Paracentrotus lividus. The sequence goes on along the minus strand of CALNVZ010003432.1, from coordinate 3,912,677 downwards.
CTGTCTTAAACGGGGCACTGATATTGTTAAATTATGCAGACTTAAAAAAATTAGTTTTCGTAAAGTTTAGATTTGATAATGAAGAAATTTGTAATACGGGAAAGAAATAGTGTCTATTTTTAAATATTGTATCTTTTGTTTACTTTCATACAAAAAGAGGGTGAAGGACGAAGGAGATGCTTGCTTTGTTTACAGAATTACACATCTAGAAAGTGCTATTGAGCTTTGATTTGTTTTGAAAAATCATATTTTTTATAATTTGAAATATGTACAGGAAAAAGAGTAAAAATGAGTCGTGATAATGTTTAAACAAATATGATAATCAGTTCTTATGACCTCTTAGAAATGATATTCCAGATATATAAACAGTGTTTATTAAGACTAGAGATCTTTGTTTCTCACTTTTAAACCACATTTTATTCCATGCATTATGCTGTCCCCACTTACCCCAACGTGACGGGGTAAGTGGGACAATGGAGTAAATTGTCACCGTAACCTTTATTTGGGGGAAATTTTAACCAAAACATTTTATAAAATGTTTATATCTAAATACACTTAATTTAGGTATATTATTAATTAGGTATATGATTGCTTTATTGAGTATTCCATTCTTTTGTAATGCTAACGTAAATGCTTAAGTGTCCCACTTACCCCAATTTACCCTACATTTTAAAAAATATAATTCATTTCAAGTCACATTATGTCAGCAAATATGTAGAGGCAATACAAGTAACGGAAGTATTTATGGTAATCGTGGGCAGTGTTGAGTTATTATTGAAAGACTCGGCTCAGTCATGGGTGTGGTGGTACCCAGTATAGAGAGTTTATAATAGTTAAACAACATTTTTAAAGGTAAATAGGCCTACGTTCCCAATGCATATGGGGGTATAATTCTATTAAAAACTATTAATAAATAAACCCCATTTTATTGTTTTTCTTTCACTTTTCCTCACTTTCCCCTAACCCTTCTTTTCATTTAATTTTCAATTTTATTTGTTTGTTTAAGGGGAAGGGATGTGGTGTCCCAATCAGTCGGTATCAAATTGTACACGCTACTCTGTTTATGTATGTTTATAAAGACCTCTTGTTACTCGAAAAAATACCGATATCAATTTTGTCCATGATACAAATAATAACATTATTTAAAGCGCTCTCTCATCAACCGACTTCACGAAATTCCTAGTTCAGTTTCTATAAAAATCATTCAGACAGTAACAGCCATTCGGACTCTTGTTTTTCCATGCTCTGTTGGAGCACAATCTTGGGTCCAATTAAGACAATAATTATCAAAACAAAACAACAAGTCTCAACTTAGCAACAAAACAACTGAGAGTGACAAATCGTCCCGTTCCTTGTTATCACTGTTTTGTTGTCAAATAAGAAATGGAAAATCGAGCAGAAGATAATCAGAAGCCTGACAAGCCCATGTCTGGTCCCGACTAAAGACTGGCAAGGGAGCACCCAGGAGAATAAAAGAGAGCGGGCGAGAGACAATGAAATCAAAGAAAGACAGAGAGCGGATAGAAGTCCAACGAGTCAATTGATAATTAGTCACGCCTGTATCTATTATTTTTTTTTTTACTATAAAAGACGTTTCGGTAAAGTTTGAGAGAACCGGAAAGAGCAAAAAATACAGTTTTTTCCCTCTTATAATTACTATTATTTGTTAAATGTTTGTTATGTGTTCCCCTAGGGAGAAGGAGGCCAGAGAGAGAGAGAGAGAGAGAGAGAGAGGGGGGGGGGGGAGGGGGGGGGGGGAGGGTGGGGGGGGGGGGGGGGGAGGGGGGGGGGGGGGGGGGGGGGAGAGAGAGAGAGAGAGAGAGAGTGAGTGAGTGAGTAGGGAGGGAGGTGGGGGGGGGGGGTAAAAGTAAAATCGGCGTTAACAGGTAGAACCACTCCCTCAAATCAGTCTAGATCAATCTGGATTATGCTTTCCTTAAGTGGCATTATAACTGGCAACCACAAATGATCTCTCAAAGACTCAATGTAAAACCTATTAAACATAATCTACAGTCAAGTCTTATAGCCATGTAGGGCTGGGTATTTATGCTTTAATTATCATCATTGTTTTTCCATTGTTTATTTATCATCATTTTGAAACTTATTGCAGGCTGATGTATTGTATTATCCAAACGTTGAAACATTAATCATCGATTTATTTATGAAATTGGATAATTCTTAAAACACAACATACTTTAAAATTTCATTTTATGACTGCAAAACACAACTGTTCTGATGTTAATTAATTGTTTGGTGTATATTATTACAGAGTTACTGCGATATTGTATCTTCCTTCTTTTCTTTGTCTGAATTCACTGTTCTCTCTTGAATTTCTACATTTGCACGCCACAAACCCTTCTTACGGTAACTTATTTTACTTTGATTAACACCTTGTCATACCAAATCATACGAATATTTATTATTATAAACACGGGATTTGATGATAATTATACTTACCATCATAATAATGACTAAAAGAGTCTTACATAATAATGGGTGCAATGGCATCTTCTTTATTTACAATATTGGGCCCTTTTCCCCAAAGAAGACGGTTAAGATAAAGAATGTCCTTGAGGAGTTTGTTGATTCGTATTGAGGTATAGTTTGGTGCATTTGTATTGAGAAGTGGAAACAGGCTGAAACTTTAACAATTGTTCGTCAACAGGAACCACTTGACTTGCTATCACAACAGTTACTATTTTGGTGTAAGTAAAGCTATTTCTGGAAATTCTGCCGTTTTGGCATTTGTTGTTGCTAACGTGGGGGGCCCCAGTCGTGGCGTATCCAGGGTCCCCATATTCGAGGGCCTGCCCATTATTATTAGTTTTTAGATGCCGCCCCTACAATAAAAATAATTTATAATAATCTAGCGCCTTGAGCAATTTATTTGGAAGCGCGCTATATAAGAATATGTTATTATTATTATTATTATTATTATTATTATTAAGATTTGTATATTATAGCCAACATATCTGGACCTCAATTAATTCAATAACCCGTTGGGGAATATATGACATGAGGTCAAAACCTATCATTGTCACCCCTGCATTCGAAGCCCCCATTGTTCTACCCAATATACACCAAGTTATTTTTTATTGTCATTTATTTTATTATTATTTTTATCTATAAATCTCTCTTCATTAAAAATTACCATTTTTTGTGCCTGATATCTCTCGGAAAGAACATAGTGTCCCACAATGTGTTCACGTGTTCCATTATATTAAAACGCTCGAATAGTGTGAAGATCTTGACTTCAAACTGTGACTTCACACTGTGATTTTCCACAAAGTGATCACATAGTAATAATTAATTTTTCACACTGTGAATTTACTGACTCACTCACGATTTGAAGATGTTTAAAACCTCAATTTTAACCATGAGTATGAAGAGGATTTCACACTGTGTTTCACATTACTATCATGACTATGGGACACTCTGTTTCATATTGTTGGACATTGTGTTTTTTTTTTCCAGCGGCAGGGATGATAATGACACTAGCCACTGAGAAATAACCAGGTTCTCCCTTATTATCTGACATTTTCTCAATTAACTAATTGCAAAACTCATTCTAAAATCACATCCCCTCTCTGGAAATTTCTTACCAGTTCAATGTTTATCTATCTCGAATTGTTGCATCTTCCAATTCTAATTTGAGAGAAGAGAGAGAGAGAGAGAGAGAGAGAGAGAGAGGAGAGAGAGAGGGGGGGGGGTGGGGAAAAGGCAGCTTTGGTGAATTTGTTTTGGCCGTTTCGGTCACGAAAATAGTAAGCACTAAACAAGCAAAGACTCTGAATACCCGAAAGCCTCTAAATCCTGTGGGGTCGGCGGCCAATAGAACCTCCCCTCATAGTTCTTTTGTCCACCTGAAACCAGTGTCTACACAAGAAGGAGAAGAGGGAGAAGAGAGAGAAAACAGATGTTAAGAATAGTACAATTATGTAGTCCGTTCATATTCCACGTACGGTTGGTGTGATTCCCACAAGGTCTAAATATCGCACTATCAGAACATGCATAGGCTGGGATATAGGTTAGGGCGGTCCGCGGACTACAGTTATTTAGTTAACTTTGCTCAATGCCTGGCAGCCCAGCCAGGTGATTCCAGTGTCTTTATATTTTTGTGTTCTTTATATCGATATGTTTTTATATGCAATCAATTTTATTTATATTGTATGTCTTCTTCTTATGTCATCTGCCGAATAAAATAATAATAATAATGCAGAGAGAGACGGAGAGAGATCATCATTAAAAAATATTCTGTACGAAGCGTGTGCAAAGGAACTTAAGGTGCGTCCAGAATGTGAATATGTTTAATATTTTCGGATTATATTTTAATTAGACGGGGCAAAAGACAATAATGTTATCTGAAATCACTGCCGATAGTCTTTTCATGGTTATCAATCCTTTACCCTGAAGAATGCTGCTTTTTCTGTCTACCATGGAGTGTGAATATTATAATAGTCATAGAAAGTGCTTCGGTGTCGTATAATCACCGTTTGTGTCATTGTGAAAAGGACTATACTTCTGTGACTCGGAAGAGAACCTGATGATCTGAGGTGAGTAAAATAATTTCAGAATTGGGGAATTGTAACTGCTATAAATATTCGTAAGTCTGTGTGTCTAATTGGTTTATATAACTTATGAAAACCTCATGCCAGTGTGAGTGACCTTAAACATAATTACCCCAAAATATATGCTTGGTTCACAAGAGTTCTTCGCACATAAGGATAATTTATATTAAATTCCCGCAATATACAATGTTTATTTTTGTAATATATAGCATAATTTGAAGTAAAATTACTCCGGGTCTAATTTTTCCCTTTTTCTTGCATATAATAATATAAACAATGTGTTCTTATTGTGATTCTAAAAAATAAACAAAAAACAAACCATACAAAAAGACGAAGCATGCACCTCTTTCGCCCTCATTTTGCTACCAATTAATACGTCACAAACGGACATTCCAAAAGTAAAAAAACAAAAATGTCTGGTAGATGTTTGAAAATCGATCAGATACCTTACCGTTTAAATCTAATATTTTAAAAGAACAAAAAAAGAAAAAAAAAGAAACATGTATGTTAATTATTTTCAGACCTAACTCTGTATATTGACTTATAGTTTGAAGAAAGTTCAAATAATATGTATATATGATATATATGATATATATGATATATATATATATATATATATATATATATATATAATTCTCTATAAACCAATTCATTTCGCTCGCTCTCTCTCTATATATAGGCCTATGTCTAAGTATATAAATGTAACCGAAATGTAATTACATGTAAATGTTACGTCTTGCGCAGTTTTTTTTTTTTTTTTCATTATGGTTATGTATTCGTATATTAAAATATGGACCTCCCTTTTTTTTTGTCGCGAATTATTGGTTCCATCCACCTTCAAAATGCACCGCTGATTCGAAGCTCTTCGTAATCAATCTCACATTCTAAATGCACACACCCACACACACACACACACACACACACCCACACACACGCGCACACTCACTCACCCTTACATACACACCCACATAAATAAACATTTATCGCGCTCTCAATAAACCTATTTTTTCGCATTCAGAATTGCACAAACTTGTACATGTATATATATATATATATATAGATATATATAATAACATAAAATGGTTTCATGCTGTTTGATGTCACCAACTCATCATAACACTGTTCAAATGATAAGTATTTTGACCTCGTAAATTGTATGGGATAGCTTATTGCATTGTTGGGATACATCCTTGCCAAGGTAATATTATGTCGACAAGAACAACATTTCTGTCTGGCCTGCATAAATTTGGCATAATACAAAGGCTTACGGGAATATAGTAATACCGCTATAATCTTTCCAACAATCGGCTAGTTGCCTTTACAATTGCCCCCATTCTTTGGAATTGTAACCCAACAATGGCATTTTAGAGGAGAAACACACCTACTAAAAGGACTTTTTCAATCACGCCCCTTGAAGATATTGTCATCGAAACATTGAAGCGATGAATTTAGGAACTCCAATTCATAGAGACAAGGTTTCTAAGCCGCTCAAACAATGCTAGTTATATGATAAGCAGATAAATTCCCGTTTATTCCTCTTTTCTCTTTTATCCCCTGCGTTAATACCTGGATTTCACTGCTGTCCGCCAATTTGCCTTTGTGTGACTACTTAAAACATTTCAGAAGCTGATTAAAGTGGTCGGTGAATATTTACCACAGCTATAACTGTCTTATTTCATTAGGTCTGGTGCAATATAAATGTATACATGTATATTAGTATAAGTAGAAGTTAGATGTAGTCGTAATCAGTAGTAGTAGTAGTAGTAGTAGTAGTAGTAGTAGTAGTAGTATAGTAGTAGTAGTAGTAGTAGTAGTAGTAGCCAGATAAGCAGTAGTAGTAGTAGTAGTAGTAGTAGTAGTAGTAGTAGTAGTAGTAGTAGTAGTAGTAGTAGTAGTAGTAGTAGTAGCAGTTGTTGTTGTTGAATGCAACATTTTTAACCCCTGTATTTCTATTTCGTCCCAGCTAACTCACCATTTACCATTAAGTATCTTTCTTCTTGGCCCATATTCCCCCTCTTTCACATTTTTTCCGTGAAAAGAAAAACACTAACATGTTTTCAACATTATCGGGCCTTTCTTGTAATCAACACGGGAATTGGCCTTTGTGCATGGACCCCCTGAAAATTTCTACAATAGAATAATGTACGTCAATCACCATGCTTTCAACATGAAAAGCAGCAAGAAGCAATAATTGAAAATAAATTGTATCTGCTGCATCTTAATGCCAACGGGGACAGGAACTGAAGGACCTTTTCATTTCTAACATGTAGGGGAGAGCGGGGTTATATGGAACATTTTTCACAAAAATGGCTGTAAAACAAAAACAGATTTATTTCAAGAAACAATAAATGATCAGCTTGAGTGTATATCTGTATGCTACAAATGTATCCCATAAAATTATTAAACTTAGTGATGGTTCCGGAAAAAATCCATCTTCAACAAGACCATGTCAAGTGTTCCAACTAACCCCATACACGGGGTTAGTTGGAACATCTTATGGGGTAAGTTGAAACATTGTGCATGGTATCTTAAATATTATATTTGAACTATCTACAACATTATTGCATGGGTTCAGCTAACTTGCTTTATTGATTCCAATTAAAATATTAAAGATTGGTGTTCAATTTTTTTTTTACTTCATGTTTTATTACACTTGATAGCATCCACTCACATACAGATATTCTTAAGTCCTGTGAAGTAGCATTCTGCATAAAAATTGTCCAATTTGCACTAATATACATGTATAAGAATATTTCGGAACACATCGCTGAATTATATGATTTTAATTTTTTTGTTCAGCTGAAACCTATTTACTTAGTACATGTTCCAACTAACCCCGTTCAAAATGTTCCAACTAACCCCAGAGGCCCATTTGACATTTGTAAGCTTACTGCACAAAAGAGGGACAACAACATGCCTAATATTTAACCTTGTTTTGTAGCTTGGTATAACTGTTTGTTATACTCAAAAACAGGCCAACTTAATTTATGATCTTCTTTGAGATAATAAAACATTTGTAAAAATGACAAAATTTACTCAGAAGGTGAAAAGACAAACATTGCTTTCTAACTTCACGAGGCTTGAAGCACGTGTGCTGTCTAAAATGTGGTGGATGGCAGTAGCTAATAGCAACAACCTGAGGGTAGATTTGCGTAAATATATCTATAGCCGTTAAAGAAAATTACAATGTTTCAACTAACCCCGTGTTCCAACTAACCCCACTCTCCCCTATAATGTCTGATGCCAAATGTATGATTTAAAATATAGTAATGTGTTTAGCAACACATGTATTGTATTGTATTGTATTTATTTATTACAAATATTGCAAAAAATATACATAAACAGAATTCAATATATATATGCATTTGGTAAATGGAGCCAACAAATAGCTAAAGCTAGTCTAGGTTGGCCCCGTTGGGACAGCTTGGCACATGAAATATTAGAGTCGTGAAAACTAGCTCGCATCTGACGCTGTATACGTTAGCTGTATGCTGGTAATGTTTTTGTACGCTGAGGAACGTGCTAGGGTCAATTTTGAATTTTTGAACGTGTTAAAATCGACGCCTGTATATACAATCCGTAAATCAACGAAGAGCTGACGTATACAACGTCTGTCAAGCGTTCCGCAAACGCACGGCAACCGTATGGACATATTCTTCGGCACCAAACCAGCATGACTATGCAGATTTATGGTTCATTATGTTCCCAGCCCATCAACTCATCACTAGAAATGGCGATAGCCTATAAACCACAACAGTACTAGAATAGGGCAATATAAGCCCATCACAAAGCAGTGATTTAATGGAATAAACACAAACACCACGTCAATTCACGCCTCTTTTGTTCCCATTGTTACCAACATGCTGAGAACATTCAATTGATCTTTAAGCAGCAAACATATTATAGATTGCTACGCCTAACAGGAATAGTACTTTTGTGCTCTTTCTTTTCCCTGTTCTCTTGGGGCAGTATTTTTTTTTTCAAGGAAAAATTTGCCGCCCCTGGTGGTAGTATGATTACGGTATAGACTCCTGATTGTGACGATTGTTTGATTACTCGTTTGGCCTATAGTTATACTGAAAACTTAATAGCTCCGCATTAATGTATACGCAGTCCGTTGCCATTATGGAGCTGAAAAGCACATGATTGAAGAAAATCTGTTTGGGACTGATTCACCTGTGTGCGTGGTGCATATATCGTTGAAATAACAAACAGTCTTGAGAAATAAGGTAATGTGCCAATATGCCTCAGTAAAAATTTCGCAGAATCCAGTTAAACATGCCCTCCAATTTCAAAAACTCATCTTCAGTGCATTTTGATATCGTTGAAGAAGGTCATATCTAATGTAGATCTTCCTTCACATCCCTTGTCCTGTCAAAATAGTCCCTCGCGACCTCTAACTGTAGTTAGGGGACGGTCATCCGGGTATTTTAATTCATATGATAAGAGAGATTCTCTGAAGAAGTAGAGAAAATACTAGAAAATACTATACATAGAAAAACACCGATCGTAATGTTGTTTACAAATCCTCTAGCATCATGAGCATTTGGTGTTAAAGAGAAAGGGAAAGAACAGTTCTAAAAAAAAAATAATAATAATAAATAAATAAATAAATAAATAAATGGTAGGCAATTGATCACCAGTTACTTATGACTTTACGAACAACGGCTGGTGATCAGTTCTTGTGCTAAATTACTTACAATTGGTTAGCCTAGCAGCCAAGAACATGTTCCAGTTGTTCGTAAAGTAATTCGTAACTTTTTGAACAGCTTGGTGGAACACCTCAGATGAAGGATTTAGATGATATAAATGAAAAATGTTAATATTACTTAGAGGTAGCCAACTTAACCTTTTGTTTCGATCACATTCTATATTTTATCTAGGTGAGCCTATATTTGATGGCATCCCATCAGCCGATTTCAAAGTACAACCCCTTTCGACGTCACCACCAAGATGGGGCGATGATGACGACTGCTCTACCGCCGATAAATCGCACGAACAGCAACGACAAAGATTGTGAAGATATCAAGGAGGGCGAAGGTGATACGCAAAGACGACGCCGACGACTGACGTCAATTAAAGACTTCGTCAGGAAACAGAAGCGACATAAGCAACGCGAGACGTCGTCAGCTAGCTCTGCTGGAAGAAGCGCAGGGGATACATCTTCGGTCGTCGTTCAGGCGATTCGCCCAGCCTCAGCTGGGTCGCAGATGTCAGCATCTAACCGAACAAGGAAGTATGTTGGCAGGAGAGATACTCATCCAAGAGTAGATCAGCTAGTGCCATTGAGAGCCAGCGGCTCGAAGCGAATGAGCTATCCACCCAGCGAATTTCATCGACAGGAACTAGCTTCGTCATCTTTCGCACGACTTCGGAGGGACAATTCAAGATCATGTCCCATGTTGTGTGATTGCACCATGTACGAGTTCGATGATGACGACGAAGCTGATGTCCACGAGCTTCGTCCTAATAGCGGGGATAAGACAACTGGAAATGTTCAGCTAGGTGAAAACGGGATTGACAAATCGAAGACAAGTGAGAAGATAAATGGTGTTAGATTGAGAGTGAAATCACGAAGCAAGTCGCAGAAAGATGACGGTGCAAGTTTTGCCAGGGCACCCAGACCGCCCTCCTGGCAAACACTGTCCCCCAAACAAAACCTGACAGAACCTGAAAGAAAAACTAACAATTCTTCATCAATGCTTAAGAAGATAGGTCGCTCAAAAAGTGAGGAAATTGGGACGCAAAGAACCCCTGATGGTGTCAGCTACAGACCATCTAAACCACCAATGTGGCAAACAGTAACCGCCACTCAAGCAGCTGTGCAATTAGATACGGACGGAAATACAGAGGCATCAAAATGGGCAGGGTATGCCAAAAGCGAAGGACAAGGGAATCACAAACAAGTCGAGACAGCAAGCTACAAGCCGCCAAAGCCACCTTCATGGCAAACAGTGACGGCTGAACCAGAGGATGTGGCTATTGATACAATCCTCAAACCAACCGAAAATAAAGTGCCAACCATTACAATTCCATCCAACTCATCAGGCCCATTGGCAGCACGCGCGGACGGCCGATGTACGAGTGCCGGTTCATCAAGGTCAACAAGATCACCGTGTAAGATCCAAGTGGACGATGCTGATGATGATGACCATGTCTCCCCTGAAACTGCTCTGGCATCCGCGTCGAGCAAATCGCGTGGTGTGCGTCGCTCAAATATAAAGCGTACGCGTAGTCGGATGATCGACGCGCGTGAGATACCGACGCAAGATTCAGTAATTCCTCTTTCGCAAACCAAACCATCCGAATTCAACCTCCGAGAGACGCACCATGACAACGATGTATATCTTAGCGAGAATGTTGAGCGATGTCGGCAATGGCTAGCGGGTCTTCTCGGCGATGGAGGTGACACATTGACGAGGGCGAATGTGAACTCTTTGCGAGGAGCAACCGCCCTGGATGTTGATTTGGATGACGATGACGAACTCGTCACATGTGAGTTAGAACTGACTCGCGATAAATGGATGTACGTCGGATCACCATACCCTTCCTCGAGTTCTGAGGAGGAGGAGGATACTTAATTTCATTTCAGTCAATTCTTTTTTTACCTGTGGTCTCATCCGACACTCTCTCTACCAGTAGAATTATGCTGCCCTCCGCGATGGAAGCAGTTTTTATGGTATGGACTGGTATTGTGGTCATAAAGCATTACCATTGGTCCTTTAAACTGGCATCTTACTTACTTAGACTTACCTTTTCCTGTTCTAAAACAGAACTCTTCCAAATTGACATCGTTGTATCAATGTTCAGGTAAATACTGAAGTTTTCAAGCGACTGTTATATTAAAGAGTGGCAGCGGAGGGATATCATAGCCCAAGTGAACAGCGAAACGACTGTGTGCCGAACAGTTAGTTTCCGTCATTAGTTTGAAATTTGAAAAATACTGTTTTTGACACACATCATTAACACAATATTTTAATAAGTAGCAGCAAACGCAACACATACGAAGTAAGAAACGTTAAATGATTCTGGTTCGATCGTCATGATTGGGGGAATTACATTATTTCAGGTCAAATGTCGTAAGCATATTGTTTCGTTTATCGCTATTAAACTGCCCCCAGTTTACAAAAAGTGGCCCCAATGGACCCAGATTGCTGTTATTTTTTACCCTTTATTTTTTTAAAACAATGTTCAATTACCCCAACTTAAATAATAAAGTCTGTTGCAATATTTAATAATTTACCATAATGTCATCATTGTAATGGTTTTAAATTGGTCTTAAGGCTTTAAAATCGGTTTAAAATCGATTTTAAATATTGATGAACACTCCCTGTGGTGACAAATTTGTCAGTGTCTCAAAAGAAAGAAAAATAGGGGCTATTATAAAAACAGTATTGGGTAGAACACAATAACGCCACCCTCACACATTGCAATTAATGAACTATCAGTCTGTTACAAAAATCTAGAGGCGCCCCTATTTTAAATAGCTAGTCCTTTGACAAGTCAACTGCACCAAAATTTAAATTAATTCTTTGAAAGGGACAAATAAAACAGAAACTTTATTTTACTATATTTCATCGACACCTAAATTATTTCATTTTTTTTATCGTCTATCTTACTATTTATTTCATAAACTTTAGCTCCGTTAAAAATTTTGAAATCCATTTTAAATGTAAAATGAAAATGTTTTTATATAATCAGTGCCAAATGTGATCAGATTAGTTTGTGAAATTCAATTGTAATGGAATATTAAGTTATGAATATAGATTATTGAAGTGATGTGGATTTAAATAAGAAAATATCTGCCTGTATAAAATTCAATCCAAACTTAATACAGACTACTAGTATTAGACCTATGCCTATACTTTGTCAGATAAGTAAATTTAATATGCGTTTCATTTTGTTTCAATTTAAAAGTTTTTTAAACTGAATTTCTGAAGCGAAAAAATATCTGAAATCACTGTCTTCTCCAAATCGAAATGAAACCAAATTTGTTGATTAATCTGCAATCGATACTAATATTTAATATTATTCGAAATTAATGAAGCTTAATGTATGCCGCCGTAAATATTTATTTGATTTCCTTCACTATACCATTATCTTCCTTTTTCGTTAAATTTGTATTATAATAGCAATTCCACACAGTACAAGTTTATTTCTGTTTCAGATGATGAGAAGCATTAACATATTTGATTGTTCGATCGTTAAATCCATATTTGTTTAATGGTATAAATGAACATGAAAGAAACATTACAACATGAACTGAAGAATTAAATTGTACTTTCTTAAGTTAAACAATTTGTTTTTGTTTCTGTTCATGTACCCAACTGAGTTCATCCACTAATTTATTCAGATTCTCGTCCCCCGGTCAGTGTTCTTGGATTTAGATGGCTAAACCTACATGATCAAGCAATAATAATAATAATAATAATAATAATAATAATAATAATAATAATAATAATAATAATAATAATAATAATAATAATAATAATAATAATAATAATAATGAATAAATAAATAAATAAATACATAAAACAAATATTCGGTTGTCTTATTCATCCGAATGTGGCTCTCCAGCTTTAGGTTATTTTCTTTCAAAGCTGATAGATATTTCCTGCATATAAATTATTTTGGTTCACATATAAAGCTGGAGAGCCATATTGGCACGATCAAAACGATATAAAATAAAATGTCGCAAGATAAGTTTATATTTAGAAATTAATCAATGAGAGTGAGAAAAATAATAGAGAAAGGTAGTAGAAGTCGAAAAAGTGTGGATGAGAGGATGAGTGGGAGATAAGTAAGTAGAGCGAGTGAGTGAGAGAGAGAGAGAGAGAGAGAGAGAGAGAGAGAGAGAGAGAGAGAGAGAGAGAGAGAGAGAGAGAGAGAGAGAGAGAGAGAGAGAGAGAGGGAGTGTGTGAGAGAGAAATGCCACGTCCACATTACTTTGAATGTTGATATTAACATGTACATTGTAACTGTTTCCTCAACGTCTTGAGTTATTTTAGTGCATACCTGCCGTATTGAAGTCACTTGGGCATACATTATACAATGTATATACAAATAGCTAAGAAGTCACATATTATAGAACCTTAAAAAAATAATAATAATACTTTTTAACTGTTTAACTCCTTTTCATTTATGATCCATAAAATTATTTCTACTTACAATAAAAACATGCATATAACGCATAACGCCAATTGCTACTAATATTAGAAAAGTGCATGTACTTTCTTACTTTGTCATGATTTGAATGCATAAAATATCATTATGCACAAAGTCCCTACAGTGACGCAAAATTAATTGATTATGATATTGATTTAATGAGATATGCTGAGAAAGCAATAAATTTACTTTTGATCATTAATAAAATCTATTCTATGCAAACCGTTCGGGAATCACATGCACTTTTATTATCATGCTCTCCATCTGGGTAAATGATTTCTTGTACAACCGCTGATCTCGTTGGTCTATTTTCATTTTGTTTTGACAGCACTATATTTCATTTTTTCATTTAAATCCGCAATATATCCGATTTTCATTGGGGGGGGGGGGTGATGCACACAACCTAAATAATCATCGAGATTCTGGTCAAATCGGTGACTGTCAGGATCTCTGAAGAAAGGGGCATGCAGTAGCAGATCCGGGATTTCATGGGGGGGGCGGCGCCAAATTGGAACATTCATAACACATGGGTGGGAGCATAGGCGCAAAATACCCGATTTTATGAAGTTCTTTTCTAAATTTCGGGTTGAGGAGGGGATATCCGGATGTATAAATAATAAAAAAAATAATAATAAAGGCTTCGTTTCCTTAGTCATAGTCCTTATAGTCCTATACCTCATTCACATTACTTTGTATTGAAGTGCACTCCGTTTTTCTTCTTTAGTAAATAACTAACTTCCTAAGTGTCAGTCCTCATGACTGTTTAAAATAATCGAGGAGAAAATGCACTCACAAAAATGTAGCAATCATGGTAATAGCGGAATAATATGAATCATAAAGCTCGATTAATTGTTTTAATTTAATAGTGATGCGGAAGTAAATTAATTCATTGAAACTCAATGCTGAAATTACAGAAAATGAAAGTAAATATGCTATTATATACATCTCCTAAAAGCTCGTTTACAGACAAAGGCTCAGTCAGTTTCATTTCGTTTGTATGAATTGGTGCAAGTACATGGTCTAGTTAAATTAAAGTCCAACAACTACTACACATGTTATTGTTTCAAAGGATAGAAATATATATATACATAATAAAATCACAATCCCAAAGTGGAGAAGCTTGAAAATAAAAAACAAAAGCTTAAAACAAGAGATTGAAAAGAACCCTTATACAACGAAGTTATGTTTCAAATAACAAATTTACAATTGAATATCAACATTACGCTTGTCTATATTTGCAAAGGGACCTCGTTATATCACCCACATTTTGACATGCCTAATTTAATATTAACTCAAGAATTCCTATTTATTAGCTTTTATTTGACATTATAATTGATTATTGATGTATTTCTAACATAGTAATGTATGTTTCAATGACTCCGAGCAGTATTCATTTTATTATTATTATATTTTCTTAAAAACAGAGGCGGCGGAACCGGGGGACAGAGGGGCAAACTATTGTTTGTGCATAATTAATAGTACGCCCCCCGTTTTCATTGTGTCTAATCAGGCTAGGTACGCCACTGTAGTGCCCCCATTTTTTCATGGACCATAAAAGTGCCCCTTTTGTTAGCTAAATAGAATGCCCTTTTCCCCTATATATCTTTTAAAACCCCAAATTTTGTCAAAATTGTCACTTATATAAAATATCAGTTTGTATTTTGTTTCAGAACTTACTTTTCCTCTTTAGAGTACCGATCTATGATTAAATGGCCATTTTTTAAATGTGTAGTAGGCCTAGTACTAGTAGTACTTTCGCGTAGAAATACTACGCGAAAGTTTAGAAGCAGTTCAGGTGCATTAATGTGCCCTTTTATGATTTAAAAGTACCCCTTTTGTTAACTAAATAGAATGCCCTATTGTCATTTATATAAAACGTCAGTTTGTCATTTGTTTCTGAACTAACTTTTCCTCTTTAGAATACCGATCTACAGTGCGTCCCAAAAAGAACTATACACTTTTGAAATGGCTGCCAAATAAAAAATATATGATTTTAGGTAATGAAATTTACATGTATGGAAAGCTCATATCCAAACTTTCATATGACACAAAAAAGTCCGAAAATAAGTCATGCATGAATGAGCAGCGTTCACTTTTGTAAAGGGTATGGAAATTATGGTGCGCAGGAATTGCCCTACCAATTTGTATGAGGAAGTCATTTGAGCTTATGGAATTGAGGATGATATGCAGAATTACTGATCAATTATGATGAGTTGGGGTTTGCTATGAAATTGGGGGATAAACAATGTCATGCATGAGTGAACAGGAATATTGTATTTCCTATTGTTTGCATTGTAACTTTCCAGGGTATATTTAGTGAGGTCCTTCAGTGTTACTCTCTCTCTCTCTCTCTCTCTCTTCCCTTTCTCTCCCTCCTCTTTCTCTCTCTCTCTCTTCTTTTCTTCATCCTCTCTCCCTCTCTTCTTTCTTTCTCTCCTGTCTCCCTCTCTCTCTTTGCATGGGTATGTTTTTTGACCATCATATTCAATGGGTTTCTACTCCAAATATCCTGACTACCTTCCCCATCCCAGTTTACTCACATTTACCCAAATTGGATGGTTGATGAGAATCTATTCATTCTATCAATCAATCAGTCACATAAATTAGACTATCAACACCCAGGTAGCAATCACTTCATCAACAGTGTACCAGTCTCCAAATGTTTCAACTAATCAATCAAGCATTACATCACCGTTCATACAGTTATTTCAATCACCATGTCTTACTGTAATCCGATAAATCAATCAACTCAATTGATTAACCAACCACCTATCCAGTCATTTTAGCAATTTGAACTTTTGTAAAGGAATGTGGTACAGTGTAACACATATTTGTGAAATTAACATGTCAGTCTTTATTTTCAGTTAATTTTGTTCTTTTCGATTTTAAACTTGTTTCATCCATCTGTAAACAAACAAGAAGGAGAAAAAAAAAATCTGATAATGCAAAATTAAAATAAAAGTCTTTACGTTCAATGGCTCAACGTGGTCCTCCTCCTCTTTCGATGCACAACCTGTTTGTTGAAAAAAAAAATGTCACTGATGTTGGACATTTAGACAATCCAAAAAATCATGAAAACGATCATCAAAAGTTATAAAAATCTTACCCTGCATCTCACCTGTCTGTGCACCCCATCCTGACTACCACTAACACACTTACTGAATACAACTTGGAAAGTTACAATGCTATAATAGGAGTACATATTCCTTTCACTCATGCATGAAATTTAATCCCCAATTCACAAATTCACTTAGCAAACCCCAACTCATCATAATGATCAGTAATTCTGCATATCATCCTCAATACCATAAGATCCAAATGACTTTCCTCATACAAATTGGTAGGGCAATTCCTGCGCACCCTAATTTCCATACCCTTTACAAAGTGACGCTGTTCATTCATGCATGACTTATTTCAGAATTTTTGGTGTCATATGAAAGTTGGGATAATGAGCTTTCCATACATTGTAAATTTCATTACCTAAAATCATATATTTTTTATTTCGCAGCCATTTCAAAAGTGTATAGTTCTTTTTGGGACGCCCTGTATAATTAAGTGGCAATTCTTGAAATGTGTAATAGACCAGGGGGTGTAACACAAAGACTTACGATTGATTAAAAGTTACGATTGATTTTTTCTCGGTAGCCTCATCACGGACAGGATGCTCAAAAGTTGATGATCTTAATCCTAACCCTAGCCCTAACCCTTCTCTTAATCATATCCATATCCTAATCCATGACTGTACCTGGTTTTCAAATGAGGTCACCAAGAAAAAATCAATCGTAACTTTTAATCAATCGTAAGTCTTTGTGTTACACCCCACTGAGTAGTACGTTCGCGTAGAAATACTACGCGAAAGTTTAGAAGCAGGTCAGGTGCATTGGATCTATTTCTTCGCTTAATAACCAGACGCAAATGTGTTTTTATCTGCTTGGTTTTAATGTATAGTGCTCCACTCAGGTCTACCATGTAATGCTCGCAACTATTTATCATTATTATTTTTTTTTTTACATCTAGGCACAATTTTAACAATCTAAACGAGTTCTGCGTAGGAGCCAGCTTCACGCTTCGTCAAACATTGATATCCAAAGTCATCCACATCAGCATGTACCACGGTCATCGATGATGAGGCCCCCATAGGTTCACTCCTTGGTAGAGTGTAACCGAATTCATCGACGTCATCGTCCACTTCGACAGCAGGTGTTGCTTTTCTCAGCTTTTTACCTCTTGATAATTCAACGTTTGGTGATCTCATGGTGTTTTGATCATCTATAACCCTCTCTCGACGAGTACCACTCATGTCTATATATGCAGATTCTACCTACATGTAATTAAGAAATAAAATGAACATATATTAAGAGGTCTTCTAAAACTTATCATTCAGGAGGAAGCGAATATATAATACCATTTTGTGGAAAGAATAATGACTTTACGTAAAGATAAACATGATTAAGTTCATATGTACGTGTATTACATACTTAATGATGTATTTGAATTAAAAACGATTATTTACACGTGCCCAAAAAACAATAGTTGAAGATGCATAAGAGTATGATGTATTTGAATTAAAAACGATTATTTACACGTGCCCAAAAAACAATAGTTGAAGATGCATAAGAGTTTTTTTTTTCTAGGAAATTACATTTGTAATCGTATCTCATGTGAGCCCCCAGTTTGAAAACTGCCATTCCATGAGGCAAGCTGCTATTATTAGGTCCCTATCTGCGCACTTTTTTTTAAAAAACAGATACATTTTCCAAACTGTCAATTTCAGAGAGAGGATAAGGTAGTGACAAGGGCTTCCCTTCAAATGGCGCTGTGGATTCGACGACGCCCCGCCTCGTGCGTAACGGACATCGGACTTTAAAGGGCCTGTCACACAGGAGGCGATCGTCATGATCGTTGTGGCGACAACTGGCGATCTTGCTATTGCGTGTGTGATAGCAAGTCGTTGTTGTAGCCTAGCGTAGATAGAGTCGTATGTCTATAATCACCGTTTTTTTTTAGCCGATCTCCTTATGATTTTGAAATTATCAGGTTGTCGCCACAACGATCGCCTCCTGTGGGACAGGCCCTTTAGAAGGTATACGTACCTCAGGTGGATGATCATTTCCACGTCGTTTAATCATATAGGTCAGACCGATGACGATCACGAATATCAATGCGATTAAGCAGCCGGTGAAAATTATATAATCACTTGAACTACGACCTCCACATCGACATATTATGTCATGTATGTTAGAGTTTCCTGTTTAAACAATAATAACAGTACTAGTTCTTAGTAAACGCATAAAACAATAAAGGTCTCTACGCGTAAATTTTGTTTTTACACATTATTACCACGGTCAGTGCAGGGCCGCCAAGTAAGCAGTAAACAAGTAACAAGACTTATTGTATATAAAGAGCAGAAAGTGATCCGGTGGCTGTTAATTCGAAGGGTTCAAGCACTAAAATAATAATAATAAACAAAAAAGAAGACAAAAAAAAGCCGTTGCATCGAGCTCTGTTTGAAGGAATTAACGGGCCAGTGGAACGAACCATGCCTATATAGTCCAAACAAATTAATGTATGATGAAGAAATATGTTAATAGAATAAGTTTCTATGTACATCTGCTATAAAAAGTTGTAGCTACCCTACCATAAATATAATGTTTTAAGATCAAAGGCCCACATTTAGTGCTTTTATTCCAATTATTTCGGCAAGAAGATTGATCATGCTATTCCGACCAATAAAATTATTCGGTGACATCGTAAATGTGATTTTGATGATGATGATTATCATTATGAGATATTAAGGTAAAATACACATCGCAAAGGTTTTGCATTGGGACTGTATACGATATACTGCATGACTATACCTTCGTTAAATGTGTCATTCACGGGGCCATTCACCAATCTGCAGTGTGGTATCTCGTTGTCCCAACCCATCATCTGAGCAGCATAATATGGTATGCATTCGATCGTTTTGCTCCCGTTGATGATGTAATCAGGTTGACATGTTAAGGTGAGTCTCAAACCGAGGTAGGTGTTGCTTGATGACCACGAGCCATTGTCGATTTCACCGGGATGGTCACAGAAACCACTAGTGACTGGAAAATGGATTTTTATATGATATTCCAAAGCGACATAATAAGAGTACATCACATGCAATGTTTCACAGCTCCTATAGACATGTATGGACCATGGGGAGAATCATTAGGTGATATACCAGCAGAGATTACTTGAATTAAAAACGATTATTTACACGTGCCCGAAAAACAAAAGTTGAAGATAATTATATAAGAGTTTTTTTTCCTAGGAAATAAAGTGGTATTTTCCCATTTCAATAATGTGATGATTCCGTAGCTTTTTGTATCATGATATTCAAGCTTTTCGTTTGACTTTTAGATTCATACATATTAGGTATTTTTGTGTGTTTGAACTTTATTAATACATTAATGACGATCGTACTTATTATAAACATTATCATTATGTTACATAATACCATTTGAACTAAGCATTGTATGAATATTCAATAGATCATTCGATTATTGCGAAAATTAATTTTAACATGTTTCAATAATTTATGTATAAACATAAATGTCTTTCGAAAGTATAATATTATGGTAACAAGACTATGACGATATATCATACCATTGTAATGGTATGCCCAGATATTGCCTCTTGAAGAACTGTCCTTTTCCAAAAAGCATTCTTCGTCATTTGAAGTGAAGTCTGCCATCCGAGCTTGTTCAAAGTTTAGACAAAAGCAGCCATCAAATCGGATTGCTGCCAATTCGTATTTCTCCGATGAACAGAGAGTCATACAATCATCAAGTACATTGGCAATTGACTTTCTGTTCGCTGAAAAGTCTCTTGGAAGAGGAAAACAGCCGAGATAGCCATAATCTGGGTCCAAAGAAAACAATTTATATAACTTGCGTTAACCACATTATATTGGCCTATATTTATCTCAAACGAGTACATCATTTTTAATATCTGAATCCACAAATTTATTAGTTGTTTAAATTACACAACACACAAAAACTGAAACATAAAAAAGTTAATCGAATGTGCCATGCATGACGCATGTGCGAGATTCCATTGATTGTTTGCTCTGCCTGTTTATTGTCGTATATCTAGCACGTAATTTATTTTTAAACTAAACCTTAAAACTTCATTTTCTACTTACAAAAACAATGCAGTTTAGTGGCGTTCAGATGACGTCTCCTCTCGATATTAGTGATGCAATTTTGAAACAGGAACTGTTCTGTTGATGAATGACAATAATGCGATTATCTAATTATTAATAGGAATCCGGTATTCTCAAACATAATGTAAAGAATCTTTACACATCTGATGTGTTTTTATCATAACACATATTGAGCAGGAATACACGAAGGTGGATCCCAGTGGACAAGGGAGTGGTAGACCTTTGTGTGTATCTAGCTCTCCCCCGATTTTCTAAATAAGAAAACGATATAAGAACACGGTATCACATTGTAACAAACATATTTGTCCTGTGTACTACCTAAAGTATATCAAAGGATTAAACATTCAGGTTTTATTTTTATATTATGTGAAGATGACATAATTATAATCGTATCGGTACATTATTGATTATAGTGAAGTCTGATATCCAGTTAGAAATTTAGATAACGTTTACCCTCACTACTTCCCCATTCATGCGATTACTAACATAACGACAACCTCACCGTTTGTGCAAGCTATCATTGCGCAAGCAGAATTTTCTTCTAATGCCCGGCCATCACTGCTGAACTGATACACCCCAGGATATCCCATTTGTTTACAAGCCATGTCTGCAACTTCTTTGTTCCAGCTTTCTTCACAGATAGGTAGCCATTCGTTTGGTTTGTCCCTATGAGATACCTCAAAAATCCCTTCGTTAGCAGAAGTCTCATCAGACACTTTTAGAAATCTCAGTCGCTCTTCGTAAATAATAATAAAAAAAAAAAAAAATATTGAGGGGGTTATTCCTGCTAGAAATAAAAACAGTGTCCCACTGTGTGAAACACGATGTGACCACACTGAACACACTGCGAACAGAGTATGAAATCATCTTTAGGCGCCTTCTCCATTAAAAAAAAGCGTCAGTTTCCCGCGGGATCCTGTTCCACCCCGGCTTTCGGGATTCTATTCAAAAACCGATAAAACGGCTTTTGGAACAAAGGATGAGGGAAACTGACACCTTTTGAATGGAGAAGGCGCCTTACTCTGTTAAATTCGAGCGTTTTAACACTGTGAACCACATCTTCATATTGTGATTGGGGAGATTGACAGTATAAAACCAAACATCATCATTTGAACATTGTGCGGAAAACCATATCACAGTGTGGCATCATCCCCAGACTATTAATTTCGAGCATTTTAACGCAGTCGACTATGTGAATTCCCTCTGGAAACATTGTGGGGTAATATGTTCTTGCCAGCAGGGATGTTAATGACATTGTGAAGTACATTAATTACCTACCAAATCAAGACATATCAGGAGTACAGTCCGTCCCAGAAATAAGTAAACCCAACTTTGAGATCAAATGGAGAAGGCGCTCGAATTTAAAAGAGTAAGGCGCCTTCTCCATTCAAAAGGTGTCAGTTTCCCACATATTAAAATGTTGTAGCTTATATGACTGTGAACTTTATATCTATTTCATGGTAAAGAGTAACTCATATTCTATTGAATAATACCAAATTTATACCTATGCTGTGACAGATGACTGAGCACTTGGTCTTAAAAAAAACAAAAAAAAAACAAAAAAACAAGCGTCAAATTTGAAATGTATCAAGTTTGGGCAAAAGCAACCCATGTATTTTAATAGGCCAATTAATCATTTGTCCCTTATAAATGGACTAGCTCAGGAAGGCTGACCTCAAACAATGAATGAATGATCAGAAAGCCAGGCTGCTTCTAAAAAAAATAATAAAAACTTGGAACAATGTGTCAGTCATCCATGCCAGTACAGGTATAATTTTGTATCGCTGGATAGAATATGAGTTACTCTTTGTCATGATATAAAAATTAATGACAC
This sequence comes from Paracentrotus lividus, assembly GCA_940671915.1. Taxonomy (NCBI): domain Eukaryota; kingdom Metazoa; phylum Echinodermata; class Echinoidea; order Camarodonta; family Echinidae; genus Paracentrotus; species Paracentrotus lividus. Next base: position 3,889,918 of record CALNVZ010003432.1, on the reverse strand, counting down.
ATAAGTTATGAAAATTTTAATATGAGGCTCTCAAAGTTGGGTTTACTTTTATTTGGGACGCACGGTATAAATAACAGTTGTGTTACACGAATGTTAAAATAGCCAAATAAGAGTTGCTTCAGACAGGCTATAGACTAATTCAAATGATGAGTCGGTTAAGATTCTGCTCTCATGGATGCCATAAATACCTCTCATCATGACTGTCTATCATTCCTATGAAGCTTCCAAACATCCATGCTCATATTTAGTGTAAAATAAGCTATTACAGTGGGAAACATTGCTTTACCAGTGGCATCATAAGAATGTAGTATGAGATGAAACCCTTGTTCGATGGTGGAAATGTCTGTTTTGAAGACAAGTGTGAGTGATGAGCCTTGAGAGATATATGGTGGGAACTCCTTGTTTAATCCTGAGTACGTCTGATCGATGGATAGGTAAGAAGGATCTCTGATTTGTAATGTGTCATCGATTCTTTCTGTACTGAACTGTACAAAAACAACGGCGATCCCCATGCCTTCTGGTGCTGTTATTATCCATTCTATATGTAGATTATTCTCATAATATTCAGGATAGTCTGGAGATGATAAGTGTCTAGCATCACCGTATCCCAATGATATATTGTGCACTGTTACTGTAAGCGAAAAAAAAAAGAAGAAGATAATCAGTAGGAGCATTTCAGTTTCCTTCTCGAAACGGTCGGTATCCAACTATATCTTATAAGTAAAATATTTGATAGTTTTTGCAACATAACATGACTTATTCATTTGGGCCCATATTCATAAAAGCTTACTAAATCTAATCGTCAACTAATTAAATACATAGGAAACAGTACGATAACAAGGCCTATATAGGTTTTATGAATATGTGCACTGGTTTGTTATATCCTCAAATAGAAAATTTTTGAAAAATGATTAATAAAGAAAAGGAATATGATGTTTTTGACATAAGGCCTACTTTAAAATATTAACATCGGCGATAATAACAATGGAATACTATTACCGTATGCCCATGATGTTTGTGATAGGCCTATGATTCCAAAGTAAGTGATTATATAAAGAACCAGCTCCATGTTTTTTCGATGTAGTCGTAATGTGAATATAATTATAACAGAATGCTTTATATTTCCTGGTACTAGATAATCATGTATCAGATGCAAATAAAGTAAGGATTTGAGAGTGATAAGTGGGGATGACAATTTGCTTTCGATTTCGTATAGGTATAGGCCTACAGTCTGTTTTAAAAAAAAAACGGAGGAAAAGGAAATTAGGTATGAAATGTTTTTGAATGTTCTAAGCATATGATATCAAATTGCATTTTTTTTTGTGGATTGTAGAAAACTTATTAGATCTCAAAATCTACAGTAGGCCTACCTAATGAAATTTTCCTGTTTTATAGAAATACCAAGCATTGCCAGGTTGTGACTAAGCATACTATAAAATTTTCCTTCATTGTAGCATTTCTTCACTTTTCGATAATGTTTTATTATCATAGCAATTCCACACAGTATAGTTTACACATGAATCAATGAGAGTTAGATAAAAAAAAAATAGAGAAAGGTAGTAGAAGTCCAAGAAAGTGTGGGTGAAAGCAAGAGTCGGAGATTATTATTATTATATCATTATTATTACCACCATTATTTAAAACGTCTCCGAGACTATTTCCAAAACTTGCTTAAAGCTGTTTCAAAACCGTCTCAAAGTAGTTTACGTGATTCCCGCGACTCATGAAACGTCGCGGGGACTGCATGAGGAGACGTCTCTGAGGCGTCTCCGCGACAAGTTTCAAAACCGTCTCAAAGTAATCTCAAATCGGTCTCAAAGTAGTTTCCGCGAAGTGAGATACCACCATTAAATAGCAACTGGCGGTTTGACACTATTTAGATAATATGTTGCACGAATGGAGGCAAGAGCTTTAACTGGTTCTTGGACAACTTCTCCCTTGAAAATTACCCGCGGAAAACTACCCCTTCCAAAAAAATCAACCCATTAACTCTACAACTAACCCTAACCCTATTTCTAGGAGGTAGTTGTCCTGGGATAATTGTTCTGATACGGCTCTAATTTGACATCTGGGCTTTGAACTTTTATTTTGGAGAGAATACAAGCCTTTAATGCTATGAATTATATTCATTAAGGTTATCAACAACAATTGAGTAAATTAAAAAAACAAAACTTCAAATCAGGCAAGAGTAGAACAAGGGGGTTGGGTTCATGAAGTTTCTTTATATTTTATTGCAGTGAATGTGTTCTTCAAATAAAATTACAGTGATAACTGCACACATTATAATAATTTGAATATAAATTGTATATATTCATTAAAAAATATAATAGAAAAGTTGAATAATACATTATCATTCAATGTGAAGGAATCTAGATTTCGCTATCATATCAATACATAGAATTGTTTTATTCTAAATGATTTTCATGCAAATTATGTATTTTCAACAGTTTTTCAAATTTACCAGTTGATTAAAGTTGCAAAGGCTTAATTCTAACAGTGATTTGACATAAATGGAAGCGCCATATATTTTCTTTTGTAATAGTTTAATACAAATAATAAAATCTCAACCATTATCTCTTACATATTTAAGGTTGTTTTCAAATTTGTTCAATTAATAGAGCAGTGACATTATGATCTTGGTCTTAGGTGTGGTTTGTGGTTGGGTAGAATAATGTAGTTTTAAACACACTTTCTATTGACCTCTTTCTGTTAACGAGTAATCGTCTCATACGGTTATCCAAAAATCTGTCCATTATCTTAATCTTCTTCTTCTCCTTCTTCTTCTTCTTCTTCTTTTTTTTTTATTTTTTAAGTTAAGGCAATAACATTCTTAGCATATCATTGATGAAACCTCTATCGTTTACACAATACAATACCGTGGGTATTTAGATATGAAAAAGTTAAAAATATGAAATAATTACTTGGATGAATTGATTAGATTTAAATGGTTAAATTAAATTTTCACACTTCTTTTTAGATAAGCTATATCTACCATACTAAAGACGATAACGTCCTATAAAATAAAAGTTGATTAAACGTATCGTAAATGCTAAATGCAAATGTTTAATACTGTAAATAAGATGCACGGCCACCAACATTTCCAGTTATAATTGCTAAGTATACTTGGAATATTATTGCACACAAAGGTCATCGGTAGGCTTGGTTTTATGTGCTTTTAGCACGATCACCGCAAACTAAATCAATTAATATGATATATATTCTTTGATATTATTATTGCACTTTTTTTCACATATACCTTCATATTGAATTAAATTAATTCAACGCTTCTAGAAAAAACAACAACATTGTATTGGAACTGATAATCTAAGTGTTCCAATGTAGATTATTTATAGATTTATATGTTTACTTTAAAATTTGCTTATAGAATTTCTCTACAAAAGCGACATGGGTAGTTTTATCAGATCACAAGAATATTTGCCTTTATGACATCTTCATAAAACAAAAAATCATTATTACCTTTAAATCTCACTCAAGTTACTGAAATATTATCGTTTTCATAATTTAACGTTGCGTCGTTATTGTTGAAGCAATGAGTCAGAGAAATCTGGGTAACAAGTTCAGAATCTTTATCTGTGTTCGATATCGTCAACCAGTCTTGTGTTTCCAGAATTTTGAAACTACGCATGCTCATCCATCATCCCTCTTGAACATCTTGCATGGTGCTGGGAACATTCAGTACAATCTTCTTTCGCGGGATGACGGAAGCGTACGTGGTTTGTGGCGGGTCCATAACTGGACAGTCACTTAACCAGTGGTTGACTAACTTTTCGCGAGGTACTTCATCCTTTGGGATAACCCTGTTCTTATTACTGACATCATTTTCGTTGATATCTGTCTGCGTAGATGGAGAGTCTATGGCAAACTTGACTGTCTTCTCTTGCTGGTACTTCCGCGAGAGTTGATTCAGGTGCATGACCACCTTGCGATCTGTGTTGTTGGCTGTTGGTGTGGGTAGGTCTTCGGACGACCAGACACGTTCAGGATCTGCTGCCGAGGTGTTAGGCTCTGGCGCAGTCTGTGGCGCGAATGTGACGCGTGGCTTGTGCTCGCGTGGCGGGTCCGGTGGCTCTTGAGGCTGGGACTTTGGTCTCTGGTTAAGAATGATGAGTCTTTGGAATGCCCTTACGCTCCCACTCTGTAACTCGCGCGGAATAAAGTTGGTCTGAACCTGTCCCTCAAGATCTCTTATCTTTTCTTGAAAGTTTCTTATCATGCGTTGCCGACTCGAAGGAAGAGGCTTTGAACACAAACGTTTAGGAGTTTGTTCGCTGAATCGACCCTCGGTCAAGCTTCCCGTCTTTCCTATAGGGGGCATGAGGTCGCCGTCACCCTTAACGAATATATCACCATCCAATGATGACGACCTAGATTTTGTAGGGCTCGATCTTGGACTCGTTTCACCTCGTTTAGCCAGGGCAATTGATGTAACGGAGAACGTATTACGTGTCAGGTCACACGACTTGGATGGCGCTCTTGGGTTGGAGGTAGCCATAGTTGGCACAGACCTCTCTGAAAACATTCTACTGCTTACAGATATACCATCTTCTTGAATGGGGGTTGTTGACATGCTCTCTCTTTCAGCATCACCTCTTTGCGTTATGGACTTTTCGTATTCTTGTCTCAAGCTCATCAGGTCTGGACTCAGCCGGTTGGGTTCACCACTCTTGCAGGAGATCGTGGACACGTTTCCATGAAGTGCCTTTGACTTTCCCTGTATGGTGATGACACGTCTACTATCTAAGATATCTGGTAGGTTGGGTCGCGGGTTGCTTAGCTTCACAGGGGAGAACTGTCGTGGTTTTACACTCCTCTTTCCACTGGAAGGCCCTGTTGAAGTTCCGGAAGACCCTCGTTCTTCAGTGACATGACCTCTCGCTATACGTTGGGGAGGAGCAAACACGGGCGGTTCACTGTTTCCACCCAAGCCCACCACACATAATTCTGTTGAATGATAAAAATGGAATATGATTTTAGTTTTTTTGTATATCAATCCATCAATCATATCTTACCAAAGTTGCTTAACGGATTCAGGTAGATATTTGCGGGTTCAAAAATATTTTACGACTTTTATTCATGTTTAGATGGAGCATCCTATCAAATGTATCTGGAGTAACATTAAACATTCTTTCTTTAAAAAAAATAAAATAAATAAAAAAATTAAAAAAAAAAAAAAAAAAATCCTCTCATGAATATGATTTTTATTTGATTTTTTATTGTATAAACCAAACAAATATGAAAGAAGTTTTATATACGGGACAAACTTTTTCGGCAGGCCTGAATAATTTATTTCACGCCACGGCCAATATTGATGCAAAGATAGCCTATATGAGTTTCAATATCATGATATCATGAGCGCATATACGCCATATTTCATACTGTTCTGCTATAACGTGGGCACCTCTAAATACTAATAGAGGAGGAGTCTCTGGATATGAAGCTGTTACAATATATTAATCTGAAAATGTTTTATTTACTAAAAAGGATTGTATGTCTTTAAAAAAACACGCCTATAACATCATCAGTCATAACTATATATGCTCAAACCTACAACGAAAACACTCGATATTGTTATCATGATTATTGAACGATTTAGGAAACAAACTATTCTTACCTTTTACTCCTCTCTCCTTCCAATGCATTTTCGACATCGAAAGTATTCGGGACAGACTATCAAAATGTCATGGCAACCGTAATAACATTTCAAAAACGTTAGAAACGCTGCGAAACCACTTTTGTATAATGTTAGTTGATGTAGGTCTCCAAGAAAAATGGAGGTACAGGTAGTAAGGGTGAATGAAGCCGGCGTTGCCGGGGGGCAAGACTTTATCGATCCTCTCTTACGGGTGACCAAGATTCGGATAATAACCTCCACTATAACACTGATCAATATTTTCGATTGATCCACAAAACAATTGCGTTCATACTCAAACCTTCATCATCATTAATTTTTAGTAGCTACATACCCACCCCAAACAAAAGCATGGTGCAATTTGTAATGCTTTTCATGGCGTATAATGTGGTGTTCTTATATTTCTTTTGAAAAAAAAAACTTAATAAATCGAAAAATAATGAATAGCAGAAAAGTAAGAATGGTAGCGAAAGATACTTCGTTCTCCTTTAAAACCCAAAATTCAATGATCGATTCAAATAACTGAAACGAAATAGTTAATAAAAAACAATTTGACTAACAATTGAAAGCATGACTGTCTTCCCCAAATGCATATGTTTTTAAGAACTAACAACATATTAGCTTTAAAGTCTCTTCAGAGTAAATATAGAATTAATACAATGCATCCGGAAGCCAGCCAGATATTTTGCCACATTAATATATTCGCTTCCAAGTGGAATAGTATGAATGCATAATGTCGACCATTGTATCACATCTTCAGGTGACAATGTGTCGGAGTTACAAAAGTTTATTTGGGTGAGAGTTGAGAGTATACAAGAGGTTTCCTATCAAATCGTTATATGGTTCAGCTTGATGTCCCCTGTGTATACTGACTACTCCCTCTTATGAATATTAGATGATGGATTATAGCTAGTCTTTAATTCAAACCGCCTTCAGAGGCACGAATGCTGAATAACCTATCCGGAAATGAAAGGGGAAGGGGAGGGGTAACGTACCACAGAATTCCGACCCCCCCCCCCCAAAAAAAAAAAAAAATAAATAAATAAATAAATAAATAAATAAATAAATAAATAAATAAAAAATAAATAAATAAAAATAAATAAATAAATAAAAAAATAAAAAAATTGTTAAATAAATATCAATTAAAAAAAAAAAAATAATGCCTGCATTTTAGACCGAGAGTTCACAATAAATGAGATACGTTATTTTGTAATGTTTCACAATGCCAAATAGACACAATACTCGCTTTACCCTTTTCAAACTGGGTCGATAGAGTGTGGATCATAAATTTACTAGTTTTGGGCGCCTTCATTTTTTGTGATTGTTAAGGGTAAATTTGTGTTTATCGTGCCTCGACAAATATTTACACCAGGTTACCAATTCGATAACGTTGATATCAGATGGGGAAAAGGAAATAAATGTTTCTACCTGGATGAGACTAAACATATCGATCTGTAAGAGGAGGAAGATAAAAACTTACACGATTGGATGACATGGTGGTGTCAGACAGACTGCAAGGACATTCCAAGGATTTCTCAAGAAGAAAATTGGCTCAAAAGAATCGATCGAATCGGCTCCGGTCATACCCCCACTCCACCCTGACGAGACCGACTTCTGACCGATTAAGGAAATAACCATTTTACAGCGGCGGATTCAGCATTTGAAAATAGGGAGATGCAACTGGGAAATTCGGAAGGGGGTGGGGCTACAGGGTTTGGCCTGTGTAATTGAGGCATAATAGTTGGTTTGGGTGCGATTTTGACTTTGTAAATAGTGTCTAAAATGCTTATCATTCGCACATTATTTTTGCGGACTTTTATAGTGATTGGATTTTTACAACAAATAGTCATTCGGTCCCTACTTTGTTTAAAGGTATTGAACTGGTTATTTCATAAATCAAATCCTGGAGCACAGAATAATTAGACCATTGTTGATGAGAGAGAGAACAAAAGAGTGGGCCAGACCCGGTGGCGGATACAGGCGGGGGCTCGTCAGGGGCGAGTCCTCTCGCCCCCTAAAAATCACGTAAATCTACGAAAACATAGTTGTCTGCGATGACAACTTCCACAGGCTTGCCCAAACTTCCACAGAGAGGAACAATGGCATCATTGAGAATATCGATTGCATTGAATCTTTGGCCATAACATTGACGTTAGCATTGTGAAGAGCAGAATCAATAAGCCAACTATAATGATACTCATCAAAGTCACTTGCGACCAGGTTTCCCAGGATTCAGGTACTAAAGATATAGGCGTATATAGGACGAGGCTCTGGCAAGATATAATCTGATAATTCATCTCCTCTTAGACAAAAATAATAATGAGGAAAATCAAAGTTAGAAATAGGATACACCCTGGGGGAAAAGAGAGAGTAGAAGGGAGGGAGGGAGGACCAATGTTTACGGACGCGGAGTGATGTGTGACCATAGACATGATAGAGATGTATATGTGACATATCAGCCAGAATCTGCTTTTATCTGAGACCAGTGCTCTGCAACTTGTATAATTACAATCAATGCAAATTGATAGTAGCCAATCAGGATCCTTGTTGCATGCGCTTCTTGCATAAAAATATTACTCTGAACCAATCGGAATAGCTGTCTCTGTTTGCAATAAATTTGAATTATTTATGTTACAGGACCGAGATCTATAAATGCATCTTTTTATATCAGGTCCTATACAAAGATGAACCCCCTTTTTTGTCCTAATTGACGCTTACATATTGTTTCTTTATCTGTTTCCCTATACGTACAGATCGATATGCATGAACTGTCTATCAATAGGAATGAAAATCAATCATATACTAATTCAATGACAAAAATCAATGGACATTTACTTTAATAAGACATGAGCAGAAGGGAATTTATTTATAAAATATAGATCGAGCTTTTATTAGGATCCAGGGCTCACGCTTATTCCACATCGTAAAAGCAGTTTGAATACTAGTGTCTGATAAATTCACTGCGTCAGGTTTGCTACAGCTAGAACACTGAACATAATACGGGATGATTGAGAAGTAACACGCTTCCTCACCCAATCCCACAAACCACTTTCCAGAATTCATTTTGCTTGAGAAATAATCGGTTAAGAAATATCAAAATTGAAGCATGCTGTTGAGAGATTTATTTCATGGTTATCTTCAATCAAAAAATATCTTTTCTTCTTCTATTTTTCCTTTCCCTTTCTCTCTTTTCTTTTCCTTTTGCGGGGAGGGGGCTGTTTTGTTCTGGTTTTGTTTGAATGGGAATTTGGCTTTTTAAATTTGCCCATAAAAAAAAGTTCTAAGAAACATGTGTGAGGGACTAGGAAATACCTCTGGCCTGTCCACTAATTGGCCTAATAGAAGTTGAAAATGTTTCTTTGATTGTGAACAAA
>CALNVZ010003432.1:3854168-3865741 GCA_940671915.1 Paracentrotus lividus | reverse complement strand
AATGGAATTACGGTTATAACTTATCACGTGTTGAATCTAAAACGTGACTTGAGCACCTAACTACCAGACCATGGAAGTGGGTTCAACATCATATTGTGACGTCATGTCGAGTCGTTGAATAAAAATGGTACCTCATCTCTCTGTCTCTCGCTCTGTCTCTCTCTCTCTCTCTCTGTCTGTCTCTCTCTCTCTCTCTCTGTCTGTCTGTCTCTCTCTCTGTCTGTCTGTCTGTCTGTCTCTCTCTCTCTCTCTCTCTCTCTCTCTCTCTCTCTCTCTCTCTCTCTCTCTCTCTCTCTCTCTCTCTCTCTCTCTCTCTCTCTATCCTCCCCTCTCCCTTTCTTTTCGCTATCTCATTTCCTCCTTCTCTTTCTCTTCCACCTTTTCTCTCTGATTTCTTTGTCCTTATTAACTGACCATCAACGTGACTTTTAACACAGATTCCTTGCATGGGGTTTGATCGATTAATATGAATAAAGAATCATAAGTTGACCTTCGCTCTTTATGTAAACACACAAAAGGAATAATCCACATATTTTGTTCAATAATTATAGGAGTACCATTGTATCGTGGTGAATGATAGCAAATCAAACTTCATAATATTGAAATCATCAACGTGAGAGTTCAACCTAGAAATGGGCCGGACCTTTTTTTTAAATACATAAATTATATCAAATCAATTTTAATTTCTTTTGAGGATTTTAGGCCTATCCTTGGCCCTGCGACTTGGCCATTCTCATAAACGCGTTCAGAAACCGATACCTTTACCTTGTGGAAGTTGTACCTTATTCCAAAATAAATGACTGTAATATAGTTAAATAGCTAAATATGATTAAAGCATAATACAAGTGTGGGCTTTAAGAATATATTAGCTGTGGGAAGTGTTATCTATAACCAATACTCTTCTTAGTATTTTTTTTTTAGTTGAAGATTGAAGGAATATCTATATTCCCTCTACCCGTTAAAAAAAAAGAAGAAGGTGAGTGAAGCAATAATGTGAAAATATTTGATAGCCATTTACATGCAACATTACTTTTTGCTAGAAAAAAAGAAGGTTTTCCCCTTCAATTTCTGAAATGGTATAAAGAATTGTTGTTGACCTTTCAAATCTTTTAGATTTAGCGTCATCATAATTTTATTTGGCAGGCAAAGATTTAATCCGTTCAAAGCTATTAAGAAAAGTTTGACAGAGTTTGATGCTGAAATTTTCCAAGAATTCGAAGTACTATGTGAAATAGCAATTTGATGATAATGCATCTCAATTTATGCGAAGGTATGCGAAGTAACAGACAGAATTACTCGTCAACAATCGAATACTCACAATAATTGTTTTCTTATGATTCTATGTCTCATAATCTGTTTAGAAATAATTTGAATACGGGGTTTATTTTGTAAACATCTCAATTAGAAAGCACAGTAACAGTCATGATAACGAGTAGTTAATTTGTTTTGATCTGTATTCCAATTGTTTAAAAAAAAAAAAATTGACCTATCTTCGGTGAACGCCCTCAAAACCTCAAAAACCCTCCTTCCACCATCTTCAATCGTTCAAAGACGGGTAGATGCAGGGTCATACCACGTAATAAAGACAGGAATCGACAACGTAATGTCATTAAACCAAATTCATGTTTAACGACCAGTACAATCATGTCTGGTACGCATGGAAAGAAAAAAGAAAAAAGAAAAAGAAAAAACACACTCCTCAAATAAAAAGAAAAACGACCTACTGTGACAAGAGTAAATTTGCCAAATAATCTACATTAATTAGAGTAAAGGGATTCGCTCCAAAGTGAAAAGGCAAACTTGCGTTTGAGAAAGTATGGTTCGCTGCTGTGGCGTATCCATGATTTGAATTAAGGGGGAGGGTGGCGGCGCCCGAAATTTTCTGATTTAACATTCAGTCATGAGAGGTTTTCAAGTTTATAGGTACAGCAGGTAATATGAGACCCCTAAGCTCATTTGCCTATTTGCATAAATTACGGAAATACAACACAGTCTAATCTTTGTTTATGATGAATCAAAACTACTTTCTCTAACTTTTATTTGTGAAGAAAACAATTATCAACCAACCCCCCTGTCTGCAATATTCAAATGTTGACGTCATTACCAAAGCCAATATTAGCCTGATGTGGTGTAATATGGGACATGTATTTAATGTACGTTTTAAAAACTACAATTACTCTACCATGTCTGAATTTGCTTAAAATGTTTGAAAATCATTACTTTAAAGATATAATTTGAATTAATAAGACTTCAGTAAAAACTTTGACTATATATTTCCATTGTTGTATTTTGTAATATTATTTCTTTTTTAAATATTATTTTAATATTATTTTCATTATACAAGTCAATATAGGCCTAGGTAAATAAAGTTATTTATTTAATTATATAACTGTGAAATATACCCTAAAAAAATCGTAGCAAAGAGATTGATGCCTCATCCCAATACTTAAAGTACGCAAATCATTTCCCCCATTTTGGATGTCCCATATTAACCTCACTAAATGTTGCTGTGTCAGGCAAGCATTTAATGCAACATTGCACGCCCTGTCACTAAAACAAATTGACCTGTACACGCTAGTAAGATCAAATGAAACTATAAGCTTACTAAATATACCAGAAACAATTGAGTTACCACCCTCAAACACTCTTTCACTATCACATTCTGTGAAATATCAATATTTTCTCAGGGTAAAAAGTCCGATAAGATTTACCTAACCGCATTTTGGTTTTCAGCAATTTCTCAAGAAATTGCTCGGCATTGAGATGCCTCTCACAGATACGGATAATTTACGTATACCTCAGTTCATTATGTAACAACTGTATGGGTGCTCACCCGTGATCCGGTCATCGCACGGGGTCGACGGTCACGACGGATGATTTGGCTTCAGGTGTCCCATATTACCTGCTGTCCATATTACCGTGCCATTGTACCCTATGAATGGGCGTCCCGCATCATCCCGGCCTAGGATCCGCCACTTGTGCCGTCTCAATTCGGTGAAAGAAGTGAGCAAATGATGATGTTAGGTGAAGTATTATATTTTGAAAACGTATCATCTCGTTGTTTTCTTTATACATATATATATATATATATGTATAATGATAATAATAATAATTGATGTGAAATCATTTAATAAAACTTTTTGTTTATCATGCACTGACAAAAATCTACTTATTCTATACTTTTTTTTTTACCTTTGTTATCAAAGGAAATGTACTTATATAATGCAGGAAAAAAAAATCAAACAGGGTGAGTGTTAAGATAAATTATCACGATTTAGGAATTTTCTTATTTTCAATTGAGCAACTGTAAAGATCGATATTACATTCTATGTTTTGTTTCTAACATGATATAGAAGTCATAATGAAAGTGAATAAAGTAGCGCTTTTGATTTTATAATCTTGCTGTATAACCGCATTTCCACTGAAACACTTCAACGTCTACTTCATTACATCGAAGGTTTTTTTTTTTCGTGTTTAACTTACTTTAAATCTTTCTTTAAAGTTAAGACATTCCTGTCAATGAATCCCAATACGAAAAAAACAAACAAAAACAAAACAAAACAGCAAAATACATTTATAAAATAAGTCATAATTGAAACCATTCCCATGTATTCATTTTGAAAATGCGGTATCCTTTTCCCTTTTATGATATAATTTTTTTTTCAAATTTTCGTTCCCAGCCTTTCCTAGCAGGAACGTCAGAATCAATTTGTCTTTTGTCGGCTAAGTAAAATTTGGTCATTTTTATAGTCAATGTCAGTATTGAGGTCAGTCTTATGAAATCTGAACTGCGATAAAATCCCGCTGTGCTTATTATCAAGTTCAAATTCTATTAAAGCCTCAATCGTTGTGTTTTGAATTCAAATGACTGATATGTCCATTGACCATGTTGACCAAACGATGATGCCAAGGTGTCTTGACTATTTAATGACAATGATAATGTTTTGCATTTATTCAGCGAAATGAAACAGTTTTACTTCCAAGAGATTTGCAATATCATAACCCAGGTCAACGGTCTTTCTAACACCTGTCCAATCCCAAAAGGGTCATCTTCAGTATCAGACAACAGCCATTGAGGCGCGCTCATTTAATTTCTACCAGGTACACAATCTGCTGTGTGGGGAGAGTCAATAGTAGATGATATGATTTGCCCAAGGACATACGTGACATGCCGGGGACCTGACTATACATTTCAGCTAAAGTGGCCATCGACTATCCGACGCTTTTTTTTTTTTTTTTTTTTTTTTTTAAATCAGTTATATCGAATGAACGACACGGCATTACAAGAAAATAATGTTGACTTATTGGATGATACGTTTACTTATTACTCAAAATGTCAATACAGTCATTGGAATTACGCGACCAAAGGTTGATATTGGTAAATGTACAAGTCTAAAAACCTCATGACAACGTGTTCTCTATTATTTCTTATTTTGTTTACCCTAACAAACGTGTCGTCATCTTTTATAGATAGATCAAAACCCTTCAACTTGACCTGTTGTTCTGTGCACCCCCATATCGGTGACGTTTAGCAATAATCCGGGGGCAAAATCCCTCATTAAAAGAGACCTATCTATTATTTTCCTGGATTCCAGCTTTCTGGGGGGTTTATTCTTTTGAAATAGGCTGTGGTCTTTATGGTTTAATGGAGCATGACAACGACCTAGGAGGCTGCACGTAGGTGCGGGATGCTTCTTTGGGGCTGATGATCGTTGTCAGTTCAGCCAGCCGGTCGGCCGGGCAGGATGCGTCCTCAAACACCACCTTTGGCATGTTTAGACCAAATACCTGGACATGTTTTCTAGATGGACCTGTCTTCTCTGAATAAAAAGTCGACGACCGAGTGGAATAGGGTTACTTTTGCGTCGATTTTTAATTTTTCGTGGTTTACCAATAAACATCTTGTGGATTACTCTGTGGATTGAAGTTAATTGATCACCAACATCCGTATGGAGAACCACTTTTCGCCGAAATATTTGCCAAACATTAATCTCTTGTTTTGATTTGGATGGATATTTCATAAAAGCTTTTTAGTGTTTGGGATATAATATTGATATGATTATCAATAATAAGTTCTTGAAGTGATGATGTCCATTGAAACAATTTTCATACCAGAATTATATCGAGCTACCGATAGTTTGATAAACTTGGTCTAGGATTGCAGATATATCAGCAAACTACTCAGGTAATTTATTATATAGTATTTCATTATTTACAAAAGTCTGAAATCCTTATTGTACGGTATAATATTTTTAGCATGTTGTTCTCTCGAGAGTTTTACTCTTTGATCAGTTGATGTTTCAAATCATCATTATATTTTGCATGATTCAGACAATGATAATACGCGTGTTAGGGGGGGGGAGAAAACACACGAACACTGGTTACAATTAACCGACTGTTCTTAACATATCATGGACGTCTTTAGGTGTTTTTAAGGGGTTTTTATTTTGGCAGGGTGGGGTTTGAGCGTTTTTACCATGTTTTACCCATGAAACACCCATATAAGTTCTATTGCGGGGGGGTGGTTCGGTACATCTTTCTGTACGCCAATATGGTCCTTGACTTGTATGATTTTATCATATTGTGTCGCTGTAATTTCGTTTCCAACGTTTTGCCAATATAACTTTTGAAATCATATTTCACCATTTTCGTTCGACAGAGAGAAAGTTTAATGAGGGTCTTTCAATGAACACAATTCTGATCCTTACCCTAATCCTAATCATAAGTTTTAAGGTTATGGTTAAGGTAAGATTTAGGTTTTGGAGTTGGGTTATTGTTAGGTTTAGGATTTGGGTGCCTGGGATGTATAGGGATGAGGATGCATGCGCCTCTTTGAAGTAGATAGACTAAATCCATTATATGGTTATTCGGGAAGATAGATGGCACAGACAAGGCACTTAAGTAGTATCACGGTGTTTCACAATGTTTTACAAGGTCATGAAGTGACTTGTCAAATTCGAGTGTTTGCCTTATCTTTATGGAGATGATATGTTACTATTTGTTCTCGTTAAAGATCAAATATCATATTTTAGAATAATCCAAGGGAACTGTGCAAAGTCTGAACGAGGGCTTGCTTTTACTTTATAACGTGAGTTCGCTGCTTGCAAGGCAAAGGTGGATTCAGGATTTGAAAATGGGTAGGGGCAGCTTTTGAATTCGAAGAATAGCTAGGGTTGCGCAGCATTAAAAATTCTGATATAAAAAATCAATGAATGGTTTTCAAAAAGATGGGCGTACCTCTGTTGCACCCCGGGTCTGCTATGGCTCGATAACAGCGTGCGATATGAAATATAGAGTGGAAAAATTGGGAAATTCCCTACATAATAATTTTTTTTATACAGCAATGTCAGTGTCCATTATGTTTGATTTCCCTTACAAAGTTGCTGATTAGACCGAGAATACAAAAGAAAAATTGATTAAAAATATTTCTACCAATAGGAATTACATTATATTAGATTCCCGTATATTTACATGTCTCATCATGCTCATGCATGAATTCACAACCAGTAATAATTCATCATAAACTAATCACAACTTTATTAAATAATTTGTCATATTTTTAGAAATCAAAGGTCTATTGCCATTAAGATTGTCTTATCATTATTGTAAAAATGGAGAAATGAAACAAAATTGTTCTTTAGGATATAATTATTGAGGAATTTATTTTCAAGTAGGACCCATTTTTGTTTATTTTTTGTTTTGTTTTGTTTTTAGGCATAAGGCTTAACAAAATACATTGGCAGAAAAGCCGATTCCTCTTGTACACATTAAAGTTTCAAGGTCGCGACCCTGCACTGTTATAACGCGGTTTAAAAGTTTCGCTGTTTAAAGAAATGTTGGTTTAAAAGTTAAACATTCTTGTTTAATATTTAAACATTGTTGTTTAAAACCGGAAAAGCGAGGTTTTATAGACTTAGACAAGACCTGTTTAAAGATTAGAGTTTAGATATTTTAAAAACAGTTTTGTTTAAACAGGCCGAGGGAAATGTCACGTGATAGTCATGAGCTAATGGCATCACTCGTTACATGCAAGGTAAAATACGCACAAAATTTCAATCATGGTGAAGGACTGATGCCTCACACATTCAATAAGTGTATGTACTGATGAGTTGGCTCAGTGGATAGAGCGTCTGCCTTTTAATCGAAGGGTCGTGAGTTCGATACCCGGCCGCGTTAACCAAAAGTTTGAGCTTTTTTTTATTTTTGGAGAGATGCGTTAAACAGTACTGTTGATATTTCAAATAACCATCAAACAACAGGTTGTTTAAACTTTTAAACAACATGAGTGTTAAAGTTTTAAACAACTACAGATTGTTTAATTGTTAAACAACGCTGTACGATTCACCGGTTAACACGCACTTGTTTAAGATTTTAAACAACTTATTTAATTTTTTTCTAACAGTGTGGAGGACTTAAAACTTACAACTTAAAAGACAACTTAAAATTCATGCTTATGATGTCATAGTTGACAGATTGACCGAGTGATAACCTTGTTATCTCTTACATTTAAATAATATTTACATAAGTGGATATATAAATAGGTCAACGTATAATGGACACGAGGGGGGCATTTCCCTTCCACCGGTCAGTCTCTCAATACCGGATAGTGTATACTCATCCTTCTCATTTATTTGATAAGAAGTCGTGAAGAGCAAACACCTTGAAGAAACCTTCTTAACGGTTGTCATGTATTTGGAGCGTTTAAGAGGTGACACTTGGTCAAGTGCCGATTAAACTAAAGATTATGTCTTAACAAATCCGGTTTATTGAGTAAAATTCTTTAAAGATATTACTCCATTCCGAACAGATTGTAAACAAATAAGAAATTTAGAACAAGTGTTTTCCCCGTTTGTAGTAAGTTTCGAGATATTGCACCCCTGGATATTGATGGTTTAATTGCTTTGCGAGAAAGGTTCTTTGGTCATTTTCTGGAAGCTTTTGAACCAAGTTGGACGTGTTATTAATAATGCTCATGGATGATCATATTTCTCGTTTCAGGACTCTGGCTAGGGACCTGACACCATTCAGCAATATTGAGAGGGTGCTACCATCTGCTGCTAACATGCCGACTTCGTCTACCCCTTCACCGCCGACCACGTCTCGACTGCAAAGCCGGATCAAACGAAGCCATCTTCGCCTTATCCGATCCGGTAAGAACGAACAGACGAGCGATACGAACTCTTCTTCCCGCGACGTGAGCGTGCGAAGCAGCGGAGTGGCGATGTCGTCGGACGCGTCCACTGCTTCAATCACAGGTTCGGGCACCAGACAGAGCTCGTCTGCCCAGCCGAAACTCCTGGGTAGGAGATGGAGCTGCGGGAACCAAATGCTTCGCGAAGACCAGGGTGATTCTTTAGATGCAGACAATAACAACAACTATATCAAGGAAGAACCGGACAACGAGCGATGCCGAATTGAGAGTTTCGACAACGATCCTGAAGTTGATCTTCTTCACCAGAGGTTACCCAACATCGATCAGCGACCCGTCTCCCGACACGTAGTCTATACCCTCCAATACGACGGCAAAACCAAATCGTCAATGACGACGACCAAGTCAGCCACAACTCCGTCGTCTTTCGATTCACCGCGTACGTTGAGACAAAAAGCTCTGCAGATTGATCTCAAACATGTCAAAGAAACGAAAACTCCGATGCCGCAACAAAAGGATAAAGGCATCAATGCAAAATCTACAAGAAGTTCAAGAAAGATTAGCTTTCCTAACGATGATTTCCTTGACCAGTGGACAAAGAATCGAATTATGAGCTGGTTGGACAATGTCGAAACTGCTTTGAAAGAAGACTCTGTAGATTCTACCACCTTGACAGCGATCCAGGAAGAAACGCTTTGAACTTTGTCCAAGTTAAGTCGAACTTTTTAATCTAAAGGAACTTTCTGCAATAATAATTAATTGGTAAATGCGTGTGTTAATAAATTTTATAATGATAATTTACTTTTTTTTGTAAGGTATATCCTGACTTCATGGAAGATTGGAAGAATACGACTCAAAGAGTTAGACAGCGAACAGAAATATAATACTATTGATATTGGTTTTGATGTTTTTGATTTTTTAATTTCTTTTTAAATGAAAATGTTTAAAATTGTTGAAAAGTAAAAACGATTAAAGCTTTTCCTTAAAATTTCTTTGTAATAATAATTATAATAATGATAAAAACTTATGAATAAGACTCCAAAAAGAGATATTTGGAGTCCATACCGGGGCTGTCATGAAACTCAAAAGTTGCGCTTAAATTCAACTTCATTTTTGTATAATTTCATTTTACAAAAGTTAAAATAATTGAACGAATTCTTTTAAAACGTTTGTGACGAGAAATAGAAAAACGATTCATTTGTTAAAAATATGAACAAGTTCATTTTCAAGAGTTTTTTTTTTTTTAAACTGGTAAATATGTTATTTATTAATGAGGTGTTTTTGGCATGTTGAACTTCTTTTACATTTTATATTTACCAGAATGTTAAATGTTGAGTACAGTCTGTGTCAAATAAAATGGTACAGTTGGAAAACATTTTTTTATAGTATGAAGACTAATAACAACCTGGTATTGTTTGATATTTTCATAAAGCTAGAAAATCAGACTTTCTTCTGCAATTTTTTTCATCACATTTGGTGCAGTATTTTATGAGATATGACTAATTTTCTACAATCAAGAATAATCCATTTTTCGCACGCCGTCCCATGCCTTTGTGTATGATTTCGCATAATGACCGTGAATTCGGCGCTCCAGAACAATAGACGAGCGTAATTTCGATTTGTTCCTCGTCGCATAAAACTTAGCATAACTTTTGTGTTACAAAAGCAAATTATACAGGACAAAGTGCATCAGCAAGAAAAATCTTTTGGCTTTAATTTGACACCATAAACACGCATTATATGAAAAGATTTCACACCTAAATGATTTTTTCCCCGACTGTACCATTTTTTTTGACACAGACTGTATTTATTAGTATGGTGAACTTTTGTCCCCTTCTTTATTTACATGGTTATGATAATATTTATTGTTTTTATTACTTGCTTATGATATTTGTGTGGCAATATAGTGTCATATTTTCAAGCATAGCTAGACCTGGGCAAGTATAGGTGCTAATTTGAAAGTGGGAGGACTGGGGGGGGGGGGGGCGTTGAAAGGAAGGCAGAAATTCGCAATTACATGGTCATTTTCGCATTTGTACACGTTTGCTAAAAACCGGCCTCCGTTGCCCCTGGTATTTTGAACCGTTGAAAATTTACTTCGACATGCAAATCGAAAAGCACACAGAGACAGATAAAAAAAAAAAAAAAAATTAGGTGGAACAAAGAGTTCGAAAATTCAAATTGGGTCAGTCAATACTATTTTTAAAAGGTTTAAATTTTTGAATAATAATTATGTTTTATGCTTTGATTACTCGTTTATGAACATGATGAAGAGGGAGAATGTCATATGTCATGTAAAATTTTGAAAACAAAAGACTTGTGGTCAATTTTAAATTTGCTACTTGATATTTTAAGTGATATTACTGAAAACGGATTTTGAAAAAAGTTATTAATTAACTCTCAGTCTCATAACTTTTGTAAACAAGGAAAACAATTACGAGAGTGACAATTTATATTATCTTTATTTTGATGTGCTCATTTCTTGATGATTTGCATAATGTTTGCATTGTTATTGATAATTTCCAAAAAGAATGCAGAGCAAAAGTTGGTATGAAGCCGATCATTAATACAAGAGTATAGTTTCAAAGCTTCACATAAATCATTGCCGTCTTCAAATCACTGCAATTCCAAGAGCAGTAAATCTGACTTTTTAAATTATTATAGAAAATTTAGTTGTTAAAAGGAAGCCGACAAAAACCAAAAGATTTAGGGATGAAATAAATTATTTTTTTTAACCAATTTGATCAGGAAAAATTAATTCTCCCGATAATTTATGAAAACTGTTTTCTGCTTAATATCAGTTGAATGAAAAATATTGTATTATTGCTGCATTAAAAAAAAAGAGCTGCATTTACCAATGATTTCGTACTGCGGCATGCGTTTCCAAAGAAGAAATATTCCTCATAAGAGATTAATGCTTTTCTTCACCATGGTTACCGAAGAATATTATAGCAATAAACTATGGAGATTTCTCACATTGTTGGCTTAACTACGTTATTAGATTAAAGTATTTTATCTAATTATATCAGCTGTGAGTATATTCATATAAGAGATGGGCTGCATACTGCATTAAATGCTGTATCTAATTTATTTTAATGACAAAACTGCAGATAATAACTAAGTTCATTAAAAAGATTGTAAAAAATTTAAACATTTCGTTCGCTATGTCGAATTAAAAAGCATTTTATAAAACACATTTTAGTGTATCATCAAGTGTTCTATCCTTTATCTCCCATAATGTAATTACATAACTATATTAATCGTGAATAATTAAGACGAGATTCCATAAATTAATAAATAGTACTTTTAATATATACTAAACTATTATCTTATTATAGTTCTCGCAATAGGGAATAGAGAGACAGACAAAAGAGAGAGAGAGTGAGAGACAGAGAGAGAGAGAGAGAGAGAGAGAGAGAGAGAG
>CALNVZ010003432.1:3683813-3831870 GCA_940671915.1 Paracentrotus lividus | reverse complement strand
TTTACCCCTCTGCCACAAAGTCAATTTGGGAGATTAAGCGTGGCAATTTATCACACGGATAGGTTGATTTGTTGACTTTTAGTGGGTCAAGGGACTAAATCATCAAAGATGTTCTAAATTTGGACTCAACTTTTTCGCCGTGTACACTTTTCGCTGGAATCGACCACATATATATATATATATATATATATATATTGAATGATAGTTTCACGTGTTGGAATGTAATACTTATAAATAACACAAAGTGAAGAACATCATGCTTATTTCCAACAAAGATTTTCTTTTCTTTTCTCAAATTTTTCGAAAACCTTTTCCTTTTTCAAGAGATAGACAAAAATGAACAATCTTGTCTATCTCTTGAAAAAGGAAAAGGTTTTCCGAAAATTTGAGAAAATAAAATAAAATCTTTGTTGGAAATAAGCATGATGTTCTTCACTTTCTGTGTTAATATATATATATATATATTATTATATATATATATATATATATATATATATATATATATATATATTATATATATACTCATATACCATATACGAACTATGCAATAGACAATTATTGTATACACACTTGCAAAATTGGTAGCTTTTGATTGCGCCATAAATTGCTGCGTTCAATTTATAGGACAGAAAATATGAATCATTCCTGATACAAGGTTTATAATATGCATGCAATTGTATAGTCACCAAACCGTTCATATCGACATTTGGCACTTATCATGGGCATTCATTTTATCCTTGCCAACTAGGGCATGAAAACAGTGTTTCTACAGTTTGGATCATCTCAATTCTGGGGCCCGTACGCCGAGGAAAAAAAAACCCCCACAGTCACTTTGCACATTTTCGTACAGAGTGGGTCATACGAACATGGGCAAAACGTAAGGGCCCCAGAGTGATATATGATCCAGGCTTGTAAGTGATGTCTTGCCAACGTACAACGTATTCAGTATATATCACAATATCTCTACAATAATACATGAGTTTACTAGGTCTTACAATTTATTGATGTTTCTTTCCTCAGACCTATAGTGAAGTGGTAACTTAATTAACATATTGTTACGATAAATGATTGATACTAGAATCTAGTTTGCATACATTACTTGTTGCCATGTCTGACAAGTCTCTGGCAAGCTTACAGGTTGTAAAGGACAACATTTGTTTAAAATTTACGTCTACAACTTGAATAAGTTAGTATGAACATGTCAATTGAAAAAAATGTATTTCACGTCAAAATGTATAGATTATGTCTGGTTTTTTTTGCAGTTAAATTATATGGCAACTACCCCGAGACAATTACCATCCCCGGACAATTACCCCAAGAATAACTAGTATCCAGGAAAACCAGCTCTTAACCTTTGGGGTAAATGTTATCAAATCATAAGGGTCCAGGGCATTAATTGTGCTTGGAGTTATTATCCTGGGGGTAATTGTCCCCGGGATAGTTTTCCTCAGGACAGTTTTCCTTTAAGCCCGTCTCACTTGCTGCGATGTGATTTATGGAACAAATGGCAGTTTGCATTAAATGTGACATTTTGAAACATGTAAAATTATTTTATGAGAAGCAGCAAAACATGCACAAGAACAATGTAATCGAATTTTTTTCCAATGCGAGCTGTTAGTTAGGAGTAATAAAGGTCAAATTAGTTTACAATCGCAAGATCGCTGTGACGTCATTGCGATATGGAAACAATTTGATTTTATACAGAGAAGGGGGTTCGCAATCACCGTGATATGCATTCATAGGAATACCCAGAACTTTGGATATATTAATTTCCTTGTTTGAATGTTAATATCAAATAATATAACAGTTTTCCTCAAAAATCGCATCGAAGTGAATCGCACAGTGTGAGGCGGGCTATAAGGTGATTATCCTAGTGGTGGTTATCCGGGGTTGCTGTCTAGGGGTTATGTGTCCTGATACGCCTTTTTATTGCATTACCAAACTATAGACCTATTCAATATTTCAGCGGCTTAATATATATAACAATAGTCAAAATGCTGTTTCATAAGATTTCTATTATGAAATAGAAAAATAATTTAGTTATACCAGATGAGTCAGAAAAAATAGACACCTAGAAAAATGCTGATAACAAGAAAACAAATTAATGAACCCCAAATTATTATACATATTATGAAAGATTAACTCTCCCCGCATCTTTCGATACCAATTTTGTGTGTTATATCTTTACGCTTGGATGAACGCGACGCATTGTTTGCGAACATGTCAATTTCGAATTGTGCAAGAATGGGAGTAAAATCAAAGCAACAAACAGCTAGAAAAAAGCAACTTCATCCTGATTAAAATAGCATAACCTTTTAACGAATATGTCTTCCGCTTAATAACTTGGCATGGGTGTTGTTATACATATTTACTACATTTTGTATGAAAATTAGATTGACTCGTCAAACACGAATGAGTACACATCAAAGAGTAAATTGCTACTGACAGACCTAAAAAGGCCTCCCTAATACTTTTGAAAAGTGATTATTTTGTCTTTGACGTGTGCTCACTCATGCCTGACTCTAAAGATCTATCTCAATTTAATACAAAATGTAGTCGATATGTGTAACAACACCCCTGGTAAGTTATTAAGCGGAAGACATTTTCATTAAAAAGTTATGTTATTTTAATCAGGATGAAGTAGTTTTTTTTTTATAGCCTTTTGGTGTTTTGATTTTACTCCCATTCTGGCACAATTTGAAATTGACATGTTCGCAAACAATGCGTCGCATTCATCCAAGCGTAAATATATAACACACCAAATTGGTACCAAAAGATGCGAGAAGAGTTACTCTTTCGGAATATGTATAAGAATTTGGGATTTATAAAATGGTTCTCTTTTTATTGACATTTTCCTATGTGTCCAGTTTTTTCTGACTCACTCGGTACAGAGGTGCTTATATCAAAGATTGGTTTTGTATGGTAATGATATATCTCGATAATCAATTATGTTTTTTTTAGAAGAAAAGGTCCATGCAAATCGCAGGATGTGAAGAATAAGGGT
Source organism: Paracentrotus lividus (assembly GCA_940671915.1). Lineage (NCBI taxonomy): Eukaryota > Metazoa > Echinodermata > Echinoidea > Camarodonta > Echinidae > Paracentrotus > Paracentrotus lividus. The sequence goes on along the minus strand of CALNVZ010003432.1, from coordinate 3,828,866 downwards.
TCAATTGACAATCTGCATGACAAACAACATTCTCTCTTTTTTTTTCTCTTCTTAAATTCTTTTTTTTTTTTTTTTTTTTAATTTTTAATTCGGATGTATTTATTTATTCATTTATTATAATACTCTTTGTGTGCATAATCAGGAAAATAATACATGCATATTCCATTCTGATCATTGTAAGCTAAATCGATGGGAGGCAAGTCTTTCATTCCTAACTGGATTACTCAGATTTACATTTTCAATATGCTAATACTTTGCTTTTGAATGTGTGGTGAAGACAATATATTTATAGGACTCTTGTTTGTTTCTTGTTGTTTTTGCGATTTGATTCAGCTCGTTTATGTAACAATTATTATCTATGAAAAATAAAGTTTACACAATCTCAAAATGATTGATTTTCTTAGACTGACTCAATTCTCCTACCCACATGGATGGCGGAAAGAAGTGAAAGGGGGTTTGTTATTTTTTTTTTAAATGCGAGGCCACAACGCGACCAATCGGGAAAATTTTAGTTTTTAAAAGACATGCTCAGAAGTAGGATGCATCTTTAAGGTAAATAAAAAAAAGGCCCTCTTTCTTACATGAAAGAGGTATTTCCATCTTTAAACAATTTTTTAAACTTCTGGAACGAATCCCATTGTATATATATCTTGTTTTTAATATATAAAGACATTTTTACCATGTTTACGCTATCGGGGGGAGGGGGGCGTTTCATCAAAGGACTTGTCGGACATTTTCTCCGACAAACTGTTATAACATGGTTGCATCTGATTGGCTTAGAGCAAATTTGTCGGCTAAAATGTCTAAAAAGTCCTTTGATGAAATGCCCCCCTGATCTCGCGCTTAAGAAATAAGAAAAAAAATTGTCATGAAAGATCTTATCATAAGCAAGCGGGCAATATTCTACTCGATAAAAACCCATTGATTACCCGGGGCACGATTTCATTTCTAGTAGGGTGCTATCATTCACCTATAGGCCTACTGATATTTGAGATAAAAATAAAGGGGTATCATGCACGGCTGAACTATATTGATATCAGTTCATTCTCATCTGACTTTGTTTGCTTTTGTTTTGTTCGATAAACTCATGTTCACAATAACATCTTGCAGGGATGTCAAATTTGATAGACAAGACGCAGAACAAATGGCCAATGTTATTATTAATACCATTATTTCGTCTACATTCATTAATCATAACATCACGCACCACAAACCATGCGGAGAATGATTTTTTTTAAATCATGATAATTATATATAATCGTGCCCCCAACAACATGAACGAGGTCAATTATATATAAAGCCACAGTTAGACTGATTCCAGACACATCGATAATGTTGCCATTCGCATTAATATTTTAAATGTAATGTTTGGTTCAGTCTTCTGACAATGTAGCATCGGATTCCCAGTCTGACCAGGGTATCGACCTAAATAACTATAGTTCATTACTCGTGGGGATGTACTCGATAATAGTTATCGATTTCTGTCTGTACAAATCTAATGTATGGGCTGGGCTACACTCCTTCTTTCATATACTCAAGGGAAGTCGATAATATCAAATCGATATTGGGATGCTGGCTGGGTTTCACAAAATATCTCTTAGTGTTGGGGCATTATTATCCAAAGTGGATTAGATACTCCGGGTTCTCGGTTTTACAATGTATATTACGCTGTTTTTTTTATTTAAAAAGGGATCTATATCCGGGAACCAAGAAAAAAGTTTGATACAAAATGCTGCCATATAATAATTTCATAACTCTCCTTGGATTTTCTGGATGATGGAGAGAGTTATCAAATGCATCTACAAAAACGTTCATTTTTTATTTAAAAGATCTAAAAGGATATAGAACAAAAGTTGCGAAAGTCTATAACACTCGATTCGTACAATTTGTCCTTAACGAATAAAACAAAAACAAAAACAAAACGGCATGGTTGATTTAGAAATTATGGGTCTTTCACGGATTGGCATTATCATTATTATTGTTATTATTATTTCAATTTACATATCAGACAAGGCGAAATCCATTGCGATAAATTTTGAATTTAGGGAAATATTTACCATTCCGAGTTAGAGGAATCTTTGCATATGTAGGCCTATCTTTATTCGAAGTCACAACGAGTTGGAATTGATGTCAGATAAGAATATTATTTGCATCGAAATGAAAGTTTAAGCAGAAAAGAGAGTTACGATTGTGATCAATAATATCAATAGTTTTGTGAAACCGACCCCTATGCGTGAGTCCGAAGGAAGCAAACATGAAAGCATCACAGAAAACAAACAAGACACGGAAGACTGCAACTAATGTTTTGCTATCGTAAACACCACGAAAAGTTTTTAACTATCTCCGAAAAAATATTAACAATGAAATGAATAAAAATAATAACAATAATTCATTTAATGAATGATCAACTCATTACTTTGGAAGCTCGTTGTTGGCTTTCTTCTAGATGAAACATAAAACTCGAGAGGGCGATAAACTAACTAAAGCAATCGCCCTCTTTCATCTCCAAAGTATAAATCAATACATTTCTTGTTACTCGTTATGTGTTACCTTTAGAAAAACATAGAAAGTGTCCAAAGCTATATCTAAGGGAGGGGGGGGGGGCATCGATCGATGAAAAACATTAAGAGAATATAGGAGAAAGTAATGGACACAATGATGGAAGCGATTAATGATGGCAACCACGTTCCCTTGTGTTTGCGGCTGAAATAAGATACGTCCGAGATCTGACAGTTGTCTACCTTATGAACACAATTCCTACATTGACATGGTTAAGTCTTCTAAAAGCGAATGGAATTTAAAATGGCAGATGCTGCATGGATATCGAGAGTTTAATATTTTTTCCGGCAACAAAACGGTAAGTTTCGCTTTCCTATTGAAGTTCCTTTTACACGGGTATGAGAAATCAGTGTAGTAAGCCTACAGTATTAATTTCTTGCTTTAACTGCCATTCATTTCGGGGGATAGATTACGAGAGCAATTATGTCTTACATTGCACGTAATTGCATTTGCCTAATTGCATACTCTTTTTTTTCATGTTTATAATACAATAAATTGTTATGTCTCCATAAGTAGGATTACAATCTGAAAAATGTTAAATTTATTCAGTTACTCTGAAAACTGAATATACTTCCATTATATATATATATATATATATATATATATATATATATATATATATATTTTTGTGAATAAAAACAAAACAAGGTTAGACCTGTGAAGAATAATTTATGAATAAAGTTACACTCAAAACAAAAAAAACAAAAACCACACATTTTAAACATTATTCTTAAAAGCCATCATGCTTTAAAATGTAGAATTCACAAACAAATCCAAAACAAAGAAAAAAAAATGATTGGCCTACATTATTGATTACCTAAAATTATGTCGCAAGTTTATCAAAGTGACTGAAACGACATTTACTCCAGCGAAAATTAGACTAAACTTCGGGCTTTGTTTGGTGTGAGATGTAGGGTTAGGGTAAGGTTTGCAATAGGGGGTAATATTTGGTTTATTGTTAGGTTTAGATAAAAGTTCAAGGTTGAAGTAAGTTGTTCGAGTAGCGTGTGGAAATTAAATAGGATAAATTGTCACCGGGGAAAATTTCATAGGATCGAAAATTATGCATTAATCAACCCATCGAAGAATAAAGGTATTGGATTTTGTTATTTTTGCTTTGGTTTGTTGGTTGCTTCTTGCTTATGTTTTATTGTTTGTTATTTCGATAGAATAAAGTTCAAAGCTCATAGTTTCACAATCACAAGTAGGGGGTATATCATAGGTGCCAATCAATAGATCTATACTTTGAAAAATATCATCAATAATTGGGGAAAGATAGTATCTTTGCGAACAACCATAACAATCTACACGAACTGTATAGTCGCAAAATGGTCACGTATCACCCACTAGTACTTTTTTTTCTGTCCTTATCACGGCCTTCCATCAATAGTACAAAGGAATATTTCATTAGTAAGTATGGCACTTAGGGGCTCGAGGGCGCGGAGGGGGAGGGGTTCTAGTCAGTTCCTGCCTCGCGCAGTATTTATGCCCCATAAAAAATGTACACATACTATCTAAAGAGATGGGGGGGGGGGGGGTCTTCTTTCAAGGATGGGTCAGATCGATAAATGTATAGGCCGGCTACATGTAATTGATACAAGTGATTTCTTGTAACATAGTTCATGTTTGTTTGAATGGAATTTAGCATGTTTAGTAAGAAATTCATCTCTAATTTCTCCAGATTTCTTGATGACGTAATGGAATACCAGAAGCTACTATTACCTGGACTGGTGTGATCGCGGGTCTTGTCTGGGACGCAGATCGTGCGGCGAGGACGATATCTGCGATCGGTACCTGTACCTGTATCACAATTATATAGTTAAACGCCAATCTACCAACCATCATGTGTACTGTATACGATGTATTCAAACAGGTCCATAAGCGACCCACCGACTTCAAATCACGCGACTCATTCCCATCCTTAGATCTTGCCGACTGGAATCGTGTTCGTAATAGCATCAGTCGAAAATCCAGCACGCCTTTTATATGTAATGACCCAGAGTGGTTGTATGATGATATCCTCAATGAACCGGACGTTGGTGAACCACATGTAAGCGACGATGATGACGACGATGATGTTGAGTTGGACGATGACAATAAGTCAGACTATGATGATGACGCAGTTGAGAGGGTCAGACGGGAAAACGCCACATCCTTGCCGAACTTCAGTACGTCCCCCATGTCAAGGATTCAATCCGCGTTTTCATGGACACCAAGTAAAGCTCTTGACAAGCAGACGTTCGAAATACGTCGCGCCATCGCTCGTCAGTCGATCTCCAGGGGCATCGGCTTCAAACTACCCGCAAGCCAGACGAAACTGTCCATCAATTCCGAATTCCAGCCTGAAATGTATGGGTTATTCACTAGGAAGGTGAGACACGAACACGATATGTGGACGCAACGTCGGGGTGGGACGTCCCCGCGATATCTAAGCCAAACGCCGAAGCTAAAACCGCCTCCACCGCCTCAACGATTCATCCCCGATATCACTCGATATCGCTCTCCGCGCGAACAATTCATAAACGGTTTGAAATCGAAAAAAGACGAGCAACCCATATTCCGGTCGTCCGATCTTCACAGTGGGAACGTCACTCTGCCGACCGAGGGCATGCCTGAGGTTCGAATGCGAAGACGATCGTTGACCCGGAGCAAGACGTCCTTGGAGATCAAGGAAGACGTGGTCAACCTATGGCACGGGAACTCTGTCCAAAAAGCCAAACACGCGTTCAAGAAATCACTGCTGAAGTGGAAAGATGGAAAGAAAGAAGACGAGGATGAAGATCATATGGAAAAGACAAAGAGAGCAGACGTTCTTTCGTGGCTAGACAATATGAAATTAAGAGATTAAACGATTTTAATTCAGGCGTCAATTCATGCAGGATGAATGGCATGATTTTATGAACATCAATTTTTTTTTCTTCAGACTATTCTAAATTACAATCAACACTCTTTGACTTGTAAATCGCATTCTTGCCCTTTTTAAATCTTCACTCTAACTAGTGCAAATATTTTTACATCACACGGTATATTAATAAAGAAACGGAACATTGTTGTTGGGTAACTTTCTCTCTCTGTCAAATTGTATGTCGTGTGAAAACTATTCTATAAATACTTTTTTAAATAATCTTAATATTTTTTAATAATTCATACTTGGATAACATTTATTAGTTGTATCTTTCTTGATCTAAAAAAGCAACAAAAAATATCAAAAAAAATTATCATTCATGTATCGAAATTAGTGACGGATCCAGGCGGGGGCGCAGGGGATGCGCGCCCCTCTACAATTTGAAAACTGCTTATTGACTGTACATGTTAAAATCAGAAAATTTCGGTGGCTCACCCCTTTATTGAGCCTAGCGCCCCCCCCCCCTATTTTAAAATCCTGGATCCGCCACTGGAAATTCATAATGTAGCTATTAAAACAAGGAAGATTCATTAAATATTTTAATTGAATTTTAAATATCATTTGGTTTTCTTGTAAATGTTTTAGAACACGACAATGAAATGTGTCGACATAGCTTAAGGCTTTATGGGTTAAGGTAAACCAGTTCAAACAACTTTTGGTTTTTTCTAAAATTTAATTTTCTTTTTTAAATGCGAGTCCCAGGGGGCATAGTTTCTGTTGCAATATTTTTTTTTATTCATTCAATCCTTTTAGAACATGTGCATACTAAGAAGCTAACATATTTGTGAGGGTTTCATTTGTGTGAATTTCGCGAAACTTTCCATTTCCATGTAAGGTTATGAAAATCATGGAAATTAAACCCTCATGAATTTTCCCAAATTATCCAATATACTCAACTACAGACATTCTAAGGAATACAAAACTGTAAGTTTAATTTGAAGCATTAATGAGTTTTGTAAGTTTCATAATGTTGGAAATGAAAAATTATGAATAAAGTAACAACATTCAAACAAAGTGTATAATTCATTAGTGATCTCTGTACTTAGTGTTTAGTTTCCTAATGCAGCTAACGATCCTTGTGCTATGATAGAATTTTCTGGTAAATTGTGAGGAGGAAAATAAACCCTAAAATCGTAATTACTTTTCAAGGAATTTTTTGATCGGCCACTGTGTACCTCATTTTAAAATTACAACACAACTATTCATTATTTTAAATACAACACTTTAACAATTACGAAACAGCTTACTTCATTTTACTAAACATATTACTACTTCTATCTAATGTATTGCCTGCCTCAAACTTGGTAACCTTCTTCTTTAATACATTTAACAACTAGTTTATTGGTTAGATTTGTTAGCTGAAACACTTACTGTAATCTAGAGGTTATAATACAAAATAGAACCAAATACCCAGAATGGTTATTAATAAACACAACGTCAAAAATAAGTTCCCCCTAAAGATCCCCATGTGTAACAAATTATTAAAGTTAAAACCAAGCATGGGATATACTTAGAGTTGTTAAAGGAAGTGGGTTTTTTTCGAAAATTAGCGACATCCGTGACTTAACGGCTGAATGAGCACAACATGAACAGAAAATGACGCTTTTTCAAAAACAGCAAAAATAAAATCTGTGCCACGCATTAATGTCAACACCAACCTTGCTGACCTGGCCAAGATGTTGGAAGAAGAATGCCATCCCCCAATAAATAGCCACAAGACTCGTGAACACCATGGCTCATATTCTGCTATGAAGACCGAGTTTGTATGCGTCGCAAGTTCGTGCAGAGCTATTGTGCGATTCTTTTGAGCTCTTTTGTCTGACGCGGATTGCACAATAGCTTTGCACGAACTTGCGACGCATACAAACTCAGTCTTCATTATATAAATAGTGCATGCTCTACCATGCAACATACTAGATTATGTGCACGACAAATACTAAATTATCCCGAGGGCACATTTTATTTCACCGAGGCCGTAGGCCGAGTTGAAACAGATGTGCACGAGGGATATTTAGTATTTGGAATTCATATAGTTAGTAATGTTGCATTAATAGAGCATGCACTATTTATTATAGTAAATAGACCCTAGATATTTGACCTTGCCTAATCTGGTTTTATCTTTGCCAATGTTTGCCAAACTTTTGGTGCTAATTGAGCTATTGTGACGTATATTGTTGCTCCGCGTATCTATTGTTGTGCGCACCATTTTACTGTTATTACGCGCTAGCGCAACAAAGCAATCGATTTCGCCATTCATTTTAACACAGGATAAAACCGTTCAATATAACAAAAAAAACCGTTCAATATTATACAAATAGTGCATGCTAGCGAGTGCAATATACCATAATATGAGTGTCCATAAATTTCAAATTTCTCGCGTGCGTTTATATTTCAACGAGGCCGTAGGCCGAGTTTAAATATAAACGCACAAGAGAATTTGAAATTTATGGACACGAATGATATTGTATATTGAACGACAATAAGCATGTGCTATATGTTTATATTAGATGGGAACAGAAAATTGTATCAAAGTATATCTGAACTTACCTTACTATTTATATGATGAATCCTCTCTCAAGAAGACTTGAAAATCCCTTAACACGTAAAAACAGGAGAGTTTTTAAACCTTGAAAGTTAAATGTAACGCGTGAACTAGTCTATGATGAATCCTCTCTTCAGCTCTTGAAGTATTTAGTTCTATTAGTATCTCTATTTAGTATTTAGAGTTCACATAGTCAGTAATGTTGCATTAATAGATGCATGCAGTATTTATTATAGTAAATAGACCCCTAGATATTTGACCTTGCCTAATCTGGTTTTATCTTTGCACAATATGTTTGCCAAACTTTTGGTGCTAATTAAGCTATTGTGACGTATATTGTTGCTCCGCGTATCTATTGTTGTGCGCACCATTTTTTTACTTGCGCAACAAGGCAGTGCAGAAATTGCCGGTATAGTGCACGCGGTGCACTATACCGAATTACGGCATTGCAAAATAGGGCAATTGACCAATCAGCAGCCTTCTCTCATACACCCTTTTATATAACAAAAACGTGAATGACACGTGACATCATTTCAACCAATCACAACTCGTAAAATACTACCACTATTTTTAGCAGAATATGGGCCAATGAGTCGACGGTGCCAACAATTCATTGACGAACGTGGTAGCTACACACATTATTAAACTGTCAGTAGTACTGTCTGATAAAGAATAAGTCGTTAAAGCACAGATTTTGCTGTTTTTGAAAAGAGCGTCATTTTTCAATAACCAGTTTGTCACTAACTTATCCAGGTAGTGATAGACCAAGTTGACATTAGACGAACTGGACATTAGACAAAGTGGCAGTTGGACCAAAGGATAATTAAACAAACTGGTTGTCATGGTTGTAGACGAAATGGAATTAGACCAAGTGGGATGAGACCAAATGGGGATTAGATAAATTGCCAATTGGTCTAAACCCACTTTCACTAATGCACGTTTTCTGTCATCTCACATGGTCTAATTCTATTTCGTCTACAACCAGTTCGTCTGTTTACTGTATATAAGTGAAATTTAAGTTTACTTCACCGTGGCACCTTGCACTGATACACAGAATGTTTTTATCCCGGGATAGCTTCGGAGCTGCTAAAAGGAATTATTTTTCAAGGTTCAAGGTCTAATTGCCCTCTTGTCTTATGTCCATTTCATGTAATGTCTATCACTATTTGGTAATTTCCAGTAAAAAAAAATAACCAAAAACAAAAAACAAAAAACAAAACTGGTAATAGACCAAATATTCATCTTGGAATTAGATGAAAAAGCAATAAGACCAAAAGGTAATTAGACGAATTGGCAATTTGATCATTAGACCAAATGATAAGTAGACCAAGTGTATATTAGACTAAACTGTTAGTAGACGAAATGGGTATAGTCCATGTGGTAATACGCAATCAGAGAACTGGACCAACTGGTAGTAGACCAAGTGGATATAAACCGGGAATTAGCAGAAGTGGGTTTAGAACAACGAACGTAGAGGGCGTCAACAGCTGCTGACGCCCTCTACATTCGTTGGTTTAGACCAAGTGGCATTTCACCCTTTTGACCCTTGATTACATGGGCGTTATCTCCATGGTTGTGGCCCGCAGTTCACGACGTACGCCATCATTATCTTTCCATGTTATTCCTCTGTTGTAGTCGTCAGAATCAACCTTGGCATACAACCAGTGTCCGTTCAGGTTCGATTCAAAACAATAGCCATACCACCATGCTGCCTGGTGATTACTTGGGCAGTTGTTCGATGAGTGATCATTATCATAGGTCGAGAACCGCTTTCCACTGTGATAAGACAACGCATCACCTGAATTCATTTAAAAAGTGAGATAAAATCAAAGTTTACATAAGTGCATTATTTGGTTTGAACCCGGGGGGGGGGGGGGGGGGGGGGTCGATCAACACATAATGTGCTACTCATGCACGTCCCCCCAAAAGCGTTGAAATGGGTCTGTTTCCACCCCTCCGGCGTCGTCGACGCTTTACTTAGAATTTTAAAATAGGGGTGTGTTTTAATTTCAGTCGCCATTTTAAATAAAATATGGGCGTTTTTAGTGGAAATTGTTGTTTCGGGGTCCAAATTACACGGTGCTTACGCCATTTAGGGTAATTTTTTCCCCCATCTGATGTCGAATAGGGGTGCAAATTTGACGTCATGCAATACGATGTTTAAAAAAAAAATGCTCCAAATTTTATTGTCCGGAAAGGATATTTGTTTTGCCCCTTTTCTCGTGGGCCCGGCAGCCGCTGAGCAGCGCCAGAAGGTCGTATCTCACTTCGCGGAGACGCCCGGAGACGTCTCCGCGACAAATTTCAAACATTAGTGGTTATTGAAAAAATGACGCTCTGTTTTTGAACATCGTGCAGCGTCATAAAGGTCTGACCGATTGTATAGGCCAGCAAGCGGCGTGATCAAAAAATTTCGGGCGGCGGAGTGGTCGAAAATGTAGGGGGGGGGGGCATGATGCCCCCAAGTCTGTTAAGGGTTAAACAAATTAATGATAATAAAAATTAGAATCCAGGGACCCTAATATTCTGCCATGATTTTTTTCTCTCTCTTTGATACTTCGTCAATGTAAATTGAATTTTGTGCTAAATTGATGATGATGAGATTAATAGAATTCAGAAAAAAATAATAAAATATAGAAATCAATGAATGCTGTTCTAACCGTCGTCCCCTGACTCGAACTGAACATAAAGACGATATCCGTCGTTCTCAGCCGTCAAACGAAAATTGCTATAAACACTTCTTAAGGGGATCCCATTGATGTCCGTCATATCAATCCTGAGTTTGTAGGGTTTCTTGTTTGTGATGCGATGGATGTTTTCATTACCCAGCCAAAATTCTGTCTCTAGGTCACCAAAACCATTCTTGTAGGCCGCCCAGTCCCGGTAGAAGTCCACAGAGCCATCCTGGCGACGCTGAATTACCTATGACACAATCATAATGATATGTTAGGCATGCTAGATGTCAAATTTTGATCAACGGACGTTTTAACACTATCACCTGAAAATATAAGAACTAACATGGGCGCCGAAAAGACGGACATTCTACGCTTGTGTCCACAATTGTTATTATTATCACTTAGACACATATTAATTTCTTACAAATGACAAATTCATTTCCAAAATGAGAAAAAAAAATTCTTGGATATCAAAGTTCTAAAAGTATATTACGAGCCATCCATTATTAAATCCTTCCAGGTTGCAGTAGACGTCTATTGGTTCTTGGTCTTCCGTTTCAGGGCCGGTGCAAATCTTGTAAACTCTATTCGTCGTCTGTCCGGATTGTGATATTTCCGCACAGTCTTTAAACTTGTCTGAAAGAAGAACAAAGTCAATAGACTGCTTTGAAAATGTTAATAGATTACATGCTGACCCGGTTGAACGACTAACCCATACCCCCAAGGCTGTTATTTGAGAAATTTTATGAACTTTTGGATTGCCAGGGGAAACATAAGGGCCTACACCCCAACTTATCGCTTGGCAAGAGTGACTGTACCTCTTTGCTTGATAGGCGTGACCTAAAAATAACTGGGTGTACAAACATGTCTGTAATTCCAATTTGGTCCCCCCCCCCCTCACATGAAATCCTGGATACGAGCCTTAATACGAACAAAGGATTTGTGTGATTGCTATTGTTTTTCCTCGTCGCACAAAATTGCATAACTTTGTCTAAGGGTGGTATTTCACTTCGCGGAAACTACTTTGAGATGGATTTGGACTACTTTTAGACGGTTTGAAACTACTTTGGGACGATTTTTAGATTTGATGATGAGACGTCGTGGAGACGTCTCCTCAGTACCCGTGACGTTTCATGAGTCTTGGAAACTGCTTTGAGACGGTTCTTTGAAACTGCTTTGAGACAATTTTTGAAAATTGTCGCGGAGACATCTCAGTGACGGAATAAAGTATCGAAGAGGTCTCTAATACTTTTTATCCGTCGTGGAACCACAATAACAAGAGCAAATTATACAAAATAAAGAAAGATTCAACAAGAAAGAATTATAGACTTCAATCAAAGTGACTTAATCAAATTTTGATTTTGGTTTTAGATGTGCTTTGAATTGTTATTTTGAAGAGACGATGAAACTATATATTACCTTGACAATTAATACCAGTTTGGCAGCCCTGGCAGTCGCATTTGTAGCCATCATAAGTCTCTATACAGATACCTCCGTGAAGACAAGGGTTGAACAGACAGTCTATGATCAAGATAAGGGTACAACAGACAGTCTATGATCAACTTAAGGGTTCAACAGACAGTCTGTGATCAAGATAAGGGTTCAACAGACAGCCTGTGATCAAGATAAGGGTTCAACAGGCAGCCTGTGATCAAGATAAGGGTTCAACAGACAGTATGTGATCAAGTTAAAGGTACAACAGACAGTCTTTGATCAAGATAAGGGTTCAGCAGACAGTCTGTGATCAAGTTAAGGGCTGAAGAGACAGTCTGTGATCAAGTTAAGGGTACTACAGACAGTCTGTGATCAAGATAAGGGTTCAACAGACAGTCTGTGATCAAGATAAAGGTTCAACAGACAGTCTGTGATCAAGATAAGGGTTCACAGACAGCCTGTGATCAAGATAAGGGTTCAACAGGCAGCCTGTGATCAAGATAAGGGTTTCAACAGACAGTATGTGATCAGTTAAAGGTACAACAGACAGTCTTTGATCAAGATAAGGGTTCAGCAGACAGTCTGTGATCAAAGTTAAGGGCTGAAGAGACAGTCTGTGATCAAGTTAAGGGTACTACAGACAGTCTGTGATCAAGATAAGGGTTCAAACAGACAGTCTGTGATCAAGAAATAGTTCAACAGACCAGTCTGTGATCAGAAAGGACAGGCGCGGATCCACGGGGGGGGGGGGTGACGGGCCGGCCCCTTAGCAAAAAAAAAAGAAAAAAAATGAAAAAAAAAGTAGAAAAAAAAGGGAAGTAAAAATAAACGAGCGGGCCGATTGACCCCCAACCTTACCCCTATGGCTGATACATGATGAACCTCTCTGATGGCCGAAGGCCCCAAAAAGTAACACCTACCACACCACCCCCCCCCCCCATGGCTGATAAATGATGACCTCTCTGATGGCCGAAGGCCCCCAAAAGAAGTAGCACCTACCACCTCTGCAAGTAGGTAAATAAAAGTTATCAATATAATAATTGTAAAAACAAATAATAATACAAAATACCCGGCTTAGCACAAGTCAACCTGAGCTCCATTCCTTTCATCTCAGGTAAATTCCGTAACACTTGATCGTCTTCTGATACCCTCTTGGGCACTAGTTGGATGACGTCATCAGACCCGGGATATGAAACCGCGGGACAAGACAATTCGGATATCATGGGACACATGACGTCATCGTCCAGCAGTGCTGTATTGAATTTAAATGCATAACAGAAAATAAAAGTTTTCCATAATGCCTTTAAAACTGGATGTTTAGAATATAATGTAACCGCATTTCTTGACTTATTTAATAATCTCTGATTGACTACTCTGACCTGGACACGCAATACAATATATTTTCCCATAACATAATTTTCAGCTTAGAAGTTTTACTTTAAAAGATAATAGGGAAAATATGAGAAAAAAAAAAAAAACAAATTGAGAGTTTGTTTGTGTGTTTTTATTAACAATGCTGCCAATGTCACAACCCCCGTAGAAAAGACAAACATACTTTTCAAACTTCCACAAGTCTCTTATTTCACAACTGATTTTGAGGAAACTAATTGATTCCCCTATTTAAAGTCCTCTGATTTATATATATATTCTATGTCCTTGTATAAATTGTAAGCGCTGTAATACTTTTGCGAATAGTGCATATATATATAAATAACCGTTATTATTATCAGATTACTATTATTATTTGATTATAATATTATGTAAGAGGAAAACAAATTGAATTGAATTGGAATGAGCAATCTTCACATTTCCATCCAACTCCGCCTAATTCGATTCTCTTGGGACCAATTTGAATCTATTAGACTTGGGAGGAAAAAAAAAGTACTTCGACTTAGGTGATTATTCGACTTAAAGAAGGTTGACTGTACGTTCAAATCTCACCTTCTTCAGCTTTCAAGATACCCCGTGTGATAAGAAGAAGCAAGAAGCTGTAATGGGGTAACTGAGGAATAAGGAAAGTCTACATTATACATGTATTAATTTCATTACTTTCGAACTTTCATTGTACATGTAAATAGCGCTCTTTATCAACTTCATAATACTTGCAGCCTGTAAAAGGGGAGCAGAACAATAATATAAAAAAGTGTATGTTATATAATCATCATAACTCTTCCTCGAGTACAATAGATATAATGACACTTGCGCTGGGCTTCAGCCTTGGGCGCCAAAATTGAATGCTGGCGATTCATTCAACCAATGATTTAGAAAAAAATATTAATAAAAAAGAAAGAAAATAAGCATTATATTATTATCGGCCGACATCCCAACATGTATACCTTAATCAATAGTACCATGTCTGTACCAAAAAAATATCCTTTGTTTTTCATAGTCTGTGAAGATCACTGACAACCTAATAAAGGAGAAGAATAGTTTGTCTGCAATTTATTACCTCATTTGGATTTGTTTCCTTATAATCAAGAAAAAGCAGTTTTTGCCTGTACGTTATACATTTTAAACATAATAGGCATACAAATAAAAAAGAGTTGCCCATTCGCTGTTGTATGTATATTCTCTTACACTTACACTATATATATATATATATATATATATATAAATCTCCTGACGAAGACGGAGGTCCGTCGAAAATTTGAGAAGTTGGCGTAAATGCATTAATCGACTATATTTTGTTTTTTGTTTGATGACTGCCAATGCGTGAAACTCTATAATATATTATATATATATATATATATATATATATATATATATATGTTATATATATATAGTGTACAATCTATCGCGCAATATACTGGATTATAGGTACGACAAATACTAAATTATCCCGATTGCAGATTTGTTTCTCCGAGGCCGCAGGCCGAGGTGAAATAAATCTGCACGAGGGATAATTTAGTATTTGGAGTTCATATAGTCCAGTAATGTTGCAAGATGGAGCGTTCACTATTTATTATAGTAAATAAACCCCTAGATCTTTGACCTTGCCTCATCTGGTTTTATCTTTGCCAAATTTTTGGTGCAGATTTAGCTATTGTGACGTATTTTGTAGCTCCGCGTATCCATTGTTATAAGCTGTTGTGCGCAACATTTTACTGTTATTACGCGCTCGCGCAAAAAGGCAATCGATAGAATCGATACTCTCCCCATTCATTTAACACGGGCTTTACCCTACAAAAACCGAAAGTTATATTGTACATATGTACAATATAACTTTTTGAAGGTAGGTCACGTGGTACTGATCTATCCAATGACGACGCGTATTTTCCTCCCACTATTTACTATATGTGAAGGGTTTCATTCTAAAAGGGACTAAATCCACTTTTGGAGATTTTGAATATATCACTGATTTTTCATTTATTACTTTACCGTGGATTTAGTCCCTTTTGGAATGAAACTCCCGTAATTCGTCTATTTTCCCAATAAAACATCACATTTTCGCTTAATTGAAGTTTTTGGTCAGCTAAAAATGTGTTTAAATGTTATTCTGAAGGTGAATGAATAAAATAAAAGTAAAAATAATAAATTTTGAAGAATTTTTTTTTTTCGCCAAAAATTTGATTTTCAGTCGGTTCAAATATTACATTCCAAAAAGGAACTAAATCCAAGAATATTCATAAAATTCTGAAAAATTAATCAAATTTATTCAAATTTTCTTCTAAGATCTTAGATCAATATCTACAGACTGTGTGCAAAAATCAGAATATATATTATATCCGACGGGAGCATAGTTAAAGTTAAGATATTTAGAATCCACAGAGTGGATTTAGTCCCTTTTTGAAAGAAACTGTTTTGGATTAAGTCCCTTTTGGAATGAAACAGAAATTTTAAACATCAAAATATTTTTTCCGATTTTTTTTTTTTTTTTTTTTTTGGAATGCGATGTTGGGCATTTTAATCCTTTGTACTAGGTGCATATATTTAGCTTAAAAAGTGAACTTCGGTCAGATATGGATTTAGTCCCTTTTGGAACCAAGCTCTTCATATACTGTGACATGTTACCATAGTAGAAAACATTTTCGCTGCGAACACAGGGCTTGCGAAAATCGTTCGACTTACATTTTATATACATGTCGTTCAAGAAGATCTAATACCTAAAATATGTTCCACTGTTTTTACCATTCTCCTTTTTTAACAGACTGTAAATATATTGCTCAAAAGAAAAAAATTGCAGCCGGTGAAAGGGGAGAAAAATTGAAATTGAAAAATAAGAAGAAAATGAAAACAACGTATAACGGCAGGTGTTTTATCTTAACACAAAAAGAAAATTATGATTGCCATCGATGGAGAGAGAAAAAAATTATGCATCCTGCGAATAATACTTGAAGCGCAAATTAAATACAAGACTAATAAGATTTAGCATCATAGTTATTATTCATTTCTTTACAGCACCACTACGAGTCCATTATCATGATTATCGCCTACAATTTTCATACTTATTTCAAAGAGAGTGGTTGCAAAATTATTATTGTTATGAACATTGTCATAGATTAAAATACCAAATTAAGCTTACCATCCTGATTCGTGTAGTTATACCTTCTAGAAATCTCTTCTTGATTTGTCTTCCTTGCTATTGACAATTACAGGATTAATCTGCAGGCACGTATTGTACTTATCACCCCTGATCCCACACACCAAAATTAAAATGAAATTAATTGCACTAGCCTACACAAATGTTATCCGAGGCAAATCGTGGCGGACTCATTTTATGAACGTTGTTTTCTGATTGGATACACCATAATACCCATTTCTGAGGGCTACAGAAAACGCTTTAGTGGTTGGTTGGGGGACACCCCCCCCCCCAGTAGGAAAGAGGGAGGCCCCCTAAAATAATAATCAATGAAAATAATAAATAAATAAAATAAAAATAAATAATTAATTAAATAAATAGATGAGATGAAATAAACAAAAACATTAAATAAATAAATAAATGAATAAATAAATAAAAATAAAAGATAAAGATAAAGAAATAGAAATAAATAGGCCTTATTAGAAATATAAAATTTGAAAAAGAGGAAAAGGATAAAGGAGAAGAAGGGGGAAATAGAAAAAAAATAAAGGAAGGGGAAATAATAGATTTTAGCAACAGAGCTGTGGTAAAGGGAGCTAAAATGATTTATTTACACTTTGAGAGGAGATTGACTGACATGAATGTCTGACAGTGCTGCGAAAGCGACCTGCCTGGCCTCGGAGCCGTAACAAAATGATATGAGTGATCATGCAGGGAGGTTTCCAAAAAAATGTTTTGGTATTCACACTATAAATTATTCAATATTATTATTAAGCATCCTATAAGCCAAGGCCTGCTAGCCCGCGTGCTCAGAAAGTAAAATGCGGGCAGTCATTATTCATTCCATTGTCTTCGTCAGAAAAGGTCATTCAAACAGATAATTTAAATTTTCCTCCATCCCGCACCTTACAACCTCCTGTTGGCAGAGGGGGGGGGGGGGGGTGTTGACATTCTTTAGGACTTGTACAGAATGAACGTCATTTGAATCGGGGTTTAAAGCTTTAAGGGGTTTTTTTTTTTTTTTTTTTTTATGGCATTTAGTCAAATAGTGTACCTATTTCGCTGCTCAGCGGCTGCCAAGCCCACGGGACAAGGGCAAAAAGAATATCCGATTCGGACAATAAAATTTTGTGCAATTTGGAGCATTTATTTCATCATGTTTATTATTTTCCTAGCGAGCAAGCGATATGTGAGGGTAGGAGTATAATTATGTCCATGGTATTCTCGCATGGAGGACTGTTTTTTTTTCTTCCGCCTGCTGGAGATATTTATGATAATAAGTGTATATTTTCCAGATTAATAAGTGGGGAATTGGTTGGTGACATATGAGCTGGCTTTTGCCGATAGGTAGAGGTTATTTTGGCAGCGTTCAGTATTTTTAGAGGGAAAAACACATGCCCCTATATTGGCTTCACTTTTCTTTTTAAATGTCTGTGGTCTCGTACTTATAGAGCTTAATAGTTTTAATATTTGACCAGGCTTTTCTTTTCGAGACTGTGTGTTCCTTCCAGTCCACTAGCTTACTAGACATTATTTGCATTAACATTCATAATTTATTTACATGCATGTATATTAATGTAGGCTTATATGTGAAAGTTACGAAAATTGTGCATGTATAATGTTTAAATAATTATATGCTTAATTGAAAGTTACGAATCATTATTTGCACCAACATTCATCTCATTATGTATATGTATTAATGCGTATCAGGACATCTCCCCCGGAGGACAACTCCCCCGGGGACAACTCCCGGAGGACAGCTCCCCGCAGGACATCTCCCCCGGAGGACAGGTCCCCCAAGGACCACACTCCTCCGGAGGACATTTCCCCCGATGAAAACTCCCCGGAGGACAAGTCCCCCGGAGGACATCTCCCCGATGAAAACTCCCCCGGAGGACAAGTCCCCCGGAGGACAACTCCCCGGAGGACAACTCCTCTGGAGGACAACACCCCCCGGAGACAACTCCCCGGAGGACGACTCCCCCGGAGGACAACTCCCCCGGAGGACGAATCCCCGGAGGGACACTCCCCGCAGCACAACTACCCCGCAGGACAAGTCCCCCGGAGGACAACTCAACCATTCCGGGATCAGATCCACATGCAGTCGTTTATTTTTGCCCATTTAAAAATTTTTTTTTTTTTTTTTTAATTTATTTTTTTTTTATTTTTTTTTAAAAACCGAAATAGCCATTCATGGAAATACAAAATCTTTGGCAATTTTTTTTTTCATTCCGGCGAAGGGTGTTAAAGTTTGGCAGCTGTAGAGGCGTGCTGCTATTGGAACCGAATTTTACCGTCAAAAGAGAGAGAGATATATATCAACTTCAATCTTAAATCACCATAGGAAGATGATCTGATTAGATTTTAAAGTATGTAGGTCAATGGTCAAGCCCGTAACTAGGATTTTTGCGGGGGTTCGAAATCTGAAAAATAACCTTTTGAAGGGATGATTCTTCAGCGCAAAGCGCGAGCCAAAATGTTGACTAAAAATGACCCGAAGCAGGATATTTGTACTTTTATTGTTCTATTTTTGTTGTTGTTGTTCTTCTACAAACGGTGACGATCATCTTTCTTTAAAAAAAAGAAAAAAAAAAGAAAAAAGAAAAAGAAGAAGAAAAAAAAAAGGAGGATTTTCAAGCGTGAATCGTCAAGTGGAAAATTTTATATCACACCTCTTCAATTATACCGACAAAAATACAGGTAAATATTTGATACAAGGGTTTTGTTTTGTTTTGTTTTGGCTTGTTTTAGTTAATGTTTTACAATTATAAAAATGTTTTTATCGGATATGTTGACGGAATAATGAAAAATGGTTGATATACCGAGATGTTTAATTTTCATCTACTTCTGGAGATATTTTCATACCAACACTAGTTGCAATAACACCCTCTTTTTGATAGCGATGACACGGCATGAATGCAAAGCTGTGCAAGTGCATACTTATGAACACACACCATTCAGATATAACAATTGTCTGTAAAATCTTAAACCAATGACAATGATTGTATTACATTATTCCTGAAAAATGACAAAAAAGTGTGATGTTGAAATTGAGTTTTGTGATTTCTTTTGTGATAAATAAAATTGTGTTCTCGTTACTTTGAACTTTTGCGCTCATTCTTATTTGTTAGGGTATGATAATTATTAATTTAAGCTTAAATTATCGTGGCTCACCCCCCCCCCCCCCCCGCCCTTGCTGAAGACGACTAGTATAGTAGGCCAACTCGCCCTTCGTGCTCTTTTGTACTCCTGTAGCTCGTATTTAAGTTCCCCTTTAGCATCCTTCCTTTTTTCAATATTTCTTTTATATCTTGCACTTTCATTAATTTCCTTTTCTGATGGTACATTTCGTTGGGTTACCTCTGAATCTGCCAAACCTAACAACCTTTTGAGGGAAGGAGTAGCAATTCATAGATTGGAAGGGGTGGTTCCAATGGATGCAATGGATGATTAGCAATTAAACAACCATTCCCATCCTCGCTTGTCATTACAGAAGGGTTACTCCATGCGAAAAGTAATGTAATAATTGTAACAGAAAGAAAAACAAGGGGTTGGCATAAAATCAATAGTTTTAAAGCATTTAAAGTGAGGGGAGATGTCATCCGGGAGTTGTCCTTGGGGGACCTATCCTCCGGGGGAGATTCTCCGGGGAGTTGTCCTCCAGGGGAGTTGTCCTGCGGGGAGTTGTCCTCCGGGGAGCTGTCCTCCGGGGGTGTTGTCTCCGGGGAGTTGTCCTCAGGGGTTGTTGTCCTCGGGGGAGTGTTCCTCCAGGGGAGTTGTCCAGGGGAGGTTGTCCTCCGTGGAGTTGTCCCTGGGGGAAGCTGTCCTCCGGGGGACTCGTCCTTGGGGGACCTGTCCTCCAGGGGAGATGTCCTGCAGGGGACCTGTCCTCCGGGGAGCTGTCCTCCGGGGGAGTTGTCCTCCGGGGAGTTGTCCTCCGGGGGAGCTGTCCTCCGGGAGTTGTCCCGGGGAGTTGTCCTCCGGGGGAGATGTCCTAGAACCGTATTAATGTATGCTTATGTGAAAGTAACGAAAATTGTGTTGACCACCCAAAGTTAACATGCAAAGGATTCGTCTAATTAAAGGCCATGGTCTAACGCAAATTACAAATATTTGTGTTTCTTTCTCCTTGTCTCAGAGTGGTAAAGGGGAAGGGAGGGAGAGGGGATAAGACCCCCCCCCAAAAAAAAAAAAAAAAAAAAACGCAGGGAAAAGAAAAGAAGGGAAAAACGGAAGAGAGAGGAAAAATCGAAAAGCCCCGTGCGCAAAAATTAAAATAAACTTACCGGGGCGCCCAAATTTGATCTTACGCATAGCCGGGGAGGGGGGGGGCAATCTTACTTAGTGGGTTGCCAAATTGAGCTGAAACTTATTGGTGATAATTAGGGGGGTGGGAAGAATTGATCTTAGACTTGTGGGAATTGATCTTAGACTTAGAGGGGCCCCAATAATGATCTTGAACTTGAAATTTGACATGAAAGTAAGGGGACGCTAATAATTAAGTAGATCTACTGAGCGAGGAGGGGCAAAATCTACGTGACTCCTAGACACAAAATGTTTGAAATGGTGGAATGAAAGTCTGAAAAGAAAAAAAAAACAGAAGGGGAAAAAACTCAGATTCTCAAAGTAACGTGCCAGCTTTAATTGCTTTCATCATTATTAATTACGAATTTGTGCATTAGTCGATATTGACAGGTAAAATCATCAATTTATTATGATTATTCCACAACACAAAGGCAGTGCTATGGAAGTACAAGGCTAAATTAAGTCATTAATTATCATGAAACCTCTCGATTGTTTAATATTGAAAAGCTCCACTTGTATGATTTTCCTGCTTTATATAATCAAAGCAATGGAATATAGGTTACACTTGGGCGATGATGGATGGGTCTTAATTTAGAAAGTCTTTTTTTTTTCAATAATAATTCAGGCAATAACTTCCAACTTGTAATATAAATTTCAATAAAGTTACACATTGTCTAAAATCATTTTACGAACGGCACGAAAATCAAGTCTGATTGATTGTTGTAAGCCATACTGTCATACGTGCCTACCAAAATAAAGCCTTTATAAAATTTGGAGGGGCCATATTCCAACTTCCAAGCTCATATGTTTTTGCAGGTTACAGCACAATACTTTAAGAAAAACCCCTCACCTTTGCAATAATATGTTTGTTTGTTTGTTTTTGTTTTTTAGGAATTGCTACATATTGCCGTGTACTATTGCCCGGGCGCGGTTCGAAGGGGCCCGGGCCCCCAGTAAAAAAAAAAAAAAAAAAAAAAAAAATCGCCTATCCCTCCCCATGCTATCGCTTCGCCATGCTGTAACGGAAAAAAAAAAAAAAAAAAAAAAAAACGATGATCGGATGATTGACTAAGCAAGGGATTGTAGCTTAATTGGGGGGGGGGGGGCAAGTCCAGTTTTTTCCAAAAGGTGGTGATTTTCAACTTTTGGACCATTTTTGTGCCAAGTGTGTCACTCATTGAGTTTGTAAAGGTATATATATCACCATAAAGGGTATGAAATAAACTTTGTGCAAATGAGGTCAAAATTCATTTCAAGATCATGTGACATCACAAGGCTCATTAATATTCATGAAAAAAACAAACAAACAATAAAATGCATTAAACATGCTATTTTAAAAAAAAGTGTTTAATAAGGTTCGTCATAGAAGTACAACCAAAAAGTATGTATTTTCTGTTTCAGTATTATCTTGGCTTATCTTATCCGTGGTGAAAATATCACAAACCTAGCTTTCTATTTTTTTTAGTCTAAAAGTATTCATGTCTCAGTAATAGTCTCTTACTGAGCTGATGTAAAATAATGCAGTTTTATTACTCGCCCTCCCTCCTTAAATAATGAAACAAAATGTATATATATATATATATATATATATATATATATATATATACAGATATATACAGAGGTGGCCAAAATTATTAGAACACCAAGTAAATTTAAATGATTTTAGTTGTTTTCATTCAGTTGACCATTTAAATACCTTTAAAATGCCTGGAATGTCTACAAAAGTCATTATTATACTTTAATAAACTTAATAACATAGTCATGCGTTTGGAACTCGCCCCCAATCGCATTTTTTGTGTTACGCTACCAATTGTAAAATCTAAAAAATCTTGCTCATATCAGGATCAAAATGTTATAACGTTAAAAATATCAAGTCTCTCCCTACAAAAGTATATATTTTCTGAAAGGAAATTTCATGAGAATGTCAAAAATGTCATTCACAATACGATAGGGTGAAGTAGTAACATGTTTTGGGGGAGTTTTTTTAAATTATTTGTGAAGGGCCCCAAATTTTTAATTTAGAGCCCCCATTTAAGTCCCCTTTTCCTCTGACCCTTAATATTTCAACATATTTGAATTGCTCATGAATTTCCTTCTAAAAAATTTATATTTACAAGGAGTGTCGTCATTTAATGAAAAATATAGTCTTAACCTTCAATGGGCATGGTTACTTTGGTCATCTCACCACCAAGGGAGGGGGCGAATCCACCCCTCCCCATTCGACCAAATTTTCTTAAATTTGGCAGGTACTTGAAGTATATTAGAATGAATCAGCCTGGTAAGTTTCAAACTTCTACCTCAAACACTTTTTGAGCAATCGGCATATGTAATTGGAATTTTACTTTTTTGCATTTGGACTACATGTTTTATACACAAGTCTATGGGGAAACCAAAAGCGCATAGCGCAACTATTTTTAATGCTGCGCATTACCAGATGGTCGATACTATATAAATTTCGTATCAAAATATACGTAAGACCTTACGCTAAAAAGTCATGAAAGCTCGTGGCACATAAACGATATCTTCAATCGTATTTCGGCAAATGAACTAGGGCATTGATAATCCCATAGACTTTGTGTAGGTTCAGGTGTTCTAATAATTTTGGCCACCACTGTATATATATTTACATTGGTGTGTTGTATTATGTTTCTTTTGTTTTTATCCGAGGGGGTTTCCTTTACACAATATGTTGCTACGCCTTGGCTACACCAAATATTAAACGAAATAATTATATTTCAGGGAATACACTGAAAAGATAACTTTGTCACAAGGCCAGATTAATTCGTCAATCGGGGTAAAATAATTTGTTTTGCGATATAACTGTGAAATGACAAACTCATGGTAATATACATAACAAATTGATCGAGCACTATTACAAAGTTTCAACTGGTGTTGACAAAAACAAACTTGCGCATGACTGATTTATTTGCGTGACGACTCTTCGCAACCGTAATTGACAAATCCTCTTCGCAGTCAATGTAGAAATGACGATTTTAAGTCGGCCATAACGAATTATAATACAAATTATTTGCTGAAAAACAAATCAATTTGTTGACGCAAAATGCATGACAAATTTAGCTCCTGAAGACAGTTCGGGAAACCCCGCACATAATCACCGTCTTCGAATCACTCGCCGGTCGCTGTGATTTAGCTGCGAGGCAAGGCTTGAGTAGATCGAAAAAGGTAAACTTTTATACTAAAAAAATAAATTAAATGATTAATTAATGAATTTGATTGTAGTATATTACTGTGGAGATAAATTTTGTATGAAATTCTATAATAGTGAAGTGTTTTTCACCGAAATGTTAGTAAATTGAGTATGCATACCTGCATGTACACGGCTACCTTGAGCGAAGTTCGTGCAGGCCCCACTCCACTACACCACACTACTCCACACTCCCGTCTCCCACCTACCCGAAAGTACCGCATATATATGACAAATTAACGTCAAAATGCAGTACAAATTGATGAATGAAAAAAACAAATTGAAAAATGAGAATGAGGAATTAAAATGTTGCAATGACAAACTTTGAAAAAGGTTTGTCAAATTAGACCACTTTTCATGACAAATTAAAATTCGTCATGTTATGGTGCATGACAAATCTATAATGACAAATCTTTGGCATGACAAATTTATTAATTTGTTAAATTAAACCACATTAATGACAAATTTATATTTGTCAATTGACAAAGTTATCTTTTCAGTGTAATTGTCCCCTGTGTTACCTGTCCCGTGTATTACCATGGAGATACTAACTTAGTATCTCCATGGGATTACTGACATATTTTTATAGAACTTAACCTTGCCAGAAAACTCGAAGTTGTATTGACGTTAAAATGTGTATCTACTTACGTTGATTACATTTTTAAGAGGATATGACTATGCAACTTAAGATCTGCTTTTTAAATTCAGAGTATCATGTGAACAAAATTAAAATTTGAAAACATCATTTTCTGGTCCCGTTTGTTACCGACGAATTAAAAAAAAAATCATAAATTAATTATGAATTGAGTTATTTAATTTATTGAAATTGCTTTGTAAATGTAAAAAGAGCTCTGAGCCAGCGCAGCAGAATATATTCATATAAAACTGCGCAATACAATTTTTTGTTTATTATTATCATTACTATTCCTTTTCATTAGCTTATTAAAAAAAAACATGCATTAATCATGCACATATAAGAAGTCAACCTTCAATATAATTAATTAGAAGGGTGCTATTTCGTGGAGCGATCGCGTCTGTGTGGAGCTGCAAAAGTGAGAATCGCCACATACTCGATTCAATTCAAATCAATTTCTTTTTTCTATTTCGAACAAAAGAAAACAAATTCTATACAAATATCATTGGAATAAACAATTGACACAGCAAACATGCAATACAAAATATAAATATTTCAGAATTATAGATTCCAACTCAAATATCACGCTGGAAATGGAGAGGTCCACCGAGAAGCAGTGTTTGTTGATTGTGGACCACGAGTGCGTACAAATCGTCGATTGCATTAATATCTACATGTAGCTTTAAAATTCTGCAATGACTAATGATCATAACTTTGTACAAGATGAGTTAAATGGAAATTACTGTTGCGGTAATAAGTTTGAATTAAAGAAGAAACTTTTTAAAAAAGGATTTTTAAAAGGTTGATAACAATTTACCTAAGAATTATTGTATGCTGTCAGGATTTATAATCAACAAATGATAATAAACTATATTTAAAAAATACATTTGTGGGACACCCTGTGTTTATTAATAATTCAAAATACTATTTTAGAGTCTCTAATGCTACAGTCACACAGACATTTACGTATAGTTACATTTTTGTTGTTTTAATCTTATTTCATCTTCTATTCTTTAATTTCTAATGTATTTCTTTGTTTTATTGGATGAACTAAATTATTACTATTTGCACTCCTGACTATGATGGGATGGCATCAATGGGGATTCGCAGAAAAGAAAATAATTTTTGGACGCAACCGGACGTAACTATACGTAAGTGTCTGTGTGACTGCAGCATAATATGTCAATACTAACATATTCTCATAATTATGTGATGAAATTTAGTTCAGTAGTGAGAAAACCCTAAAGGAATTGCATGTGTAAAACTGTCATGTTCAAATCAAAGTTTTAACTGAATAAGAGGCAAATTATTACATTATTTCTTATTTTGCCAATCTCTGCCTAGAACACAGGTATTAAGTCATTTTAAACACATAATTTTCAGAAGCCAGGAACACCAAATATTTTGATCTAATTCAAAATTTGGATTTTGCATGTGTAAAGTCGGTGGAAGATGTAAGGGTAACGTAAGTTACCGACATGTCTTCACAAAAGTCTTTCCAGCATAAACAAAAATTATGAAAATCTCTCCTTATTTTGCAAATCTAAGCTCGATTTTTTGGTTTTGAACTATAATGTTTAAATAATAAACAACGATATTAGCATTTTTAAACAATATTTTTTTTAAACCGCGATATTTCTAAACAGCGTTCTAACAATGTACTGCATGTAGGTGTCTTTTATTCCGAATATTCATAACCAGATTATTTGTGCCAATAATGATAATAATGTTGAGGCGATGGATTTTATTTTTCAAATTAATGTTCTAATTAAAAAAAACATGTGCAAAATGATAATTCCGAACACTGTGATAATGATGACTAAATAAAATCATAAATATGATTTTATGTATTCTTTCATCCAACTGACTCTTTATTCACATTCGTTGATTTTCGTTTTGATTATAATGATTATCATCTAAATAATGTTAACGATATACATACGTCTCTTCACAATCTCTCTTTCGCTTTCTCTCACCTTCTTCATATTATCACATACATATAAACATGATACATCAATAATCTAGTCAACACTACCCACATAATTATGTTTTAAAATAATGTTTTATTTGTTTATTTGCACATTCTACACTATAAAGCAAAATTTAAAAGGTAACGCAATATATACATCTCTTCAGCAAAAAAAAAAAATGCTACGTCACTGAAAACTCAAGTTAGGAACGGCTATACGGCATCTTGTTTGTAAAATGCTATTTTGCTTACTAGAATTAAAATATTGATTCTGAACTTTGTATCTCAGATCATATCATTTTTTCATTATATTTTATTGGATTTGTCTAAACTGTCCAAGGCATGTAGACTACTATTTTCGTGTTAAATAATATACAAACTTAGACAAAATGTTGTAATATATCTATCTAGTCATCTCCGTTTGGCACTTTTTTTTACGCGCCAAACGGGAGGCTTAAAATCCTTCGATAGCAGCGTACGTGTAATCGAGATCAGAGACGAAGTCGCCTGCGTTGTCAGTGTGCGTGTTCCTGTTTAGGGTGCAAGGTTTCATCGCGCCCGGAGCAGCCCGATGGTAGTTGATGGACAGACAGTCGTATTCCTTGGTGCATTGGTTTGTACAATCGGCCAAGCTATATGCATCGATCTGATAGAGGTTATGATTTGTCAATCGATAGCCCTTTTGGAGAACGTAGACCGATTTTCTCTCATCTGGGGTACGCACGACTGTAAGGATAAAGAAAGGAGACATTTTCCTACAGTCTTGTATCAATATTAAAGCAGCAACATCTGATCAGACATGTCATAAATAAAATATCCACCTTTTTATTTTCACCTTACCTCTAGTTCACATTTCAAAAGCATAAAAAGTTCATATTTCTGATCTTTCAACTGAACGCGTTCGTAGACAAAATAAATCTAATATAAGTAATTGAGCGATTTCCGGCTAATTTTAACATGGGATAATGATGGTTAGCAGGGTGAGTTTTATGATATTCACCCCTCCTAAAAGCATGACGTCAATGATAATCAATCGCTTTTATTGCGTGATATTCGTAATATTTTCACGTCTAAAAACAAATTGTTTATTATTTTCTTTTAACTGTGCCGGCTTCAGACAAAGAAAAGTGCACGTCTTTCAGGCATAATTTGTTATAATGAATTAAGGAATATTTCATTAAGAAAGAAAAAAAAACTTACGTGACGACTCCAAGGTTGCATTGAGGGGCGGGTCGCTCTCGGGGCCGTTCCCGTTGTCGTTGGCTGCTAGGATGACGAACTCATAAGTCGTCCCCGGTCGCAATCCCGTCATGTAATACGAAGAGAGTGACGAATCAAGACTGACAGACGTCGTACTGCTACTCTGTTGATTTATCGGCCAGTAGTTGATCTGTGAAGGTAACGTTAACAATAGGCCTATTTAGTTTAATATGCCATTAATTACATTGTAATACCAGTACTCCGAAAATAAAATATAATTCATGACGTAGGCGTCAACAAAATTAATTTGGAAATAAAGAGCAAAGCAAATTTGTATAGAGCATCGGTTGAGTCTCGAGTCGATGTTTGAGGGGTTAAATTGCTGAGGGGTAAATTATTCCATAGAGAAGGCGATCTCTCTACGTTCACCCCGTCCATATCTGTTTCTATGAACGGAAATATATGCTTTCGATAAAGTTCACCTGTCTCCGGTGGCCACGTTTTCTGTCTCCATTAAGCAGCGCATCTTATATAATACAATTTTGGAGTTTTCACCTTAAAGAGAAAAAAAAAATGATGCGTTTATTCCCTTCGAGCGCGTACGTATAGAAGATCCAGGCTGGAACGATTCGGTGACTTCATTGCCTTTTGACAGCAATGAGCGGGAGTATTTTGGGCAAGTGGTTTATATAATTTTTGGTCCGCCACCATTTGGTTTACAAATAGTTGGTTGAGTGTTATTTTGTTAACGACTCTATCGTCTATAACCTTCGGTCCACAAACCATATCATATTAAATATAATTTGGTCTACTGACCATTTAGTCTAATCATGGCCGTCCATGGTCTAATAGCCATGCGTTGTGCCAACTATTTGGTCCAAATTGAGTAGCGCCCTAAATGTCACACTCCCCACAATCGCAATATGCAAGTTTGCCTGTATCATCATCATCCCAAACCTTTATTTATAAGTGTCAATAAAACGAATATCTTACGATGATTGTATTGACATCAGAGTTCTGGACAGAGGCCTGAGGGATGGCTCCCCATGACATAGTGACTGCATTGGTGCCAACTATCTCCACTGAAAAGTCATCCGGGTAAGCGGTCGGGTCTGTATCATGGAAAGAAAGTGATTGATTTAATTATTCTTTACCCTCCTCCTCCTTCTCTTCTTTTTATTTTTTCCTTTATTTTCTTTCTTCCACTTCTTCTTCATTATTCATCATCTTCTCCATCTCCTTCTTCTTGCTCCATGCCACCAGAATATTTTGAAACACTGGTTTTATGGATGAATGCCTTCTCTCGGACAAGATATGAATACTTATTGGATGTTTAGGAATTAACAAGTTTAATTCAAATCCTAAAATTAGAATCGCTTCCAGGTTGCTCATAAGCAGATAAATTATTTCATTAAACATCTTTATTTTGATAAACATATTTGGCAAAATTCAATATTTTGAAGTAGCCATTCCCATTTTGTATTATTCCGTGTTATACTGATGATAAAATATACAAACATCATAACACTCACAAGTGTCTTGCTCGCAGATGTAATAATTTGTTGTCGAGCATGCCCGGTCATTTAGGCTCTGAGAGGTATAAAACTCAACGCAATCTTCCCCTGAGCCGCCCCCGTTGGGTTGGCCACTGAGCCAGTATGAACTGTCCGTAGGTTCGGTGTAGTATTCAGTCTCGTAGTGCCATAATCCTAAAACACAAACATATACCATAAATAATCATGAAATCACATTGTGCAGTAATCAATCAATCACTAAAATCGTACTATCACTTAATTAGTCAAAAGGAAAGGATATAATAATAATTTAAAAAAAAATCATAATTGAACATTATTCAAATGAAGTTATTAATATCTACATCAATTTCAACTAATCAATATTATTCATCGATTTATCGATCCGATCATTCATCAACATTTATCAAGCAATCACATCTCACGATTACTTCATCAATTAATAAATCATTATAGTCTGTCATTCAAAAAATCAATTATTCAGTCACCCTATCAATAAAAACAATGAATCAATATCAATCATTCAAAAATCCATTTCCAGTCACCCAATCGAAACAATGGGTGTCGATTGCGGGGGGCGGCGGCGGTGAGGGGGGGGGTGTGTGTACAATCATCCCCCCCCCAATATTTTGATATCAAGAAAATAAAAAATATATTATATGCATATAAATCTACCCATGACAAATTCATTATCATGTAAAACACTTTTATGACATTATTATATTATTTTGCAGTCTAAAATGAATATTTCTGACATTCAAAAATCCAAAATTTTCTAACTCTTTCGTTAATCTTCCTCGTGACGTGAAAATACTTTAGTAATCATGTAATACATAATACACCGCGTAGTTAATCGAAGCGCAGATGTTTCACTATTCACAATGGAAAAAAAAAACAAAACAAAACAAAAAAAAAACAACATTGAAATTGATGACAATCAGGGGCACCGATCCAAGGGTGCATATAGGGAACAGGTGCCTCGATAAGTAAAACTGAAGGCATAAATATTCCCCTCAAAAATCCACGATGGTTTTAATAAAATAAATAATGAATATTGAAGAGTCTGCTACACTGTCTTATATCGGCTCTTCATCGACAACGGTAACTTTTTTGGACTCGTACCATTGATTATTATAATACACTTCCACTTTTCTCCGGGGGCTAAATGCCCTCTTTGCAATTAAATCAATCAAATTGTAGATAACTATTAAAAATTGCCTGACAATGTTCAGCTCGCGCTTCGCGCTCGCATAATATAACTTATTTTGACTTTGTTCATCTGTTATACATGTTTGTTTAAAACACCAACTCCGTCCCCATTTCGTGCTCCCACAAGCATCAGGTCACTATCATTGTGAAAATTTTCAGCTCGCGCTTCGCGCTCGCACAATATTGCCCTAACTGGAATTCGTCCATACAGATTTGCGTTTGTTGGCATTACATTACGTCATGATGTTAAAGCCCCTTAGCCCTCCATCAATTTCGCGCTTATAGTCATGTAACGCTACAAATGTTTCATTTCAGTAGTGAGAAAATTTTAAGCTCGCGCTTCGCGCTTGCATTACATTTGACGATATACTAGTACTCATCTGCATAATAATGTTCATGTGTGTATATTTATAGACATTACATAATGATGGCCCCCTTTAACAAACCCGATAAAGCCCCTTCCCCGTTTCGCGTTCGCATTATTTTATAAAATATCTCCCATTTCATGTCACTATTATTAAGAAAATTTTCAGCTCGCGCTTCGCGCTCGCTTAATTGATTTGAAAGTATGTACTATTAGATACTGACATGCATGCATAAATTATAATCTGTAGCCATACATCATCATGGTCCCCCTTGAACAAACCAGTTAGAGTCCCTTCCTCGTTTCGCGCTCGCATTATGCTACAAATGCCTAATTTTATGTCACTTTTATTGAGAAAATTTTCAGCTCGCGCTTCGCGCTCGCATTATACAATACATTTTCCATATTTATATGCATGTGTGTATACAATCATTACCCCATCCCCAACAATGGACACTGTGATCATTTATCATCGTATGTGTCACATTGAGGAAAAGAGGAAATATCGACGATCATCCCCCCAATCGCCAAAACAAATCGACACCGTTGCAATCAAATAAAAACAATGAATCCATATCAATCTTTCAAACAATCAATTATTCAATCATCCTATTAAATAAAAACAATGAATCAATATCAGTATCTAAAACAATCAATTTCATAATCAATCAATAACCACTGAATCAATTATCGAACAATCAATTCAGAACCAATTGAAAAATCCGTCAGATTATTATTCAGATTGGCCAGTCAATCCATGCATCCCTTAATTGCTTAATCAATTCAATGGCCAATTTCTCAATCCAATGAAATATTACGACGTCGCCGACGTCCCCCTTAATATATCGATCCGACAATCATTTCATCAATCAATCAATCAGCCGATCGATCAATCCACCAACCGACAAACCAATCGGATAACCAACCAATCGAACAATCAACCAATTAACCAGTCAACCAATCAATTAACCAACCAATCATCAAATCAATCAATCTAGCAACCAATCAATTAACCAACAAATTACGCAATCAATATATAAATAAATATTTATCAATCAACCATCAAATCAATCAATCAAACTATCAATCAACCAATCAATCAATTTTTCATCCCATCAACCAATCAAATCTCACCATCAGCCGATCGATAGGTCAGACCGATCCAAAATTGTTTGCTTGAGTATCGATTACGGTAATAATCGACCAAGAAGTCAAACTCTCTGTCCGATTCTATAGTGACTAGATCCGCACCCTGGTCCTGGCAATAGTCCTGCGCATCGGTCCAGGACCTGGTATCGGTCCCGAACAGATAGCAGCTATGGTCGTCCCAAGCCCATCCGTCATCGCAGAGCGCGTGGGTGGTTGGCTGCGGGATTGCTGAAGCACCTGTACAAAATGAAATTCAAATTCAAATTCGTAATCGTTCATTCTTTAATTTTTTTTGAAGGATGCCAGGGCATCAAACACTATGCTTTATATGCTGGAGCACTCTGTATATCTAATCTAACCTTTGTTTAGTCTCATATTCTGCTCTTTTTTATTCTAAGTATTTACTAATATTTTTTTTTGTAATAAATGACACGGAAAAATGAATTCAATTGGAATTCACTTCAATAAAATCGGATATTATCATTTTTTTTTTTTTTTTTTTTTGTGTGGATTTTTAACATGTTCATGACCTGTTCCCTGTAACATAAACATCGAGTTACGATCAACTGAAAATCGTTGGTATCCAATCAGGATTCTTGTTTCAAAGACCTCTTGCATAAAAGTCTTACTGTCAACCAGTCTGAATGGTTGTTTCAAGATTACAATTGACCATGTTCACCGTTTATGATACGAGGTACATAATCAGGCCCGGATCCAGCTTCATTTCTGACAAAGAAATCTGCATGCCCAATTGCCCGTGGACAATAGCGGCTCTATTATACTTTGGCATGGGCCGAGACGATCTTTTATGTGAACTGAGTCTTGATCCGCTACTGACATAATTGCATACCAGGACTTGCTTCACAGACATAATAGTAGGTATTCTGGACTGTCACATCAACCATATCCGTGTTATCGTCTGCGTACATCACGGCTCCATTCTCACTGATATCCCCGTTCGGTTCACCGCTCTCCCATGGGGCATAGGGTGGAACGTTCCCTTCTGCATCTACCCACGTTCCTGTTACCATGGAAACAATAATAAGATAATATTGATAATAATGATAAATTACATTTGTATAGCGCTTAGTATTAAATATCTCTAAGATCGTAAGTTTTACAATCACTTCTAAACATGCCCCGTTATGGCCGACTGTTAATAAAAGTTAGTAACTATGATCCCTCGAATAGCACTGTTTATATCCCAACCCCCAACCCCCCTCTCTCTCTATAAAAAAAAATCTTTTTCGTTTTGTTTTTACTGTAGGTCTCTCTCTTTCTTTCTCTTTCTCTCTGGTGCACTCCCTTTATTTTTATTTATTCATTTATTTTATTATTATCATTATTATTTTTTGTGGGAGGGCATTTGTTTAAGTTTTTATAGCTTATAATATATCCAGAAGGAAATGTGCAAAATGGTTGTTTTTACACGCCATGCGGGACCCGAATTAATAATGACATATACTTTATGAACTACCTTCTTCAGTGATATCATTATAGCCAAGCCAGAAGTTGGTCGAGTCGGATTGTGACCATCGAAGAGATCTCCTGATGAAATTGTATTCGTCTTCATTGTCCGGTATTGCCAGATGTCCTGAAAAGAGATTATGATAGTTTTAAAAGTTAAAACAATCGTTGTCATTTTATATAGCGCCTTATATATATATATATAAAAAAGTTTAATCTCTAAACGTTTTACAATTACTATTTCCCCAATAATCAGATGCCTGTAGGTCTCTTTGAATTTTTGTTTTTGTTTGCATCATGGCAGCCATTTAGGCGAACCTTCTATTCCTATCGGGTACCATTTTACGGTGAAAAGGGACGTACGTGAAACAAGACAGATGGATAGAACGGTCAAACCTTGCTAATGCCTCGATGCCACAGTTCGTGCTCGGGGCTCGGCGAGTGGAATCAGTTGTTTTTATAATTTTTCTACATTACGGTTTCGATTTTTTTTTCGCACGAGATTTACCCCAAGAGCGACTTGGTATTGTGTCTACCCCCGGCCTTTACCCCCAAAAGCTTTGATTCCGGGGCCCATACGATGAATAGGAAAATACATTTTGACCATTACGTATCGTTACCGGCCAGCTCCCTTACGATTTTATGTGCACAATGGAAGATTTTCCAGTAGTCATGCTATAAATGTAGAGGAGCCGGAAAGATCGACTGCATGCTCTCGATTTTCCCGGTGTTTTTCTGAACCCGGTAGGCCGTAGAAAACCCGTGGAGCCAGCAAAGGGACCCGAGCGGGGTTCTGCCGGTAGCCTGAAGGGCCTCTGCCAGTAACCGAGCGGGCTCCGCCCGTTTTTTTTCTTCAGTCAGTTCTCCAAAAAAAATATCGACGGGTCTCTTTCGATACGGTTCCCGTGCGATTCTCCTGCGGCCACCGCCACGGCCTCTTAAAGGTTCCTGATGATTATGTAAACTACCAGAAAGCTGAACTATGTCCTGTAATTTATTTTGTTCATTAATTCATTATTATTATCATTGTTTGTTTTTTGGAGGGGGGGGGGGTCTGTCGCAGGAAAGACCACTTTGGTCTTTTCAGATGTGTTGTCGAACATGTTTGCTTACATAGACCTATATGAAGAGTTCATTTCCAAAAGGTACTACATTTGTTGGTTCAGAGAAAAACATTTTTTTTTTCATTGATAGGAGTGTCTGTTTGGAATTAAACTTTTACAGATTGTTCTACTCTATGATACTAAAGGGAAACCAGTTTAATAAAAATCTAGGTCTACAAGTTTTTCTGTAAATGAATTTTTATTTTTATGTTCTGATAATAATAATAATAGTTACATTTATATAGCGCTTAATAAATTTACATATATCCACCTTGGTGTTTCTAAGCGCTTAAAGTGTTAACTAATTATTACCCGGCTTAGCTATAGGCCACCCCGAAAGGTGCTCACAGTA
Organism: Paracentrotus lividus; assembly: GCA_940671915.1. NCBI lineage: Eukaryota > Metazoa > Echinodermata > Echinoidea > Camarodonta > Echinidae > Paracentrotus > Paracentrotus lividus. Next base: position 3,793,743 of record CALNVZ010003432.1, on the reverse strand, counting down.
TTCAAGGAATTGCTTCCTAGCGGTACCCATTCACCTCACTTGGGTCAAGTTCTGATGGATGTAGTACCTTTTAGAAATCATATGTCTCAGAGTATGTAAATTACCATGTATCTCAGCAATTCTTTTATTCAAAAAGGTACATTTTGTACTATTTCATATAGCTTGAAATAGATGTCATATTTTTGTTAAAAATCTAACCTTGTATTGAGTACATAAGTTTTTACATTTTCACTGATGCTCTGGCGAACCCAACCAACTACGCATTATTTCACACGCAATAAAAACAAACACGCGGGACTACATAAAAGTGGATGTAGTACCTTTTGGAAATGAACTGAAATGGATGTAGTACCTTTTGCAAATGAACTGATTTTTGAAAGTCTTTTTTTTTTTCATCCTTCCCATCGAAAATTCAGCTTTCTGTTTGTAACAGTGTGTAGAGGTGCTAAAATGAGTAGATTAATGTAAAAAAAAACAAAAAAAAAAAGAATTTTGATGAAAAATGGATGTAGTACCTTTTGGAAATGAGCTCTTCATATTATAAGCATCTAATAATTTGTAAAGGGTCCGGAACTACCCTATGGAAAAATAATTGCGTGCACCTCATACAAAAGATGTCAAAACGATTGATGCTATTCATGCGCGAATTTTTTTTTTTTTTTTTTTTTTTTTGGGGGGGGGGTTACGGGCCCGGGCCGCGCCAAAATGACCAAAAGGGGCGCCAAATTGACCTTAAGGGGCCCGAAGCGAGCAACAACAAAAAAAATAATAATAAATAAATAAATAAATAAGTAAATAAATATATATGATATATATATATATATATATATATACATGATTTGAGCCGATCGACATTTTAAACCTACCCCTACAGCTGATAAATGACCTTATAGTTGGCCGAAGGCTGAAATTTTTTTCAACACCTATAATCCTGGATACGCGCCTGTGATCGCGTCTTTAGTGATCATCTGTTTTAGGTCACTTGTTTATTGTAGTCACTTATATTAGTATAGGGGACGCACACTTAATTGTTGCACCCCCAAGATCCGACACTGTAAAATAAGCTCACCTCCTTCTCCCTGACAAGCAGTTTCTGCATCCAACCAGCTTAAACCAGTATGAACCGGTAGGTAGCAGCTAGAACCGAGCTCTGTCCATCCGTTAGAACAGCTTGAAATCTCTGTGTATTTAAGTGAATACGAGATATTAAAATTAACACCTGGGAAAATTTGATGACATTAAGGTTCTATAAAAGCTAATTCCTTGTTTCATAAAAAAATAATAATATGAATCGATATTTGGAACTAAAACAACAGCAATGACAACTGAACTTAAGTTACTAGATAATGTCAGAAAAAAAGTGGTTGATTGACTGATCCCATGCACTTTGTAAATTTGTTTGATATTCTCCAAGATATTTAAGTTGTTTTTTTTTAATACATCTTACATAAATTTTTGTATTGATTTATTTATTTCAATACGGAATAAAAAATTGGGAATAAAATCAGTCACAATATTTTTTCAGCAAGTATCATGATACTGTTCCCTTTTATTTAATATCTGAGTACTATGTTAGTACTATTTATACCAAATATTCATCTATCAGGTACATTGAAAGGATAAACATGGTAAACTATGGTTTAATTTAGAATAACATGGAATTGTTTCATCTGTTCACCATTATAAATGTCCGTGACGACGATTTTCATTGAGATTCGAACAAAGGAAGAAAAGAACAATGAAAAATAAAAGAAAAAAGATAAGAAAACTCTTAAAGTTAAGTTGTTTTTTTTTTAAATCAAATTTACCTGTAAACGGGTCTTCAATGCGGTCCACTGATGAGCGAAGGAACAAATAAAAATAAAACATGTTACAATAAAATCATGAAAGACCGTGGACGGAGTAAATACAACCTTACATCGATTGAAAGCTAAGTAGGCGTATAACATAAATACCCCCAAAATAAATTCAATTTTCATAACAGTATTCATAAAAAGATTATCGAACCTTAAGCAGGCCACCCCTCACAAATACTCGGTTACTGAAGGGTTACGGAAATATATTTATCAATAACTAAGGTTTCCTTTAATTATTATCAAGGGCAAAATATTCTACAGAGTAGGCCTAGTTACTTTTTATTATCACTAGAAAAGGCTGTCCTCTTCGCATGTAAGAGAGAAGCCTGTATAGACACACATTAGGATATTGATTGAGTATGGACATTATGTTTTCAATCATCTTTCATCATTCCATCTCAACACTTACTAATGCGGACGTACAAGTGGTAGTCAGCCCCGCTGGTTAGGGCGACGCTTCTGTCGTTCTCCACGCTCAAGTAGCAGCCGCCGTCCGAATGGTGGAAGTCGAACGACCTACACACAAAACTCGACGCAGCCACACAGGCTGCGGCGCATTGGTTGACGGTTAGGCCAACCTGGTAATCGTTGTTATACCCAGAAATATGACTTTCTCTTATGAGCATGAAGTCGGTACGGTCCGTGACTATGTCTGCAGGAGTAGATCAGTGAATAGTGGAAAAAAAAATACATTGTTTTGAATTTGAAATACATTTCAACTCGGCCTGCGGCCTCGGAGAAACAAATCTGCACTCGGGATAATTTACTATTTGTCGTACTTATAATCCAGCATATTGCGCGATAGATTGTACACTATTTATATAATATATTCGCCATTGGAAGGTGCTAAACGATCCAATACGAACACAGTTCAGAGAGCCATATTGCCTTCCGGTGACTTCATCTTAATATTTCTCAAGATTTCTATAAAACTCTGTACACCATCCTTTGGCCTATCTTGGTGATTGGTGGAAAGTTAGAACGATATCTTTTCAGAGACTTTACTCCCAAACACCTCTTCGGCGCCGGGCAGATCACCCCGAGTCCCCTAACAGACGGGAGTCTTTGGCTTAATGTGCGCAAACTTACAAGATTCATCTCCTTTGCATTTGAGTGGTTCTAGAGTATAGTACCCCGACTCGCTGGCATCTCCTGTATCTCCAAACCGTAGTTCAGTCACAGGTAATGTGCTTTTGTCTGTTAGATATCCAGAGTCTTCTCTCCAGGTGTTGTCGTTGGCATTGCAGTTGCAGTGACCACCACCGGCACAAGAACCTGACAGACCCAATAAGTAAAACTAGGATAATACGTTCAAAGCTAAAATATGAAGTTTGTTCATTTCAAGCTATATTACATAAACCCCTTTTTTCCCTGATACCATTGGAACCATTTTCTTGGCCTTGGTGCTATACTTCATCTGTATTGTGTTGCATTTAGTTGCCTACATAAGAATCGTGCAAAGAACCTTTGTTGTTGTTGGTCTTGTTGTTTTCCGCGTGTCCATCGAAAATTTTCATGGCCACGTTTTCATTGTTACGCAGCACTGATATTTCAAATAACAATAAGCTAAAAACTATTTTTTCCAGCTCGATCGGACGTCGGTTAAAGAGAATCCAGTGTAGTGGGAGAGGTGAATCATGGGTCAACAAAATAGTTGTGAGCTTTCAAATTATTTTCAAGGTATTTATTAGGAAGAATTTTAAAGTAGAAAGTTCCACTGAAAAGGATTGCTCTTTAAATGCCATCATAGTGATAATACGACATAAAAAGCTGATGTGTTCGGGTTCCGAACATGTGAGCACATGTACATGTAGGCCCATACATGCATTTTTGTGCGCAGTGCATGTTTCTCTCAGAAGAATTTGGTAAATTTCATATTTTCTTGGTTAAAAAACCTCACATCAATAAACAATTCTTAGGTGCATTGTTATCAACCTCTCCCATCAATTTGAGACAGTTTCTTCCACAATTCAATCTCATGGCTACAACACTAGATTAGCTTAGTATCAACTCCAATATAAGAGCTCTAATCAAAAGCTTATGATTTGTATAATTAGCTCTGATCAAGGGTACAAATAGCGCCCTCTATGAATGACCAACAATCATACCTGTGTTCCCACACGCGCACTGTCCGCTGTCCACAGTGGCTCCACCCCAGTAGGTCTTCCGTTCCCCGGCTCTGTCATACCAAGACGTGTAGCCAGTCATATAGGAACCATGACATTCGTACTAAAATGCAAAGGAAAAAAAGTAATGCACCGTTCTTTAAAAAAAAAAAAAGTTACTTGTTCTCAACTCAGTGTCTTCGCGTTTAAGTCACTCTCATGAGATTAACCATTTCAAAATGAAATAAAAGACGTGTCTCTTAATACATTTGTTACTTTTTCAACTTCTCTGAAATATTATAATTTTGTTCAGTCCGTTTTAGGACATCGATCCTATTGTTTTGTTTCAAACTCTGTTTAGGCCCATTAAGAACATGTTTTTTCCTTTATCATCATATTTGTTTGAGTCAACAGCACTTGCCGTGATCCCAATCTCAAAACACTATTGTTATATAATACCATTTTTATTCTTTTGATTTATTTGAAATAGCTCCTTGGGTTACACCATGATAATGATTGTTGTCTTACCTTAACATACTGAGAGCACTCGGCACTGATATCAGCACCGACACCCACTTGCTCAGCAGATTTTTTACCATATCTAATGGATCGGATAAATGAGAGAGCTGACTCTGCACCCGTTACAAGTGAGCGGTACTCCTCTTGATGCTCGAACGTCGTGATACCTACAAAAAGATTCGAAAGAAGACATCGATAATTGAGATAAAAAGTCATCTACTATGACGATGGTCTTATTTCTGTTGTGTTATTTCTACGATTTTTATCATTTTTCAGACCTTTTCTTGAATTATATTGATAAAAAAACTAAGCTCGTCATTTAAAACGTTTATTAAAATATTCAGAATTTAAAGATTATCAAAATTGATAGAGACATAAATTTATATTACTCCGTCAAACAGACTTATAATAAAGGAACTTTATAATTCATATCTTTTGATTTATATCAAACCTTTTGGATATTCTACTCTCAACTTCAAATGAAATGCAAATAATTATGTACGTGATATGGTTTTTACAATCATGTCAAAACCTTCCTCTATTGAAACATGTAAACTGTTTATTCATTACCAATTAAATTTTTATCATATTGAAAGAAATGGCATGGCTTGTAATCAATTAATTAGCAACAAATTTAAAAAAAAAAAAAATTAAAAAAAAGAATAATAATACCTGTGCTAGCATCTGTGGTCATGTCACAGTAGACTCTGTAAGGATCAACACCACTGTTTCTACCATCAGGATCTATGGTGTAGTAACCATTAGAAGTGTAACCTTTGCGCTTCCATTCGGCACAGGAAACTGTAAAACAGAAAGAGAGATATAGCATGACAACAAATTTTGTCTTTGCTTTACTTAGACATTTATGTTGTTTGTCAATATAATCTAGAAAATAAGTGAACATCGCAAACCTTGGAGGTTTAAGAATTAGAATAATGAAATTTCTTTAACATTAACATAAACATGATTTACTCCAATGAAGACGAACACGCGCCCACACACCCTCCCCTTCACCCACCCACATACACACACCCTCGCACACAATTGATAATGACATAATAAAGCTGGTCAAAATTATGAGAACCTTGAATAGGAAAATTAAAAGTATTAAGCTTTATTTCATACTAGTAATGTTAGTACTACTTGACCACAAGGGTGACCCAAGGTGATCAGATCGACCATCTAAGTGAAATCGGACAATTCTGCAACGGTGATCCTGGTGCTTTCATTTACAATAAAAGAATCCTTGCTAATATGACTGAGATGGTAAATATACCTTGTAACATAAAATATTAACTGGTTATCCATCTGGGTATCTATGCGAAAATAAAGCTGAATCTTTTTGCAGAATAGCACTTCATGGCATGACGTGCTGGGCAGGCCATTTGAAAATGCCGGCTTATGCTAAAGTGTAGCGTTGTGGCGCGGCGCGGCGCGCTGAAAAGTGGAAATAATCGACGAAAAAAAAATAAGGTGTCTTTAAAGCGTCCTACGAAAAAAGGAAAAGATTCTGGATCGATTTTTGTGAAATTTTTGGGAATGATTGTCATTTTTCGGACTCGAGACTTTAGCTTAAGCCCTTGTGTGGGGTTAGTGTGCATGTGTGTGTGTGTGTGTGTGTGTTTGTGTATGTCAAATTGTGTGACTAATAGTTCCAAAAACGATGAAAAGTTCGGTCATCCTGTTTACGGCTATCGCAGCTATGACATCAGCAGCAATCAGAAATCGCGATGGTCTAGTCCTGGTCCACTCCTGGTCCTGGTCCACGTTCACAATTGTTTAAATTGCGAATTTCAATGAAATTTATCATGAAAGTATAAGGCAGTATAAAGCCTATGTAAGGTCACTGCTCTATATGTCAAATAAGAAAATTTAAACTTTTCTACCATTATTTTGCTAGTAAATTTACAACACTTGTTTTGGGTCCAAGATTCGAGTCCCAGCTGCAATTAGCAAGAAATTCATCCATATTGTGCTGCAGATCCAGGTACAGGTGAGGTAAACTACTGGAATTGTTTGAACATCCTTAAATTGGCAACATATTATCAATACATATCGATTCCGCGTTAATTGCTATTTTAAAACTATTTGACACATTATCGACAATTGAGCCAATTTGATAAAATAATTGAAATGATGTAGAAGTAGAAAGGAAATTCTAATGCTGCAATTTGAGGAGGAGAAATATAAGTTTGATCTAAAACAAGTCCTGTCCCGAATGAGCCAATTGCCAAGGAATAAGGAATACCTGGTGCTAATTTGTTTCACGAAATTCGCAAACATACAAACATGCAGTACACACACACACACCCACACACACATACACACACAAACACCACAAACACACACAACACCGCACACACACACACACACACACACGACACGGCCACACCACACAATACGTGCCAAACAATTCTGAATCTTTTCTTTTTTGTAGGACGCTTTAAAGACACCTTATTTTTATTTCGTCGATTATTTCCACTTTTTAACGCGCCGCGCCGCGCCACAACGCGACACTTTAGCATAAGCCAAAATGCCTTTGTTTTCCGATAAATGATACAGTTCCTTGTAATCGTGTTTTCTTTTTCAAATAAAAGCATATTAAATGATGTATTAAGATTGTACACAAATAGGTTTATTAAAACCCGGTCCATAAACTTTGTTAACTTCAGGCAGGTTTATAAAAGAAACAAATTGAACATGAAATTAGAGAATAACACATTTACCATGTTCAGATGCATACATAACAGTGAGAATATATCAAAGATTTCATACTTACTGGTATTTAGCGGGTATTTACAGATGTAGCCTAATGCCGTGGAGCATGAAGCGTCGTTCCATGTACCGGTTGAATCCCATCGCAATGCACCACAGTGTTCCGATCCACCAGCTATACATCAAGATATAACATTATCACATTTTCGAGAGAAACAATAATAATTAATGTAGCCCATTATCACGATTATGAGTACTCGAATGTCAGTTTTCGTATATTTCAGCATACTTAATGATTGTTAACGTTCAATTTGATATCCACCAAACTACTTAGAATAGCAGATACTAGATATAATGAAATTTTAATATGACAATCTCATATGATAAATAAGAATAAAAACAATCGTTAAAGTATTTCACTCCACTTCACTGTTTCTTTCTTGTTTTTATAAGACTTCGGTCATTAAAAGATTTCGACGGGACCGATCAAACGATAAAGGCAGAAAACAAAAATACATTAAATCTTGATTTGCAGTCTTGAAACCAAGCAATAATAATAATATTAAGCATTTATAATGCGCCGTCTATCTAGTAAACTATTCAGAGGCGCAGCTAATATTATTACCCGGCTATAGCCATAGCTGCCCTAATAAAGGACGCTTTGAGCATTCGAGGAATTACTTCCTACCGGTACCCATTTACCTTACTTGGGTCAAGTACGGCAAATTTGCAGGTTGACACCTTGCCGAAGGATGCTAGTTGTATGGACGGGATTCGAACCGCGTACCTTGACATCGTAAGTCCGCTGACTTATCCACTCGACCAAACTACTCCCACAAGGAGCGTTGCAAAGTTAGTATCTGGGGACTTGCGCTCATCAAAATCAAACATCAATAATTTCGCAAAGTAATAAATGACATCCCGTAAAGTTGAGCTAACATTTACCACATCAGCTCATTGTTTGGGGAAATATAGATCTACGGTGTGTACATTAACACTCTTATCTATTCGTCTTAATTAAGTTACCATGTACTTACATGGTTCTCCCGAGTTCCAGTTGGTATAGGATGCAAGCGTTCCATCAGACCAGACCCAGGTACCATCTTCATCAAGGTCCGTAAACCCGATCCAGTAGGCAGCATTCGCCATTGATCGTCTAAACAATGAAATGCATTATATTAGGAATATGGACAACTAACAATAAAGTATTCAAAATTGAAAAAAAGTTTACAACATATACATCTAACAATATATTTCTATGATGTTCATTTCGGCTTGTCTCTCAGTGAACATAGAAGAAATATAAACAATAGTGAGCGTAAAACATTACAAATGAAGGAGGGTAAATCGTGCGCTCTTTTATCTGGTGTAAGCAAGTACGCTGTCGGTAGGTTGTGTTGGCGGATTGTTGTGAGTGTATGTTAGGGTGGGTGTGGAAAATAATAGGTGATGTGGTGCATGCATAGGCGAAGGTTTTGGGGTTATGTGTGAGTGTGCATGGTGCGGGTGGATTGTAGTGAGCCGTTTAGGGTGGCGATTGTTGGGGTTGGTGACGATGTGTGTATGTTTGTAACTAAATGTGTGAGGGTAGGAAGCTGTGTATGTGTAATGTATAACTGTGTGTGTGTGGGTGTGGAGGGAATTGTGCATGTGTGTGAGGGGGTGTGCGTGTGTATGATAGGGTGGTGATTGTTGGGGTTGGTGAGTATGTTTGTATGTGTATGTGTCTGTGGGAGAGGATGTGCGCTTGTGTATATGGGTGTGAGCCTGTGTGAGGGTGGGTGTTGGGGTTAATAGGATTTCCTGTGTAAGGGGTGGACATAATGTGTTATGGGTGTGTCTTTGGGTGAGTTGTTTATGTACGAGTATATGTATAGGCGAAATGTATTAAACATTCTATATTCCCCTGTTCTTCATGTTGTTGTGTGTATGTGTGCCAGAGAGAGAGAGAGAGAGAGACTTAGAGAGAAAGATATATATATATATAGAGAGAGAGAGAGAGAGAGAGAGAGAGAGAGTTGTTGTGTATTAGGTAGGGTGTGTATACAGCATGTATATATCTTTTTTAGCCCAAGCTCGTGATATATCTTTGAAAAAGCCGTCACTTTTGGGCGTATACGCGTATGTAAGATATTGAAAATAAAATAAATGAAATTTGATGTCTTGTGAATTCGGCATAGTTAATTAAATAGTGATTGCCTGTCAATGCTTTATCAGACGATTGCCATGGTAGTTTCGAAGAAAAAAATACCAGGAGGTATATAGAACTGTGTTATGAACGGCGTTTTGATGAAGGATGATGACAGTTCTTTATACTACCTGGTGTTTTTTTTTCGAAACTACCATGGCAATCGTCTGATAAGCATTGGTTTGACAGTCAATCACTTTTTAATTAACTATGCTGGATTCACAAGATACCATCCTCAAAGAATGGACATCATTCCTGGCATGCGCCGTCATCCGGGGGACTTAAAAAACGTTGATGTATCAAGGTAAGTTCACGCGTTTCGTTATTTCAAACAAAATATACAAATAAGTTGCGGCACTGGCTTTTTTTAAAGCACAAGTCATTTTTTCCAAAGTTTCTACCCGAATTCCATTTCACGAATCGATTCAATAATGATATCTGAAGGGACGAATATGACACATATCTACCCACCAAGTAACACGTCAACCCAGCAATCAAAATATAACGATGTAAATATCATACGTTTTCTGTTTTTATGCGGATCGATTCCCCTCAATTGCTGCATCTTGATGTTTGTTGGTTGTTCAGCGAAACTGAGAAAGCAGCATAACATCTTTATTTTTAACATGGCGGCTATAGATTTGATCACTGCTCCAATAACCATGCTTCTAATTGCTGTTGTGGATAGGAGTAAGACACGAACTGGGGTAAGTTGGAAGAAGTGCAACTCTCATTTTTGTTTCCCTCGAAATATTTGTTAATTCTGGGACAGTGAACCCCGAAAAAAAAAGCGAAAAATACTGGCCGATTGAAAGAACAGAAAATGGGAACACGTGAACACTTTTTCGGAAAGGAGTGAAACGAGCAGAAGTCCGATAAGGACTGGGTAGGAAAGGGGCTTCTTCGAGTAGCATATTTAATCATAATGCTCTTTATATAATTAGTCTTTGAACAAGACTATTTCATGACTGCTATAATTGAAAAGTGCTGCATTTTCAGAAATTATTTCTTGTGAATTCTATTTATGTACTATCAGAAAAATATGTGCAAGTGTTAGTTGTAAACTAACACTTATGCTACATAAAGTACCCCCGCTATATTCAGTCAACTCCATCAAGTTTAAAATAAGATATGAAATTCAAAATTTGTGATGAAATATCTTGTACACCTGGAGAGCATTTCATCAGCATTTCTTATCTGATAAGTTTTCAGATCTGACATCTTTACTTCATTTTGATTGGATGATAAACATTAGCACTATGGTAAATGTCAGATAAAACATGATTTGTCGGATAAAACGTCCGACAAGTCCTTTCATAAAACGCCCCCAGAACTAGAATTTTGCGAATGAGGTAATTCTTTCACTATACTCTTTAATTGTATGTTTTTTTACTTAAATCACAGGCTGTTTATTTGTCTTATGCTCTATGGAGGTCTTGCACGGTTATCTCGAGTCTAAACATTCTCCTTGTAGCTGTCTGCCGCTTCATAACCGTTCACGTCGACCCCTTCGGAGTTAGGAACCTCGTCACAACGCCTCGATGCATCTTCGCCTGCGCCTTGGTCATGTTGGTGTGGCTTCTCGGTTCTTTCCCTTGTGTTGAACTGTTTTTACTCGAACAGAGTGGATTCTGGACATCTATTACCGTCTTGGTGGTATTTTTTATCGTCGGAGTCTGTTACGCGCTTCTTTACCGCGGTGTGACGCGGTTACCGCGGGGCCGCGGTGTTGGCGTGGACGAGCAGCGGTTGAAAGAAAATCGTCGTTTGTTGAAAACATTTGCAGCAATTTACGCTACATCTTTCACCCTGTGGCTGCCCAGTTTTTTTCTCGGGCTCGTTCAGTTTATCAATTCGACATTGTTTACCATTGCATTCATCTTATACGATTTAAATATGTTTTTCAATCCAACTATTTTTTGGCTGAGATCAAAGGAATTTAAGGCTGTGGTAAAAAGCTGCATAATAGGGAGAAATCGTATTCGTCCATTAGGTGCTATCGAGGAGGTATAGTATAGTTGATTCATTCCACTTTGTGTATTCTCATAAAAACTCTTGCCCTTCAAATTATCATTAAATTAAATAAATAAGCAAGAGGGTTTAGTACCAACTAGGATTCGTCACGGTTCGAACCATGCGTATCTGCAAATTTTATAAGACAGGTGCTTGCGTCTTAGGCGCCTTCTCCAAACAAAGTGCGTCAGTTTCCCGCAGCTTCCTGATCCAACGCGCAAAACAATCGGCTTTCTGCTTTTATCGTGTTTAAGCCGTATTACGATTTCGGGATTCTATCAAAAAGCCGAAAATCGTCTTTTTGTACAAAAGCCGCGGGAAGCTGACGCACTTTGATTGGAGAAGGCGCCTTACAAGCTATGCCTTTTTTTTTTTTTTTTTTTTTTTTTTTTTTTTTTTTTTTTTTGTGTAAAAATGCATTATTACAATCATGGATCACAAGCATTAAACATGTAATAAAGGTTAATGCTTTCTTCAGTTTTGTTAACAATTAACGGATGTATGTTATTTTTGGTATGTACCTTATATAAAGGAAATTTGAATTCAATTTAATTGATCATCAATTCAATTGTATGACTTTAGAGCCTACCTTGACAATGCCAGAATAAAGTTGTTCTCGTCCTGATCACCTACGCTCACCAGGTCACCATAGTCATTGAGACCCCTGCATGTAGCCAGGGCGGTGGTGAAGGTTACTGTGGTCTCGACAAGCTTGTAGCATGCATTACCGTTCAATGTCCAGCCAGAGTCGCAAATGTCCTGATCATTTACACCATCATCTGCAACACGGATACAGCATTATCCCAAAGAATTTTTTTTCACATTTGTAACAATTTTCTACCAGTCAAAAGCATTATAATTATTGCCTTAAGATAGGCCTTCAAGGGGTGTTTCATGAAAGGACCTGTCGGACGTTATATATACGGCAAATTTGCTCTCAACCAATCAGATGCAAGCATTTCAGTGGCTTATAACAGTTGTCAATGAGAATCAGTTAATAATTGTTTCATGAAATGCTCCCCAGAACAATTATTTTACAGATCAAGCCATCATATATTTATGTTAGAAAGCTTTCGAAGATATTATTCTGAACATGCTGAAGTTGTACTCCTTTTCCATGACAGCGAAGTGATAATAATAATAATAATAATAATAATAGTAACGCGAAATATAACCATCTCTAAAATGGATCACTAAGTAGTTTTATATCTGTAAATGCATTCAATTTCTATTTTTGGGTCGTTACATGTGCAGTACTTCTTGATAACCATTTCATACATGGATGCGAAAAAAAAACCAATATGAATAAAATGCCATAATCATGATAATATGCACTTACCATAATATTTATGAAGGATCGCAACCGTATCAGGAAAGCCCCTACTTCCTACATAGTCATATAAAAAACATAAAAGTTAAAATAAAGAAAACAAAGGGCCCACATGATAAACAAATACAATGGTTAGTTGACGCAAATAGTAAATATCGTGAAATGCACTATCAGTTTTAATCCAACAAAATAATTCTTCAAAATACAAGGGGCATCTTATATTAGCTTTAAAGATATGATTATCATTGTATTGACTAGCCTTAAAATTTTCATTTCTTCTAAAAATGAACGAAGGGACAGTTGACATTGAAGAAAGGCCTTTCTAAAAAACAGAGACAAGTTTAGTCCATGTGTTCACACACATGCATTTCTGATTTTAGATCAGTAGTTTGTACACTAGTAAAGTTAGCGAAAAAACAAAAACGAAAACAAAAACATACGGTACTTAAACCTTTTCATGTTGAGTGTCTAGTTATTTTGTAACACAGCCTTTATAAAATTGAACGCATTTAAAAAAAAATCAATGTCGAAATTTCATTTAGTATAAAGAATCATTCAAAAAAGAAAAGTCTGGAAAAAAGGAAACTGTCAATGATGATTTGTATTCATACCTGATTCCCATGTCTGGAACGAAGATGCAGCACTGTAGATAAAGAAAGGTGTACTGTAGTATCTATCCCAATTACATCCGCTGTTACTCCCGTAGTCAATGACAACGAACCAACCGGCATCACCTCCGCAACCACTGTAGTAGCGACTCATGAAGAATCTTCGATTATTTGATCCCGAACTGTTTGGTACGAAAACAAGTATTAAATTGTCAGCACAGGATACATTTAAAATTATATAACTTATGAATCATCTCTTTTTTTTTCTTTTTTCTTTTTTTTTTTACATTGTCATCAGTGGTCCTATCATCTTCATCACCATCGTCACCATCAGCAGCATTTTCATCATAGTTATCCATATCATCATCAATCATCGTCATGATCATCCACCCCCCTTCCCGGCACCATTCATGCGGTCAACCATATAGTTCCAGATTCCATGAAATACTCTCTGATGGGAAGGGAAGCGGTATCAAAATTACTCCGTATTACAGGATTTTGGGGCCGGGCGGCCACAGAGTTATTATCTCCATCATCCTCGTAATATCCACTATCATCACAATCGTTACCACCATCACCACCATCATCATCACCATCGTCATTAATATATTGCCTAATTTAATCACCACAAGCCCATTTTTTTATACAGAATGTAACAAGTCAAATACGTGATGAGTAACATTATGTTCCCCGCGAAAGATAATTTGAAAGGGCAAGGAAAACAACTTTTGTCGTTTTTTCTTCATTGAATAGTTTCTTTTAATAAATTTGCATTAAAATAACGTCATTTGCAAAATATTAATCATAATTTAATGGATGGGGGGAGGGGTAGCAACACCGACATCAATTGCAATAATGAAGTGTCCTCTTTAATTACCCAGCCATTGATTCGTAGTTCTTGGAATCCGTGTAGATGTCCGAGTAAGGGGCATAGCTGAGGTAGTTTGAATGATACCACGAAGTACGACTAGTCCCTGAGGTTTCAAAGGTCAAACTTCGAACCTCTACCCCACTCGAGTAGAAGGCGAACTTGATCTGTGGATGAATAATTCATTTTTATAGAAATAAAGGTTAACCCTGTGGATATTATCAAAGGCAGACGATCGCTGCTCTAATGGTGGTACCACACTTTACGGAGACATCCCTGGGACTCGGACACTCGGAGATGTCTCAGACACTTTTTTTCCGTCGCAGAGACGTCTCCGATACTTCTTTCCGTCGTGGCCGTCTCCGATACTTGCTCCCCGTCGCGGAGACGACTCCGATACATTTTTTCCGTCCGTGACCTAAGACGTCTCCGAGACGTCTTCGCGACAAATTTCAAAACCGTTTCAAATAGTCCCAGATCCATCTCAAACCCGTCTTATTGCAGTTGAGATACCACTATTAAATGTACTTTATAAGAATTTTAATTGTCCGTTTCATTTTTTTTTTTTTTTTTTTTTTTTTTTTTTTTTTTTTTTTTTTTTTTTTTTATGATGTTTTTTTTTCCTTTGTTTGTTCGGTACTGTAGCATCTTAATAGGCTCCTGGGCTAAGATTTTCAGCTTTCCATTTCAGTTCCGATCAGGATAGGACTAAACATTCTACCCCAAACGTTAATGCTTTCTATCTTAACGGATACACACCAAAGATTGTTTCTTGAAAAAGGTCAAATATATACCCCATCGATCACCAAGATGGTATTCAGTACCATGTAAACATGTAAAATCTGATCAGTTATTTTGAAGTTCAAACATTTCCGCCAACGCTTATCGCTTTTATTATCTGGTTTTCCATTGTTTGAGATGGAAAAAAACGTGGAGGTTGTGCTTAAATGAATTGATTTAAGGTCGTTATGTCAGATCAAACTTTAATAGTAAAAAACATATGGTCACAAAACTGTGCAGAGATATGATTATGAAGTATGTTGTGATATAGAGCACGGTATCCCATACGCGTACGTATGTGACTAACTTTCCATAAGACGGGTTAAAGACGGGTTCGGCACTAGTTCGAGACTAGTCTCACGTCTCGAGACTCGAGATACCATCTACAGGGTAAATATCTTTGGTGAGCCATCATTATTTGTTTGCTACATATAACAATATTACTAAACTTATTGAATGCACACAGAATTTTGAGAATGTTATCCACGTCATAAGCCCTCCGGTCGAATCTCTTTAAGGTGGCGTAACACTGTCCCGAAGTTGAGCAGAGATATGATCGATGGACACACGAATGGTGAAATATTAGGGTTCGCGCGAGGTCAGCCCTGAACTTGGTCAACAGCAAAACAAAAGCCAAAGAAAGAACGATATCTACAGAAAGTTACACGATGGCACTCGAAAAACACAGGAAGGGTACCTAAATGGCCCGATGCTTTCGTGTGTCCATCCTTGCTCAACTTCAGGACAGTGGGATACAGGCTTTAAGACATACCTGTTCAAGTGAGCTGGTATCGTAGCTATTCGCTTCCGAACTTTTATACGAAACCGAAGTCGATGTGAGAATGTTGGCCGTGGTCGAGCCATCGTTGTATGTGGACGATCCCGTGTACAAGTCATAGACGTTAATGCTGGATCCACGGATCACCTTCATAACGAGCTGCCAGTCTATTTGATTTAGAAAAGAGAAGAAGAATAAAAGCGACTTTGTTGAAGTCACAAGCAAAAAATAATGAAACGAGGAGCGTAACAACATAACAATAATGTCGCGAACATCAGTTTCAAATCCTGAAGTATTTGAATAGCTCCTGTCGATATATTTGTAATCATGATATGTCACACCTGTTACTTCACATAACAACAAAATTATTGAGCTGTAAAAGTACAAACAATATCATTTTAGCTTTATCTTATTATCATCTGGTCAACATTTTTAGTTAGGCCTATAGTAGTTGACCGTTACGTTACGTTACGTTACAAAACGTCACAGCAAAACATAAGAGGGATCATTAACATCGTTTTTCTCCTGACCTCAGCGTGTCAAACCTGTAACGTTACACCACGTTGATAGTACTTACCATCAATAGGATCATTAGCATCTGACCCACACTCCGAGGTACTAGAATAGTAACACCCATTAGGGTACACCTGACCTCATCATGTCACATCCGTTACGTTACATCACTTTGACAGTACTTACCATCAATAGGATCGTTAGCATCTGACCCACACTCTGAGGTGCTGGAATAGTAACACTCGTTAGGGTACTGGTAACCACAGTGTGTCCCGCCCGTCACGCAGCACGCACAATCCGTACGGGTCGTGTCAAAGGAACAGGCGCAACCAGTTTTCGTTGCAGTGTACTGTATCGGCGCTATTAAAAATAAATGAAAGGAAGTGTTTTAATTAAAGGTTGAATTTGTTTACGAAAGGGGGTTTATTTAGAAAAAAAAAAGTAATCATGGAAGAAATGGTAATTAGTTAAAGATGTCTTGTTTGTTATTGTTTTAGAATAAAAAATAAATTAAGCAATCAAGCAATATTTGATAAATCGAGCAATGTATTAATGAAGTAATCAATATATATATATATATATATATATATATATACATATGATTTAAATTGCTTATCAAGCAAGAAACACATCGTTCAAACAATTCATCAACAAACAAATCAATCAAGCAATTAATTTATCTACCAATCAACCAAATTAGTCAAATAATCAATCTATCAAACAATCAATCAGCTAACATCAATTAACAAAGTAATCATTCAACTAATCAAACCAACTAATAATTAGTCAACCAATCAATCGATAAATCATCTAACAAACTAAAACAATTTACCAAGCAATCATTCAAGTACAAGCAGTCAAATTATCAATTAAAAAAGGAAATCCACCAATCAGTGAATTAAGCAGTCAATTCAAACATAAAACAAGCAGGCAAGTAACCAAGGAATCAATTAATTAATCGGACAACCAAGCAATCGATTAAAAAATCAATTTAGCAAGCAAGCAAGCAATTTACTATTCATGTAACAAATCAATCAAAAAACCAATCATTTAATCAACCAAAAAATCAATAAATCAGTACACTAATTAATCAAGTGGGCAGTCAATCAAACCACACATTAGGCAAACAATTCAAAAAGCTATCAAGTAATCAACCACTCGAGCAAACACTCCATCAAATTAAACAAGCGGGTAAGCAATCAACCAATCACTCAAGCAAACAAATCAATCAATCGAATAACCAAACAAATCAATCAGAAAACCACGAAATCAATTTATCCAGCGAGTAATCAACTAATCAATAATCAAACCAATTAGCCAAAGTTAATCAATCAATCGATGAACCGATCAACCAATTAAAGTCAACCAATCAAAAAAAAGCAACATTCAATCAAATCATCAATCAAGGAAATAATAAATCAATCGATCAATCAATCAAACAACCAAACAGTCAATCACAAAAAAACGTAAGCAATGCAACAAGCAAGCAAGCAATGATAACGTAAAAATGAAAAACAAAACCAACAACAACATTTACAATCAATCGCTAAATCTATAACATTAACCTTTCTACATCCCTACCTCTGCAGACGCTGACCATAGAGGTTGAACAGGTGTAATCATCCCATGTTCCACTGGAGTACATCCCTCCACAATTGTGAATGTAGTTTCCATTCGGTTCTCCAGAATTCCAGTTGGTATAACTCAATGAACTGCCATCCCACCACGCCCATGATCCTTCGGAGTCCGTGTCGGTTATACCTACATTTTGAGATAAATATTCAGAGTTTGTTTACCATTCTGAGCGAATATATTTATTTCAAAGATCAAATATCATATTCGTACGTGGAGATTTTCGTATGAAGGCTCGCTAGGCTGGGGTAATAGAACAGTAGCCTTGCCATGCAGTTGTATAAACTCACATGAACGTTAGAGGCTGATTCCATTGCCTTGCACGTGTTTGTGATCTGCAGCTGGCGCATCTCTGACAACTCTGTTTACGGGTATTCCCATATCCTCTAAGGGAGGGCGCTAGGAGATTATGACGTCATATGCATAAAGTTTATAGTCTGATTTTCATAAGATATGAATAAATATCATAAATGATTACTTACCGATATGAGCCTTGGAGTAGCCACTCATGACATTTGCAACATGACTATTCACACCACTATCTGCGATACTAGCCAAGTTACCCCCTTGCGTTTCACACCAAGCCTGGGCATTCTCCCATGTTAGTGTATCGCTGTTCAGATAGTAACAAGCTGTACTGTACTGCTGCCAGTTCTTGCGACATTGTGATGCTCCGTCTGAATTAGAGAAAGAAAAAAAAAATAATCATGTTAAAGGGTGACTCATATCATGTTTAAATGTACCAAATCCGTACATGTACTGTAAAGGATTATTTAGAACTTGGGCTTAAAGTAAATATGTGATAAAATCATCTAGTACAAAGTTTAGGCCAAAACAACCAATACATATCAATAGTCAAAAAACGTTTTGTCCCTTTGCATGTGAGCGACTCAGAACGGCGCTGCCCCCCCCCCAAAAAAAAAAGAGAGAGAGAGGAGAAGATGAATGGATGGATGCACCCAATACCAGAGATGCCAACCAAATGGAATAATGAGAACATTAGAAATAAGAACGCGAATAAATAGTTGAAACAGCTGAACCAAATGACTTCACATGAGAGAAAGCATGACGAACAACGCGTATATAGCCCCGTTTTGTCAATTTTGGGAATGCATTCAAAGCACTAAATTTCTTTCTCCTGTGAACCTGGTGAACAAGATGGTGAACAAGACATTTATTCAGCTGTATTAGCTATTTGCGTTATTCGCTTTCTAATTTCTAATGTATTCCCTATACGGTTGGCAGCTCATACCTTTTTTTAACAAGACTTTCCCAAAGTTACAAAAACCTATCCATTTTCTTCCTCATTCTTTGATTGATGATATAAATTTAAATGCTCAGTAATATGATTCGTGCATAAAATAGTATTATAATAGAAGAAAAAAATAAAAAATAAATAGATAAATAAGAACAGATAAGTTTTATCTTTGTTTTCTCTGTTTCATATAGTACAGGTAAAAGCTACAATCATCTTGCAACGATATCCGTTCATGACATGAAAAAATGTAAAATTATTGATTAAAAAATATTTACATGACAAAAGCCTATCGACACAAATATTATTCAATAGATCACTTAACCAATCAATAGTAAAGAAACACGCTAGAAATAGTGGATCTTTTTTGCCACTTACCCACAGCGACCGCAGTGATCAGCAGCACCAGTGTCCAAACTAATTACAAGAAAATGGAAACAATAACGAGTATTTATTTGTATGGATCGTAATCATAAGATAATAACAATTGACAATATAAAATTTCCAGAGAATCTAGAATCAATTATTTCACACGGTCATTTTACTTGTCCTTTTAATCGATATATTTCAAATGATATCAAGATAAATATGTACATACGATATAATATTGTACTCATATCGAGTACTATAAAACGGAATGTCAAAATATATGTCTCGCATGAAACAATATCGATAAAAGTTTGGTCTATATGGCTACAGCTCTTTTTTACCATTTCATTAGGAGAAACAACAAACAAGATCACGTCTCCGCGACAAAATATAAAATTACGTCTCCGCGACGGATAAAAAATATTAGAGACGTCTCCGATATCGCGGAGACGTCTCCGAGACGTCTCCGCGAAAAAAAAAATGGTCTGAAGTAGTCCCAAATCCGCCTCCGAGACGTCTCCGAGACCTGTCCGCGATATCGGAGACGTCTCTAATACATTTCATCCGTCGCGGAGACGAAATTTTCTAATCTGTCGCGGAGACGTCTCCGCGAAGTGAGACACCACCCTTAGGCAACAAAATGACGGTAATAGTCTTAATTGTTGATAATTAATAATGAGCAAAGTACTAGTATGCGATGTATATAACTGAAGAAATATAAAATACTATTTAGGAAACGTGACGTGA
This sequence comes from Paracentrotus lividus, assembly GCA_940671915.1. Lineage (NCBI taxonomy): Eukaryota > Metazoa > Echinodermata > Echinoidea > Camarodonta > Echinidae > Paracentrotus > Paracentrotus lividus. Next base: position 3,773,467 of record CALNVZ010003432.1, on the reverse strand, counting down.
CTTTGGCATAAGCAATTCAAAATAAGATATAGATCCATTTTACGTAGATCAATCTAGTGGGGAAAAAAAAAATTTAGAGATTAATAGAACCGTAACGAAAATATTTAACAAAAACATAACACAAACAAATAGTAATCTTGATAAGTTACACGTTTATTTTACACTCCTATTGTTTAGTAGCAACCACCTCTGCATGGCAATTGTTTGTTCAAAACGTATGTTACATATTGTATTTTTATACATCGTTTTAACAACAGATCTACAATGTATAATACAATAACAATAATAAGAGTCATAATTATATTTACCTGATGAAATCATTTTGGAAATACCATGGATTTAATCTCTTCAAGTTTTGCAATTTCAGCTACGCAATACGAGCCACCATCCTTGGGATCCGTCCAGTACAACTAAATATGGGATGTGTTTTGTGATGAACAAACGATTACTTTAACAATCGAAATATTGATTATAACCTTCTATTGCTCTCCTCTCATTCAGTGACACTTGCATGAATAGCCCACTTTCTATGCGTTTCTAAAAGAAGGAAAATCTTTTGTAAAGCCTGTTTTTATCAGCTTTGAGTTGGAGAGTAGCCATTTCTGTGTCTGCATGGGTGACGAAACACTCTTAATGAATAATAGAGGAGATAATAAACATAAAGATGGACGACATTGTAGGTACCGTCGGCGTAATAAGTAACAATTAGGTTTTTCTCACTCTCTCTCTCTCTTTCTTCTTCTCATTCTCTCTCTCTCTCTTTCTTCTTCTTCTCTCTCTCTCTCTCTCTCTCTCTCTCTGTCTCTCTCTCTCTCACACACTCTCTCACTCACTCTCTCTCTCTCTTTTCCTTCTTCTCATTCTCTTTCTCTCTTCTCCCTCCTCCCCCCCCCCTTCTTCCTTGTCCGATGACCCTTCCCGAAAACTATTATGTAGGAATTAACCACGCCATTCCCGATAGAATCCTCTAACTCTCTCACTCTCTCTCTTGATAATGATTTACAAAATTTAAATGGCGTCATTATCTATTCCAGAAATCAAAGGCACAAGCTCCTAAAATTGGGATATTGTCTAACGTTAAACATCTGCTGAAACGAACAAGGTTTAACATACGTTTATGTACATGATGTAAAGACTACTTTCCTATAACTTAATTTAATGTGATTTATTTTTGTTTTTGTTCTTTGTCTGGGAGAAGGTAGGAGACAATTTTAAAATAACACGTTAGTAGGCCTATCAGACAAAAATCAGATATGACAAAGATATTGCTATTATAAACAATTTTTTTATTTCTGTTATTTTACATACATATGTACATTTAAACAGTATAGAAATGTTCTCAAATGCAATTTTTATCTCACATAACATGTTTTGATAATATTGAACATCTATTTTTTTTTCTTTAATGGATATACGACCGCGGTCGAGAATGCAACAATTTCAATCAAGTGCGTAGTATTGTTGGATTTATATAATATATGAAAATTATGTGACCATACCCATGATCATTCAACTAACTTATTATCCTGTATCATATCCTACAGGGCCTGTCCCACAGAAGGCGATCGTTGTGGCGACAACCTACGAACTACTTTTTAGCACCCATCGCCACCATGCGCAGGTCCAATCGCCTATAAGGTCGTGAATTATCGCGTCTGTCGCCAACAAATACGTAGCAAAATATTGTTCGCCGCTGGTTTCTCAACAAGTTAAACAATAGTCGGCGTCAGTTTGGTTGACGTCAATGTCCGTAGCCTTTCTTCTCTTGTCACGACAAGGTGCTATCGTAGATTGTCGCCAGATAGGACTTGTTTAGAAGAGCGGAACGGCGGCCAGTTGTAGGTTGTCGCGCTCCAGCGTACGTTGCACCCATCGCTGAACCTAACGGCCAGTGAAATTTAAGCCGCTACAGCCACTGTCGCCACCTACATTCACCAAAATCAGGATCGGCCTGTCATTCAGATACTGTACAGTCGCCGCTAATTTTTGAAATTTTCAAAAATCACTCACGACCCAAATTATGATGAGCGACTGAGAGGACTATCACGAACCTAAAGGCGACAGGCCGCCATCAGGTAGAAAATACTCGAGCGCCTGTGTCAGTCGCAAGGATCGCCACAGTGCGCAAGTTCATATTTTGGTTGATTTTAAGCTGCGACAAGAGAGGTCGAGCCGCGAGATGCGCGAAGGTCGAGGCTATTGTATTATTGGATACAAGCTATTGTAAGTCTATTGTTTCGTGGAAGCAATTCGTTGTCGTAGCCTATCGTAGACAGAGTCGTAGATACGTATATGATCTTCGGTCACCTACGATTCTGACACGATTCTGGCAGGTTCTAACATGCATAGGTTGTCGCCACAACGATCGCCCTCTGTGGGACAGGCCCTTTATTTTAAAACTCAACGAAAGCAATGTCCAACTGATGCGTCAATGTGTGAAAATCTTTTAAATGTACCTCACTGAGGAGTTTATCAAAGATGGCACCCTGACCCTTCATTATTCAACGGGTTGTTGCATCAAGTTCAGACACATTTGATCGAATCTCATTTTTCTACTTTTATAATATTCCCTTTTTCAATTAATATTTTCTTTGCACATAATATCATCTCCTTTCAGTCCGATCTCTAGATTCCATCAACGTAGCCGTACATGTAATTACGGTCGGCTACCAAAATCTGCCGCGTTGGTGACATGCGTTGCTTGATTGAGAAAGCAAGACTTTCGTTCTTGTGGTAGTTCACTGAAGCGCACCTAGCATCCTTCAAACAATGGTTTGTAGGGGAGACCGGGGATGGACGTTACAAAATTCACATTTTGGGCCAAATAATTCTAATGAAAGTAGTCACACACTCCATTTTGGGTCTGTAGTTCAGGCGCGGATCCAAGAAAATCAAATTGAATGCATTTCGGGGGCCCAATTGTCTGGGGATAAAAGCGGCTCTATTATGTTTACGCATGGGCCCGGTAAGTTCATTGTGTGACTCCGGTCTGCGTCCGCTACTGGTAATTAGCCTATTATGTTGGCTGAAACCTGAGGCACATAGAACTTGAAAACATGTAAACACTACTTAACTACAGCTTAATTAATGGAGACAATTTTTTTTGTAACAACCTACCCCGTATACGGGGTAAGTTGTTACACCATACGGGGTAGATTTTTACTATTTGTAAACATACAGGGTAATTTGTTACAATGTGTAAATCTCTTATACCATACTTTTGTTTCAACTTTCCAGTTTCTTGGTATCGTTAACAGTAGATGAAGTAGAGCTCTAGAATAGACTAAAGTAATAATAGAAATATCAAAATATTAACACCAGAAAATTGAAACAAAATTACTTTACATGTGTAATGTAATTGGGGTAGGTTGTTACATCGACATGGGGTAGGTTGTTGTAACAACCTACCCCATGGGTGATTTTACACATAAAATCAACTGTAGCAAATCCATTAGGCAGAATTACAGGGCATGGCTCAGGGATATATTAGTGACATACATGTACTATATTCACAATACCAGACTATAATCCTGTGCCTTCAGTTGTAAGAACTATTACAAATTTTAATTTTTGTCAAAAATTCACTTGGAACTGTAAAAAATGTTTTTTGTTGATTTACTTTTTAATAAAACAACGGAGAAACCTCACGACCGGCAGGTCATCACAGCTATGTGTAGGCTGTATATAGACGTCAGTTAGCACGAACTCTCTTGTTCCAACTTAGCACACTGATAATAGTAACAACTGACCCGTGTAACTTCCATCCCCGGTCCCCCCCCCCCCCAAACTCGGATATGTTGTACGCCTCCAACTCGTAGAGGGCGTGGTTCTTGAGACGGTGTTCCTTCCGCAAGACAAAGTTTGCTTTCCGACTGTCCGAGTTTCGGATAAATATAGCTTGTGAGAACATGAGGAATTATGAAGTTATTATATTGAACGACCTCTGAACTCAATTGAGTAAAAATAAAGATGAACATATTTTTTGAATAATCTGTACACTATTAGAACGCTGTGTAAAAATATCGCTGTTTACAAAAAAAAAGTTGCTAAAAAATGTAAACACTTTTGTTTAATATTTAAACATTGTTTAAAGCGGGAAATCGAGGTTTGATAACTTTAAACAGGACCTGTTTAGAGAAGAAATCAAACAAGGGTTGTTTAAAAAGTCCGAGGCAAATGTCACGTGATAGTCAAGAGCCAATGTGCAGAGATATTACTCGTACGAAAGTTGCGAGGTAGATTTCCCTCGCGAGATGACACGTTGAGATCACATCTTGAGAAGTTCCAAATGCCGGAGCTGATCAATCGATTACGATCGATTACAATTACTGTCATCAAAGAGCATTTTCTATGCATAATAAAGCTATAAAGGCATATACAAATATATCCAAATTAATGGAGGAAATATTTTTAATTGCTGATAATTATAGTTAAAAAATGAAAACTTCAGTTTATCAAAAGAATTTTAATTTCAAAACTCCAAAATTGTATGTTTTTATTTTAGTAACCGACAAATGTGACGCTTTTTGGGGATTGTGCTTGTTGATTGGCCAATATTGAATCCGTAGCATCGAAGAATTTGACAGATGAAATTGCTTTTTCATTATTATTAGGCCTACGCCCTTATATCATATCATTGTTTGCACTTTGAGGCATCATGAAATGATTCTTGGACACATATTCCAGAGTTGTTTTTTGGGAGATTTTCCAGTTGAAGTGTTTCATAGTCTACTTTGTCCACTTATTTTTTGAACGGGACATGGACTCCAGTCTTGTAAATGGTGTATTTGTATCCTAAACCCTCCTTCTCCACGATTACCGCCCCACCCCGGTTTGAATCTCACTCACGTCTTTTGTATGAATATGTTACAGGTTGGTCCTAAATTGAAACAACCAAGGATTTATCAAAGACATACGTAATATCCAGTTACATCAGAGTTCTGCTCAGCCTGTGTGAGGGCGCCCCATGAGAGATATATAGCACTTGCTCCTGAAACTTGTGGCTTGAACATGGATGGGTAGGATGTAGGAACTGAAATAACAAAGGAGAAATACATTCATTGTTAGGTGCAAAGTACTATAGGTACTAAAGGTACTATTCCCCCGAGAACCATACTACATTTCGATTGAGCTCACCAAATTAAGGATAAAACCCATAGGCCCATATTCTGCTATGAAGACTGAGTTTGTATGCGTCGCAAGTTTGTGCAAAGCTATTGTGCGATCTGCATCAGACAAAAGGATCACAAAATACCTTTGCACGAAATTGCGACGCATAAAACTCAGTCTTCATAGAAGAATATGGGCCATAATGATTGCAGATTCAATGTCTTTGGGTGGTATCTCACTTCGAGGAGACGTCTCTGCGACAGAATAAAAAAAATTCGTCTCCGCGAGGGATAAAAAGTATTAGAGACGTCTCCGATATCGCGGAGACGTCTCCGCAACAATTTATGAAAAGAAAGTAGTCCCAAATCCGTCTCCAAAACGTCTCCGCGATATCGGAGACGTCTCTAATACACTTTATCCGTCGCGGAGACTAATTTTTCTAATCTGTCGCTTAGACGTCTCCGCGAAATGAGATACCACCTTTAACCAGTTCTGGACACCCTAGTGGTGGTTCCCGTGACAACCTTTTGGTAAAAAAAAAAAAATTATTATTATAATAATATACCAGGTAGAAAGAACAAGGTATAAGCGAGGCAGATAGAGAGCGAAGGGGCGGGGGTTAGAGAGGGAGAAATTATGATTAAATTGAATTGCTTTATATGATTAAACAAATTTTCACAAAGTACATCAGACCACTGATATATGAAAGGATATATGGTTGTCTTGCAAATATTTTGGATAGCAGAAATTAAATCTATATGATCTCGAAACGAACAACATATTTGGCTCCTCATCTCATTACATTAAAGTATTGCCAGTATATGAAGCGGAAATCGCTTGGTATTATACAACATATCAGATGTTTTATAATACCAATCGCTGCAGTCGTCATGAATGTGAATCCTCGCTATAAACATCACATGCTCTTAATTAATTTAAAGTGCGAATTTATTAGAGGAGTAAAAAGGCTTATACTTCAGGAGCGGATCCAAGAAAAACGAATTGCATGCATTTCGGGGGCCCAATTGTCTGGGGACAAAACGGCTCTATTATGTTTACGCATGGGCCTGGTAAGTTCATTGTGTGACTCCGGTCTGCGTCCACTACTGTACTTAACGCCTTTTTAATGGGAATAGTTAGTTTTCCGTATCGAATCGGGTTTGGAGGATTTTGAAGAACCAACTGTACGGAACACATTGGAGTAAATTGGAACATAATAAATACCAGTAAAAAAGATCAAGACATGCTTGGACGGTATACATTGTTTGCGATTATCCTGATATTATGGACATTCCGTTTAACAGGTACGTATTAGTTCAGTCTTCTTCTATTAAGCATTATGATATTTCTAGTGTTGTAGCTGCTGCATTAACGTATCCTCTGTCCCATTTCAATTCTTATTAAATCAAAAGACAATCAGTACAAGAAATGCCTCCGAAAGTTATCAGCCAAAGCAATACACTCTAAAATAGAGTGCAAAATGGCAGCCTAGAATAATTCATTAGTTTTGGGAGAAAGGGCGATTTAAATTTTTTAGCTGGAATGAAATTGAGTACAGATTACGATCTTAGATTTACGATTTTAAATATATTCACCATATTTTTTATAATAATAATAATAATAATAATAATTATGTGATTTGTATTGCGCACGAGAGTGCTCAAGGCGCATTATCATACTAGTATTATTATTACCCAGCTTAGCTAGGCTACCCCGAAAGGCGCTCACAGCATTCAAGGAATTTCTTCCTACCGGTACCCATTCACCTCACTTGGGTGCAAATTTGCAGGTTGACACCTTGCCGAAGGATGTTAGTGGTATGGACGGGATTCGAACCGCGTACCTTGTGATCGTAAGTCCGCCGACTTATCCACTCGACCACACCACTCCCACATTTTTTAGCTGAATTGTTATAGAAATTGTTAATCAAAAATTTATGAGACATCGTAAAGCAAAAGGGCAAGATACTTTGCATTATTTTATAATATAAATTCATGAAATACATCTGCCTTTACATTTTTGGAAATACAATTGATTCATTGAATCATTTATGAGTATGTACTGTTTGTACTTGTTGAGTGTTTTCATAGCCCTGTATAAATATTGAAGTATAAGAAATATAAAACTATAAAACAAGTAAAACTGCACATAATAAAAAAAGGACAATCTCTTGTTTGCAGTTGTCTTCATATCTTAGGGTAGACTTATTATTTTCTCAACAATCCTATTGACTATACACATTAAACTACAAAGATCTAACATAAGGCCATAACAGCCTTGAACAGTGACAAAATGTTTGGATTTAAATTTAAATCATAATATTTGAAAATCTAATGGGATTTAAATTTTAAATCGCGCTGCCATAGCCCGTACACAGCCCGTAAACTGCCGCAGTAACCCCATGACATGCATATAGCAAGTGAAACATAATAATGTAACTTGAGTAAAGCATTATCATGTTTTATTATAATAAGCTTATGTGGTTAATGTTATTTAAATCTTTGATCTGTCAAGTGCATAGCTTTGATAAAGAAAAACAAAATGTTACAATTTCATGTGTTACAATTGCCCCGTGTTCTGGTGGAATTGTAACACTCGACCTCTTGTTTTGAAATGATAATGGCTTCAAAATAAATAGTTTTACTTCACCCAAACCTATTCATATGTCGAGCTAAGTTATGCATATTTGTTATGTTATTATCTCAGATTATGCATGTATGTTTATGATTTGAATGAACAATAAAGAATACTACAAAACAAAAGAATAGACATAAACGAATTCGATTGCAAAGAGTATAAAATTGACCGGGGAAACCTATATTATTATCTTTCTGCTAAACAGGATCAAGTCCTATTTTTTGTTGAAAGACTTTGCAAAGCACGATGTGATTTCAAGTGCAACATTCCTCTCTATTGTCCAATTGTTTTTCTAATCAGGGTTAGAAAAAGAATGATTAGAAAATGATAATAATTATAATATTATTACTAAAATTATTATTATAATTATTATTATTATTATCATTATCATTATCTTTATCGTTATCATTATTATTATTATTATTGTTATTATTATTATTATTATTATTGTTATCATTATTTTTATTATTATTATTATTATTGTTATTATTATTATCATTATTATTATTATTATTATTATTATTATTATTATTATTATTATTATTATTATTATTATTATTATCATTTTATTATTATTATTCTCATTGTTATAATCATTATCTTTATTATTATTATTATTATTAATGTTATTGTTATTATCATTATTATTATATGACACAGAAGGGGGTTGTCCAGAAGGATGGGATTCCATAGGTCCAGGATGTTACAGGTTTGCTCAAAGTTCAAGCATGCAACATACCATGTCGTATCAAGAGGCCATTTCTGCTTGTAACGATCTCAATGCTGTTCTAATTGTTTTGAATGACGTGAGCGAGCAGGAATTGGTTGGCGATTCAGCCTACGTTCAGGACCATATGAATAGCATTCCTGGTGCCTTTTTTGCCTTCTGGACAGGCTGTTCTGATATAGTGCAGGAGGGGACGTACGTCTGTGCAGACGGAACACTGCTAGATAATAACAGTGGTAAGATGAAAAGGCTATTTCGAATTTATAGGCTGTGTTAGTTTTGGTCGAGAAACTGGAAAAATGTTTGATTCAGAGTTGTCTGACTCCTGAATGGTTTTATTTAGCCACTTGGCTGCGGACCACGTAATATTACGTGATTGACATTTGTACACTGTGCGCGGACCACTTAATTATTATGTGATCATACTATTGTCTGAGCTTTGTCTGTTTTGACACACCAGCACCACGCTGGTCATACCCGTACTTTGCAAATAGCACGATGCAGCAGTCAAGTGGTTAATGCAAATTCATTATATTAGTCTTAATTGCAATATAAAGAGACAAATCTCGAATAACATAAATCGAAGTAAACAAGGCTTAAATGAATGTGATTTCTCGCGGGTTAGTCATTTTTAGAAACCATAGCCTTGATCGAAATGTAATTGCCAATAATATAGAGTGTCTCAGATAAACCGAAACCCAAATCCACTATTTCAAAGTTCAATCTCTTTTCTTTCTGATGACATTTAGTAAAAAAAAAAAGGGACAGGCATTTATGATCATGAATGTTTTTCTGTTTCATTAAATTGTGAAAATTAGATTACACAGAATAAGTGGGCGGGACTTAGAGGGATGCAAACTATACCTTGCAGAACAAAGGGATGGTTCATTACCCGGGGTTCATTAGCATTACTTTTATATTTTATTCATCTCTAACGCATGCTTTACTTACTTGCTTGCGGCCATCCAGTGCAGTTCCCATCTGCTCTGATCTATACAATCTGATTTTATTCTACTATCTGTATTATTCAGATTTGTGGGGTAACGGCTATCCTCTCCCTGTAGATGACGCATTTGATTGTTTACTTTACATTCATGACATTGGTGGACTTAGAGATTATCGTTGCAGTACCCTGGTCTTTGCGCTGTGTGAAGGTAACACATTGTTTTGATTAATTATTAATATCATTATTTTATTTAAATAATAACACTAGGCGGCCGTGCACTAGCTCGATAGATTACAGAAATTCTTAAGGGTGGATTTGAATGCACTTTTAATATTTTGATTCATTATGCTTATTACATGATACATCGTATAGTGATACAAGTCATACACATTAATAAATAATCATTTTCAATTTCCATTATGCTTTGCATTCTCTTCTAATTTTAGTATTTGATAATTTCTCTTTAAATTCTCGTTTTGATTGTCTACATCACGTTATTCCAAATAATATTAATACAAAATTAGATCAATTATGTCCACGCTTTTTATTATTATTTTTTTAATGTGAATTTCCTTCTTTTGTTTCCCCTATAGTTGAGCCGTTGCGTCACAAATCAGGTTTATACTACTCAATGGCCCGAGACAACAATGGCATCCCGCTGATTGGTCACTGCCTCACTGATCACGTGATGAAGACGATGCCAATCAAGAGCAAAGTGCGTTGCGCCGCGGAATGCCAGCGGGAACCCGGATGTAAATCGTTCAACTTCAAAGATGGTGTTTGCGAGTTGAATGATGAAACAAGAGATAGCGTTGGAGCTAGCTACTTTTCACAGTATGCTGGATGCTTATATTTTGAGCCGATTTGAAATTAAGGCAATTTATTTTTGAGCTAGCGTTCAATATTGAATCGAAGTATATCATCCGGGATTATTCCCTTTGAATGATGTATGCCATTTAATGTTTTATTGAGATTGTAACACTATAATATATAGAAGCCTTTTGTATGGGAACTTTATTGGAATATATATATATATATACATATATATATATATATATATATATATATATATATATATATATATATATATATATATATATATATATATATGAAGAGTTTGTTTCCAAAAGGGACTAAATCCACTTTTGTAACTTCAGAGTAAATGGCTTTTCTTTGCCGGATTTTGTACAGGCGTCTATGGAAAATTGAAATTAAAAGTTGCAATTTCTGGAAGTTGCAATCAAAATTTAGGTAAGTTATTTTGCTCACAGATGGGTACGTACCTGAACAATGTCCTGATATCAATAACTCAATTTTCATCAAAAGTGGATTTAGTCCCTTTTGGAAACAAGCTCTTCATATGTGTGTGTGTGTGTACAGAGTGAGTCAAAAATAATGTCAAATGAATTTATAGTTGTCTAGTTTGACGTATAAAAACATAGTCATTGGTTTTATGACATGTATGGGTAGAGCTACTCTCCCGCCATTATGTTGGATCTTTGCATGCATGATTGAGTAACAGACAATCTTCAAAAGACGTTTAATTCTCACCTGCGCCAAAAAGATCGATGAAGATTAAAAACAAATGTTTGCCGAATATGTGCACACACACACGTACTCACACACTCTCACCACACACACACACACACACACACACACTCACACACAACTATCTTCCCTCACACACGAGCACATCATCACACATTCACGCACACACACAGTAAACAATTCACAATAACATTTCCCTTTCTTATGTTTTGTTTACCCAGACCATCTGCGAATGTTTGGGAGGTAGTAATTCCCTAACAACTGTTTGTGAGTGTGAGTGACGGTGTGTGTGTGTGTGTGTGTGTGCGGGTGTGTTTGTGGGTGTGTATGTGTGTATGTGCTGGTGGATGAGATAGGGCATGTGTATGTGTGTGTATAAGATGTATGTGGGTGTGTGTGGTGTGGGTGTGTATGTGGTTTGTGTATGTGTAAATGAGGATACATGTGGGTGGGTCTCTTTGTGCGTGTACAGAAGTAATAAACTCTCAGTTTGTTTATTATTAACCCAGCCACTAGACGCAGGTGAGATATTACCATCTTCGGAAGATTGTCTATTATTCAGTCATGCGTTCAAAAATCCAAATGAAAAAGGTGCCAAAAAAATGCTTGCAGGATGACTCACACACACTGTGCATTCTTTCACAAGATAATTTCAATATGATGGGACATTTTTATTGACACACTCTGTATTTATAAATACGCTTTATGATCAATATCTAAAATATATATTCACGTTTAATACTTCTCAAAATAAAGACAAAAGTTGAATGTCTGGAGCATAATTGATTGGAGATCACTAAAATCAGTGGTTTATGTATCAGAGTAATCTAGAGAGCATGTAGAAGACAATGGTACCCATTATAACTCATATCGAATATTGGAAATTGATTAAAAAAAACATTTTAGAAACACCTGTCGATCACTCTGGCCACGCCCCCTTTCGGTAGGGATCTGGAGCGATTTCTTAAAGGAGGAGTCCGGGCTGAAATGAAATTTTTTTGTAAAATTAAGTAAAATTCATCAAGCACAACACAGAAAATTTCATCAAAATCGGATGAAAAATAACAAAGTTATGCATTTTTTTAGGTCTTGATTTTTTTTGTAAAACAGTTCTTGGCAAATGTCTCATTGTCTCATTTGAATATTTGAATATTCAAATGAGCAAACTGATGATGTCATAGTCCCCCTACTTCTTGTGTATTTTATTATATGTAATCCTATTTATTTTTTCATATATTGCGTATACAGAAAATCTGTCCCTCATACTGAAATAAGTAAAAGCACTTGTGACCTTGAACATTCCACAAGGATTAATCCGTGTTTTTATGTCCTTGGGGCAGAAAATCTTGATAATTGGTATTTCATACAATAAAATACAAAGAAAGTAGGGGGACTGAGACATCATCAGTTTGCCAATTTGGAGAACTGTTTCCTAAAAAATTCAAAACCTAAGAAAATTCATAACTTTGCTATTTCTTATCCGATTTTGATGAAATTTTCAGTGTTGTGCTTTTTCGATTTTACTTTACGTTTTTTTTTTATAATGCAAACTCCAGCCCGGATGAGTCCTTTAATGACGTCAGGATATGGAAAGCTTCGGCTCTTACTATAATACGGAGGCGACTCGGCCGTTACACACACAATGAAGTGTACACGACCTAAGCGGTGATATCCAATTCAATTGTATTAGCTTTGTTTTGTATTCATATTTACCAATAATCACAAAAAGGAGCAATATTTATAGCAATTAATGCTGTGGTAACTTTCCTTTGAAAAGAATTGCCATTACGAGTAAACTAAGTCTTTTCTACCTGGTACCTGTCTCGATTATATTTCTTATTCAATCAACAAAATGACGCTCAATTATTATGAGCAGAACAGAACCAAGCTCAAACTATTTTGCAGTTATATGTGATCCTATCTTCATTTTACAGAGTATAGCCCCAGCAATCCATGTATTTATAAAAATCAAAGATGTCTCGATATGAATCTACAATCTAGAGCTCTTTATATAAATTTTCCGTGCCATATTTATTACATATTTTTCCCCGATGGTCTGCACACTTAAAGTTGCGCTGCAAAACACCAGCAGACGCAATTATCACCTGGCTCTCAACGGTATATTGCGATTTTTATGTTGATAAATATGTTTTGGCAAATAATACCCTGTGGTGGACAACATACTAACATTTAAAATTTTTATTAATGGAAGAATGGAATATTACTAAAAACGAAAAAAAAATAAAAATAAAATAAAATTCGCTTGGGTGGCCAGTGCAGTGCAGTGACGTGAAGAGTTATATTTCGTATTACACGGATTTTGGATTTTAATTTCGCCTGGACTTTGGGGCAGAGATATACGCTGCTCTAGTTTACTTAGCTTTGGAAATCACATTGCGTCACTGTTGCTCGTTCTCATCCTCGTGTTTTTTACTTTATTTATACCAGTTATATTATTTAACTCGTAATTTGCCAACTCCAGTTTGTTTGCGGAGAATATTGTGATGGAGGTACGCGATAGCTGCAGCTACCTCCGCACTCGAGGGCGAGGCTGGCAGTTGCTGCTGCTGAGCTGGTCGAGGGGCATCGGACTTCGCCTCATCTTCTGAATTGTACTCTCCCAATTCACTGCCATCGATGTCAGTTTCTGTTCTGTTGCGATAAGCAATTGAGCCGAGACTTTCTTCCTCATTATCATCTTCAAAGTCTTCGATTTCAATATCTAATTCGAGACTCATCTCTGGATCCGACTCCCTCTTTGTTTACGATATCGTAGATGTTTGCAATTCCTGGACCGGGGTGCCGTGTGAATACACACTCGCGCACTCGAAAGCCAAAATAGCAAGCAATCCCGGAAGTCAATTCACAGCTGCAATTCCATATCCTGAGTCAGGCATTTGGGTGAATTTTGGGGTACGTATTTGGGGGCGTTTCAGAGGGGACGTCCCAATAACCGGTTACTGAGCTCCAGATTTTTTTTAAATCGGCGATAGGTTAAATAGTGTTCCTCATGTTATTTCCTGCTGAATGATATATGATTCGACCATATTTATTCTCTATGAACATCAAGTTTAATGGTGCTGTCGTAGGTACAACGCATTGTCAACGCAAAATATGCACTGGGTGTGCGTTACTCATGCGTGAAGCGCGCTTAGCCAACGCAGTGCTTTCGTTGTGCATTTCATTATGTGCTGTCTTTGTATAGGTCTACGCCCTATGTGCGCGTTGTCGGCAATTTTCACAAATTTCAATGCGCTGGTCTATCGCTGTGTACATTGTGACTGCCGCATAGGTGCTATTACAAGTGAAAACAAATTTGTCTGGGTGGAAAATATCACCGACTAAAGTTGTCCTCCTAAACCTACAAGGCTATTTTTTTTTTACACATAATTTTGGCCCTAGATCGTGTACATGCACCAAGTAAAACATATTATCCTAATATAATATTTTTACCCAATATTCTAAATCCATGACCGTGACCAACACTATAAAATAATTTGCACATTCATAGCGACATTTGTGTGAACTGTCTAATGCATGGGAGATGAGGGAACCTCTAAAGAGGTAATTTTTTTGTTTAAAAGCATATCAAGAAAGTGGGAAGTAAACTGTGTGGATTGCATGTATGATGCATTACTATGAAGTTTACAGGAATCTGTATGGTTGAATATAAGGACCTCATCATATTCAATTCAAGTTCCCTGAATTAATGAATATTTTCATCATTTTTTAACGTAAAATTTCGTTACTTCATTTTATTCACAAAAAACGTGACAGTTGTTTTTCCACCTCATTTTGTTTCGATGTTTTTGTGTGTATTGAAATAAAAATTAACAATCCAAAGAAATCATGTTCTTTTTATTAACAAGAATAAGAAGCTACTACTGTTAAAAACTAGGAAATGTGGAAACAATTAGAAAATATATTATTTTTGTATTTCACGAGAAACTCATTTCCATGATGAAGTTCCGTGATACTGCATGAATGTGCTTTGGAAAAAATAAAAGTATTGGTAATGGAACAAGTGCATCCTTTGTCAAACTTAGGCAGTATTCTTACTGATGACGATAATGTTTATGAACTCGATTAAAAAAAGAAGGACTTACAATACCTTCAAATAAGTAATGTGAAATAGATAATAAGTAGATCTATTGCCACTCATTAGTTGGACAATTTTCTAGAGCAACCTTTTTATGCATATGATTCACAGACCGTCTCAAGTTCGATGATTCAACGAACCAACCAAGTCCACCAAAAAAGCACGAACCAACAAAGTAACGTGAATGTTATTTGTGATTGAAAAAATGTAATATTAAACTTTTATTGATGATCTTGCTTCACTGCCACAGTCAAATATGATATTGTTTGAGAAATACAATATATAATTTATACGGGGTGTCTAAAAAAGGAAACCAATGTTTGATCATTAATATTTTCAAAAATATTTCAGTGGTGATTATGACATTTACCATTTTAAAGATACCTCTCCCAGTTTACTAATTTCACGCATCACTTAACCCCTTTGTTTTAAAAATTGTCTTGCAAAAATTGTGTTTGATGCACTGTCATGCTTCTTACATTGTAGATCATCATCAATGCCAAACGGTGTTAAGAAATTGGTCGGGGATCGAACCGCGAACCTTGTGAGTCATGTCTTATCCACTAGACCACAAACCATGTGCCCACGTAATGATCTCAATAATGGACATTATTTGCGAGGAATAAAAAGTTTTACCAACTCATCCATGAAATATAAAGAAACTAAGGACTTTCAAGGTTAACATTTGACGATCTTTCTGAACAATGTAATTCAGAATTAACATGGAAGCAATCATTCAAATTAAAATTATATGCTTATTGTACGTTGAATCGGTTGAATAGAAAGAACATGCTTTGGCTTTGTGCATCAAGATACATCAATACACCAACATGACTTACTATATGCCTCTCTGAGTATAAACACTGATAAAACAAATTGATTTCCGCTTCATATACTGGCAATACTTTAATGAGATATGTTGTTCGTTTCGGGATCATTATATATTTGAATTCTGCTATCCACAATATTCGCAAGACAACCACATATCCTTTTTAATATCAGTGGTCTAATGTAGTTTGTGAAAATTTATTTAATCACACAACCGACCCTCCCCCCCCCCCACCCACCCCTCACTCTCTATATCCCTCGCTTATACCATTTTCTTTCTACCTGGTATATTATGATATCAGATGTTGTATAATACCAAGCGCTGTCAGCCGTCATAACTGTGAAGCCTCGCCGTAAACATGACAAGCTCTTGATTAATTACAAAGGCGGATTTATTAACCGAGTAAAGGGGCTCATATGCCTACTTTACGCCTTTACATGGAAATAGTGGATTTTCCGTATCAAATGAAAAATGAGACATATCAATTCTTTTTAAAGGATTAGGAAAATAAAGGACATTTTCATTAAATGGAATATATTTAAGAAACCTCGAATGTATCTTTTATCCCATTCACGGGACACGTTGAATATGTGATCCTAATCGACATACACATCGGACACGTTTTACGTTTGCTCAGGCATTTCTTGATATATTTCGAGTATGAAGGTTTGACTGTTAAATAATCAAATAGTTTGGGAATCAAAAACTCTAAAGTTTGACACTTCAAATTGATTTAAGTGTACTTTAAAGTTCGGATATAAAATTCCTTGGAACTTATAAAAGGATTTTAAAAAATAAGTAAATAAAGATCGGGTTTGGAGGATTTTTAAGAACCAGCTGTACGGAAAACATTGGAGTAAATTGGTACATAAATAAATACCAGTAAATAAGATCAAGACATGCTTGGAAGATATACATTGTTTGTGATTATCCTGATATTATGGACATTCCGTTTAACAGGTACGTATATCATATTGTATTAAGCATTATGTTTTTTCTAGTGTAGCCCACCTCATAAATGCCCCCTCTCTGTTCCATATTGTTTCTTCTTTTTTCTCTTTTCTTTCCTTTGTAAATACTAATTAAACCATATCTAATTTATACACTTCTCCAAGGAAAGTTGCTCTTGGGCTTAACTTTTGAAGCCAACGCCAAAACTACATTACGAGCCTGGCTCTCAACTAATTTCTTCACCCTGGAAATTTATTGGTTTTAAAAAATACAGAAAATAAATTAAAAATATGAGTGAAGGTTTGAACAAAATCGACCCCAAAATAGTGAAGTTATGAATATTCAAAGTTTTGACTATGTGACGTCACGTGCGAGCAGCTCTCCCATATGTTGTGTATGTAAATTCCATAAATTTGTCCTCTTTCATGGTTCTTGATAAAGGAATGGGTTGAATTGATAGAGGCATGTATATGAACATATTTTTGATGATATTTCAACCACCCAGGTGAAATATATAATATTGTTTTGAGAAAATGACATATTATGGAATTTGCATTACATAACACATAGGAGAGCAGCTCGCATTATGACGTCACAGAACCAAAGTTTTAAACATCCATAACTTCGTTATTTTTTTGTTGATTTTCTTCAAACCTTCACTCATATTTTTCTTTTATTTTTCTGCATTTTTAGAATTCAATTTAAACCCAGGGTGAACTTCCCCTTCAAGAAAAGGGAGCCAAGGCTGTTTGCGCTAGTCCATTATTTCACTATATAAAATTATGATAATATTATTATATCACACAGAAGGGGCCTGTCCGGTAGGATGGGATTCCATAGGACCAGGATGTTACAAGTTTACACAAAGTTCAAGCATGGAAGATAAGATGTCCTCTCAAGAGGCCGTTACAGCTTGCAACGATCTCGATTGCAGTTCCAATTGTTTTTCAATGACGTGAACGAGCAGGAATTGGTTGGCAGTTCAGCGTACGTTCAGGACCATATGAATAGCATTCCTGGTGCCTTTTTTGCCTTCTGGGTAGGTGTTTCTGATCTAGTGCAGGAGGGGCGTTCGTCTGTGCAGACGGAACACTGCTAGATAATAACAGTGGTAAGATTCTTAATATAAATGTAGGCTGTGTTAGTTTTGGTCGAGAAACTGGAAAATGTTGTCAGAGTTGTCCTGTGATGGTTTTATTTAATTTTATGTGCATTGATGCAGGTATATATATGGGCCTGCAGGGTTTAGCCGTATATGACGGCCATACAAGCCATTACTATGACAACTATGCAACTATATAGTTTATCCAATCGGAATGCAGAAAACTATACATTAATCGCACCGACCTCAGCTAAGCATGTAAGTGGGCCAAACTTTCATTATTCCGTGCAACTATGCATGCATGCATCAATGATCTATGAATAGTTTGAACCAGTCAGATCACGATAAACTATACGGTCATGTGTCACATATGGGGTATAGTAAAAGGGTGGAGGCGTTACATTTTGGAGGAAAAAATTATCACATTTTGTTTCAAATAGCATGAAAATAATGTACTTTCATGAGCTGTGCAATGTCTTATAATGTAGATAATTTATCACGCTACATGTCTGTGAAGTTTCATGTATGTAGATACGCAATTAAGTATAAACATATTTCTTGCAATAAACTATGTTTTAAATAGTAATTCAAATGTAAAAGACAGGATTTCTGCCACTCTTGCACTATTTTCCCTCCTTTTTTTGACACCATGTAGCGCGGTTGGAAATAAAAATTTGTATTACAAGTTTATAGTTTTTTTAAAACATAGGCTCTTATTAAAGGAGAATGAAACCCTAGGATTCAGTTGAATTGTATGAAACAAAAAAATCAAAGAAACAGATTAGAGAAAGTTTGAAAACAATTGAATATATAATAAGAAAGTTATGTGCATTTGAATGTTGTTATCACTAACGCTATGGAGATCCTCATACTGGCAACAGGCCCAAGATGTGTGATGTCACACATGAACAACTCTCCCATATAACATACAAAAAAAATACAAAAAAATTCTCCTTTTTCCTCATTCTAGTGGTAGTACAGACTCTTCAGACATGATTATATTTTGTGAACTTGTATTACATGTCCTCCCATGACTCAGATCTTTTAACGGAATTAATAAAAAAGACAATTTGAGTGAAATATGTACAAAGTAATGGGGAAGTTGTTCATGTATGACATCACACATCTTGGGCCCGTTGCCAATGTGAGGATCCCCATAGAAGTAGTGATCACAACATTCAAATGCTCATAACTTCTATTATCATTTCATTTTTTTCTCAAATTTTCATTGATAAGCTTCATTGATTGTCCTGTTTTTGTACAATTTAATGAATTCCTAGGGTTTCCTTCCCCTTTAAAACAATCAAAGTTGATTCCTGGCATTTGGTGCAGAAAAATAAAAGAAATTATTGGCCAGTGAAATTGTGGAAATTCTTAAACTATTTTTCCTGTATCACCCTATATAGCTTTCATGACACACCCTGTACAGGCAAAAGAATATGTTAATCATCTTCATTGCAATCTCAGCTTTCAATATAATACTTTGATAGTCATGTCTGACTTATTAAGAAACTAGAGATGTTTGATTTATTTTGGGGGATGCGCATTAGTAGCACATCATGTTGTGAGTGACCCATCCCCCCCCCCCCCCATTTTTATAACAGAAGAAATGCAAATATTCTCTTGTCCAACTACGGAAATTAAGCATGTTGTGGGATTCATAGGATTTCAACAGCTGATTGATTTTACAACACCATTTAATCTACATGCTTGGCTGAGGTCGGTGCAATAGATGTATACTTGTATTGTTTTTTCGTTCCGATTGGCTAGAAATATACATGTATTTGATAGATGTGGTGGAGTGGATAAGTCAGCGGACTTACGATCACAAGGTACGCGGTTCGAATCCCGTCCATACCACTAGAATCCTTCGGCAAGGTGTCAACCTGCAAATTTGCCGTACTTGACCCAAGTAAGGTAAATGGGTACCGGTAGGAAGAAATTCCTCGAATGCTTAAAGCGCCCTTTATTAGGGCAGCTATGGCTATAGCCGGGTAATAATACTAGCTGCGCCTCTGAATAGTTTACTAGATAGAGGGCGCATTATAAATGCTTAATAATTATTATCATTATTATGTATAGTTGCATAATTTCTAGTCTGCAATCACAGACTCAATTTGACACTACACACATTTCAATCTAAAGCGGAGAATAGCCTTCAAACTCATTCTCTGTGTCTAATAAGAATTTACAGTAGACAAGTGAATCTAGTTCTTTACTTCAGACCCTACTAAGCGAACACCATGGATTTATGCCTGCAGACTACATATTAACCGTATCTCTATGCAATCTACTCTCTGTATTATTCAGATTTGTGGGGTAACGGCTATCCTCTCTCTGTAGATGACACACATGATTGTGTAATTTACATTCATGACATTGGTGGACTTAGAGATTATCGTTGTAGCTACCAGGTCTTTGCGCTGTGTGAAGGTAACGCATTGTTTTGATTAAGTATTGTTATCATTATCATTATTCTATCAAATAATAACACTAGGCCACCCTGCACAAGATCGAGCTATTTTAAATAGCTCACTATATGTGATCCAATGAATTATAGCCCGATCAGAGGAGTCAGACTTTTTTGTCAAATAGCCCGCTAATTTGAAGGAAATACTAGCCCGAGTCATCTTAGGCTTTTTTTGAAAAATCTCGGGCTGGTTTGCGGTTTTAACACGAAATAGCGCGCTAATTTGCGCGGTGTTGCACTAGCTCAAGATACCAGTTGCGCAATGCATATCGGAATTGTTTATTCAAGGTCAGGTCAGATCTTTAATGCGAAACTTTAGCTCAAGCTTTTTCGGGTTCTTTTCCCCGATCCACCAATTAGCGTGCTATTTTTTTATTTTTTTTTTAATGTTTATTTATTATTTTCTTTTTTTTTTTATAATTGCTATGTATTTTTACCTATGATATTGTATTTATCGATTTGGTCCCTTTGTATTGGCTCACTTTTTTTATGCGCGTATATATATATTTAATTTGTAAATTGAAAATCTATCGGTTTTCTAGAACCAATTTTTCCCCCGGTAAAAAAATATCATTTCTTAGAAATCATTGTCATCATTATATATACATGTATATCCGTCAATTCCATATACATCGTATAGTGATACAAGTCATGTACATTAAAGAAGAATTACTATTGTCAATTTCTATTATGCTTTGCTTTATATTCTATTTTTATGTCTCTTTAAATTCTCCTTTTTGATTGTGTACACCACGTTATTCCAACTACCATTAATACAAAATGAGATCAGTTATGTCAATGTTTTTTTTGTTTTTTTTTTCTTCTTTTGTGTCCCATATAGTTGAGCCCTCAGCAGAACCAACAACCGACCCATCACAGACAGAAACGCCCACAACTAGCCCCTCACCAACAAACCCGCCCACAACCAGTCCGCCACCGACAGACCCGCTCACAACCAGCCTGTCACCAACAAACCCGCCCACAACCAGCCCGCCACCAACAGGCCCGCTCACAACCAGCCCGCCACCGACAGACCCACCCACAAACATGACAACCAACCTGTCACCAACAGACCCGCCCACAACTAGCCCGCCTCCCAATCAAGCGAACGACCGTCACAAATCAGGTTTCTACTCCATGGCCCGAGACAACAATGGCAGTCCGCTGATTGGTCACAGCCTCACTGATCACGTGATGAAGACGATGTCAATCAAGAGCAAAGTAGGTTGCGCCGCGGAATGCCAGCGGGAACCCGGGTGTTAATCGTTCAACTTCAAACATGGTGCATGAGAGGTGAATGAGCTTATATTTTGAGCCGATTTGAAGTTAAGGCAATTTATTATTGAGCTAGCGTTCTATATTGAATGAAGATAAATATTATCCGGGAGTATTCCCTTTGAATGATGTATAAGTCACTTAATGCTTAATTGTGATTGTAACATTATAATATATTGAAACTTTTTGTATGGAAACTTTATTAGACGATACAGAGTGAGTAAAAAATAAGGTCCCATGAATTTGTAGTTGTCAAATTTGAAGTATTAAAACGTAGTCATTGATTTTATGACATATATGGGTAGAATTACTCTCCCACCATATGTCGGTACCCTTTTCATTTGGATCTTTGCAAGCATGAATGAGTAACAGACAGACGGTAAATTCTCACCTGCGCCAAAAAGATGGATGAAGATTAAAAACATATGTTGGCAGAATAGGTGCACAAACACATACACACCCACTCACCACACACACACACACACACACAAACCGTCACCCACACTCACAAACAGTTGTTAGGAATTACTACGTCCCAAAGATTCGCAGATGGTCTGGGTAAACAAAACAAAGAAAAATGTTACTGTGAATTGTTTACTGTGTGTGTGATGATGTGCACGTGTGTAAGGGAGGATAGGTGTATGTGGATGTGTGTGGGTGTGTTTGTGTGTGTATGTGTGTGTGTGATGGTGTTGATGAGATAGGATATGTGCGTGTGTGTGTGTGTGTGTGTATGTGTGTGTGTGTGTGTGTGTGTGGGAGTGTATGTGGTTTGTGTATGTGTAAATGAGGATACGTGTGGGTGTGTGTCTTTGTGCGTGTACAGAAGTAATAAATTCACAGTTTTTTTTATTCTTCACCCAGCCACTTGACGCAGGTGAGATATTACCAACTTCAGAAGATTGTCTGTTATTCAGTCATGCGTGCAAAGATCCAAATGAAAAGGGTGCCAAAAAAAGACATTATTATGAAACCCATGATTAAATGTTCACGCTTTTCACAAGACAACTTCAAAATGATGGGACTTTTTTTTTATTCACTATATTTTTATATAATCGTTGTATATTCTATCAAAGATTTTTTTGGTAGATACTAATAATTTTAAAAGTTTACTTCTGATATCGATAATAGAAAAACAGATATCAGGGAAAAGTCACAAGCATGATTGAATTATGCATGGTAATTTTAGACTATTTATATTTTAGCGTATGGGTGAAATAATGTAGTAATAAATACATATTTTATCATACGGCGGCTATTCACAGTTACCAATTTCATTTAAAAATACTTGTCATGCTTGTGTAGCGTAGCTCAAGGTTTGTTCATTTTGTAGATCGTTGCAAAATGAAGATTAAGTTTTTATTTATTTATTTTTTTTTTTATAGCTTTAGATTTGAGCTTTATTAATCTGGGCAGCTCTATTTTTATTGATTGATTGATTTTTTTTTTACTTAATCATTTATTTATTTCTTCATATTAATTTGTTTTGCCTTTCGATTGGAGGCATGCACCACTTCACTTAACTCTACACATGATAGATATGCAGTTAAACCATTGAGAGTGCGAGGTAGTCTTTTCCGAAGAATCGGGCTTATAATTATTAAGCAAATCGCTCAGAAAATAATTTTAATGTAATAGGAGATACATAAACCCCAAATATAATGCAGAAAGTTGTTATAGGGGCTAAAATATCATGAATTTCCTTCGTTTTAAAATATTTGGATACACATAATGAAGGAAGATCGCGACCCACACAAAAAAAAGTTATTTTTGAAGTATAATACCTGCATTCTTGAGAAATCACATTATAAGCATTGATTTTGAACATTTATCAAGTGTACAATTATTATACGCTTTATGATGAATATCTCACAGATAAACGTGTTTCTGACCTAACAGTTTACAGGTAAGATTATACTGTGCTTTCGATTTTCAAGCCCGATCTCATCTACGACCTAAATTTTTAAATTCTGCGTCTGCGTCAAGAAAATTTTCACGTCGTGCCCTCAGATCCTACGACCGTCTTTGAGGGGAGGGGGGATCCAGGTTTTGGCTACGACGCAACTTCATTTCATCCTTAAAAGATGTCGTCGCGTCGTGATAATCGAAATGGTTTTTCAGGTCGACGATCGACCTAAGCTTCGACGTGATACATATTAATAATTTTATTCATGTTAATACTTAAAAATAAAGAAAAAAGTTGAATGTCTAGAGCAGGACAGTGTTATTATACATGTTATAAGAGAAAATAGATTTGTCTGGATGGACAGTTATCGACTGAAGTTGTTCTCCTACAGCATCCAAGGGTAATTGAATATATTTTCAATAATTTTGGCACAAGTCATTTTAATGCACTAGGTTCAAATCATTTATACCAAAACTATGAACAAGACCGACACAATATATTATCTTTATTTTTTATTTTTTATTTTTTTTTACTAGGCAAGGGAGAGGTGCAATAACCTTCTCTAAAATGGTAATTTTGTTTTTAAAAGAGCATATCAAGAAAGTGGGAAGTAGATATTGTAGAAATTAAATATTTTAAATGTTGTATGATTAAGAAGTTTAGTGATTATGGCGACCGTGCATTTTCATATATTGCCCCTACTCTATGGAATAAACTCCCACCCCACATTCAAAATGCTCCGTCCGTTGATTCATTCAAAATCTTTCTCAAAACTCACCTTTTAAAACTGTAATGTATAATACACTGTATGATTCTGGAGGCACACCCAGTAGTATTTATTATTTTCATTGAGTTTAATTATAAGGTATAAAAAATATGTTTAGATTTAAACCTGTTATTATTTAAGTTAACCCGAACATCAGAGCGCTTAGAAAAACCAGTATGAAGCGCTATATAAATGAAATTATTATTATTATTATTATTATTATAATTACAAATCTTAACTTTTGAATATTATGGACTTGATCGTATTCAGTTAAAACTTTCTTCGTGATCAAGTTCCCTTATTGATATACAGTGGTGGCCAAAATTATTAGAACACCACACACAAAAAATGAGAACTTGCATATATAAGTGATCACACTCAAATATCCAAGTATTTTTGACAATATAGTGACACACATCCATGAGTGCTTTGCAGCTCAATAAGCTACTTTGAAAAGCGCACCTAATCGAGGTATTTTAAATTTGACAATATAGTGACACACCAAAATTGAGTTTATTAATTAACTCATTTCATTGAGTAACATAATCTAATTGTTTTGAGTAATTGCACAAACTAATCTATGTGAGATAACGCTTTACATACTCAGAGAGAGTTAGTAAGTAAAGGTTTAAAACTCATCAACTTGCGTGTGATGAGTTTGTGCAACCTTACACTTACTGACTCTCTGAAGTATATAAAGCGTTACTCACTAGGTGAGTCCTATTCCTTTTTGTTTGTTTGTTTGCCTGTTTTTATAATGATATTTGGAATGTTCCGATGATATACACATTCAACCAATACATCTGCATTACTCCTTCAGTGCATCAATTCACCAAACCAATACATTGCATTGATCAATGCATCAAATTACTCAAACTGTGTACATGACTTGACAAAGTAATGGGAATCCATGCATTGTTAATGCTAGTTGTTAGTGTTATCAGACGATGTATATCATCGAACATCCAAATATCATTATAAAAACAGGCAAACAAACAAACAAAAAGGAATAGGACTCACCCAAAGACACAATTTAATGAGCATGCAGGCTCTCGCCTCCGCTCCGTACCGCTCACATAAACAGAGTGTAACGCTATGGTTCCGCTATACATGTACGTACGTATAAGCGTTAGAACATACCTCGTTGTGCAGTCTGGATGTCTACTCGTGATCCGAGTAGGCGTACCGCGCGCAACATGTAAAAGTACCGCATAGCAGTAAAATTACTCTCAAAGACTTTCACGAGACTTGAGACGGTACGAAGACGTGTCGTAGTTTACTCATCTAGTGAATTACAGGCTATATAGAATTCTCAGAATTCTCTACTTTACTCGATTGTTAGTGTTTTCACCCGATCATCCACCAAGCCGTACAAGTTGAAGAGAACTCACTTGCACATTGCTATTTGTTTTACGTAATTGAACATGTAAAGTTACTAAGGGATACACAAGAAAAAATTTATCGAGTATATATACTCAATAATTTTTTTTTCTTGAGTATCCCTTAGTAACTTTACATGTTCTGGAAGAGCGGGTGTGTACTTTTAACAGAAACACAGATTCTGAAGTAAAAATATTGTGAATATACGAATAAAAGCACTCGCCTCCAAGAGTAGCAAACGGGTTTTACTCATGGAAACTAGTTCTTATTTTTTGTGTGCACGTAAATTTAAATGATTTTAGTTGTTTTCATATTAGTTGACCATTTAGATACCTTTAAATGCCTGGAATGTCTACAAAAGTCATTATTATAATTAAGAACTAAATAACATAGTCACATGATGGTTTGGAGCTCGCCCTAACTCGCCCCCAAATCACCTTTTTTTGTGTTTCGCTACACACAAAAAATGAGAACTTGCATATATGAGTGTCACACTCAATATCCAAGTATTTTTGACAATATAGTGACACACATCCACGAGTGCTTTCACTCAATAACGCTACTTTAAAAACGCACCTAATCGAGTATTTTTAATTTGACAATATAGTGACACACCAAAATGAGTTTATTTAATTAACTCATTTTATTGAGTAACTAACTAATTGTTTTGAGTACATTGCACAAACTAATCTAGTGAGATAACGCTTTACATACTCAGAGAGTCAGTAAGTAAAGGTTGCACAAACTCATCGACTTGCTTGTGATGAGTTTGTGCAACCTTTACTTACTGACTCTCTGAGTATATATGTAAAGCGTTACTCACTAGGTGAGTCATATTCCTTTTGTTTTGTTTGTTTGCCTGTTTTTATAATGATATTTGGAATGTTCCGATGATATACACATCAGTGCATCAATTCACTCAAACCAATCACTGCATTTAATACTCACTTCAGTGCATCAATTCACACAAACCAATCATTGATTACTCACAATCATCAATGCATCAATTACTAAAACTGTGTACATGACTGACAAAGTATGGGAAATCCATGCATGGTAATCTCTGTTAGTGTTATCAGACGATGTATATCATCGGAACATTCCAAATATCATTATAAAAACAGGCAAACAAACAAACAAAAAGGAAAGGACTCACCAAAGACAATAAGAGCATGCAGGCTCCTCCGCTCTCGATCTCCGTTCGATCCGCTACACATTACGTACGTACCAGCGTAGACATTACCTTCGTGTGCAGTGTCGATGTCCGCACTCGTGATCCGAGTAGGCGTAACGGGGCGCAACATGTAAAGTACAGGACGCCGCATAGCAGTAAAATTACTCTCAAAAGACTTTCACGAGACTTTAGACGTATACGAAGACGTGTCGTAGTTTACTCATCTAGTGAATTACAGGCTATATAGAATTTCTCAGCAATTCTCACTTTACTTGATTGTTAGTGTTTTCACCCGATCATCCACCAAGCCGTACCAAGTTGAAGAGAAACTCACTTGCACAATTGTTTTACGCAATTGAACATGTAAAGTTACAAAGGGATACTCAAGAAAAAAATTATTATACTCAATAATTTTTTTTATTGAGTATCCCTTATTAACTTTACATGTTCTGGAAGAGCGGGTGTGTACTTTTAACAGAAACACAGATTCTGAAGTAAAAATACGTGATATACGAATAAAAGCGCTCGCTCCAAGAGTAGCAACCGGGTTTTACTCATGGAACTAGTTCTTGTTTTTTGTGTGTACCAATTGTAAAATCTAAAAAATCTTGCCCATATCAAGGATCAAAGTGTCATAAGCTTAAAAATATCAAGGCTCTCCCTACAAAAGTATATATTTTCTGAAAGGAAATTTCATGAGAATGTCAAAAATATCATTCACAATAGGGGAGCACCGGGTATGGAAGTTACACGGGTCATTTGTTACAGTTCTCAGTGTGCTAAGTTGGAACAAGAGAGTTCGTGCTAACTGGCATCTATATACAGCCTACACATAGCTGTGATGAATTGCCGGTCGTGAGGTTTCTCCGTTGTTTTATTAAAAAGTAAATCAACAAAACCATTTTTTACAGTTCCATGATTGAATTTTTGACAAAAATTAAAATTTGTAATAGTTCTTACAACTGAAGGCTCATGATGATAGTCTGGTATTGTGAATATAGTACATGTATGTCACTAATATCCCTGAGCCATGCCCTGTAATTCTGCTAATGGCTTTGCTACAGTTGATTTTATTTGTAAAATCACCCATGGGTATGGTTGTTACAACAACCTACCTCATGTCGATGTACAACCTACCCCAATTACTTTACACATGTAAAGTAATTTTGTTTCAATTTTCACTGGTTAATATTTTGATATTTCTATATTACTTTAGTCTAATGCTAGAGCTCTACTTGATCTTCTGTTAACGATACCAAGAAACTGGAAAGTTGAAACAAAAGTATGGTATAAGAGATTTACATATTTTAACAAATTACCCCGTGTGTTTACATAGTAACAATTTACCCCGTATGGTGTAACAACCTACCCCGTATACGGGGTAAGTTGTTACAAAAAAATGTCTTCATTAATTAAGCTGTAGTTAATTAGTGTTTACATGTTTTCAAGTTTTATGTGCCTCAGGTTTTAGCCAACATAATAGGCTAACTACAGACCCAAAATGGAGTGTGTGAGTACTTTCATTAGAATTATCTGGCCCAAAATGTGAATTTTGTAACGTCCATACCCGGTCTCCCCTACGATAGGGTGAAGTAGTAACATGTTCTGTGGGAATTTTTTAAATTATTTGTGAGGGGCCCTAAATTTTTAATTTAGGGCCCCCATTTAAGTCCCCTTTTCCTCTGACCCTTAAAATTTTAACATATTTGAATCGCTCATGAAATTTCCTTCTAAAAAATATGCATTTACAAGGAGTGTCTTCATTCAATGAAAAAATAGTCTTAACCTTCAATGGGCATGGTTATTTTGGTCATCTCACCACTAAGGGAGGAGGCAAATCCACCCCTCCCCATTAGACCAAATTTACTGAAACTTGGCAGGTATTTGAGGTATATGAGAATAAATAAGCCTGCTAAGTTTCATATCTCTAGCTTAATTGCTTTTTGAGCAATCGGCATATGTAATTGGCAATTTACTTTTTTGCATTTGGACTACATGTTTAATACACAAGTCTATGGGGAAACCAAAAGCGCATAGCGCAACTATTTTTAATGCTGCGCATTACCAGATGGTCGAAACTATATAAATTTGGTATCAAAATATACGTAAGACCCTATGCTAAAAAGTCATGAAAGCTCATGGCACATAAAAGATATCTTTAATCTGATTTCGGCAAATGAACTAGGGCATTGATAATCCCATAGACTTTGTGTAGGTTCAGGTGTTCTAATAATTTTGGCCACCACTGTATAGTTATAGTTTCGTTATTTTTAAACGTAAAAACTCCATTGTCTCATTTTACTCACAAAGGAAATACGTCATAATTGTTTTTCCACCTCAATTTGTTTTGATGCTTTTGTTTATATTTAAAAAAAAAATTATTATTCAAAAGAAATATATATCGAAACAGAAATCAAAGGCACAAACTCCTCAAATTAGGATATTGCCTAAACTTCTGCTGAAATTAATAAAACTTGCACACCTTTATGTACATGTATAAGTAAATACTATTTCCCTAACCTGATTTTATGCGATTTATTTGTGTCTTTGATTTTGTTATTTGGCTGGGGACAGGTAGGAGAAAATTTGCATTAACACGTAGACCTATCAGACAAAAATCAGATATTACAAAGTTATTGCTATTATAAACATATTTTTATTCCTGTTATTTTACATTCATCTGTACATTTAAACAGTATATACAGAAATGTTCTCAAATACAATGTTTATTTCAGATCTCACATGAAAACCAGTTTACCATGTTATGTTTTAATAATGTTGAACATCGATCTATTTTTTTATTTTCTTTAATGGATATACGACCGCGATCGAGAATCAATTTAAATCAATTGCGTAGTATTGTTTGATTTGGAAGTACTTCAGACATTACGTGTAGATCCCCTTGGGGATACAAAACCCCTCAAAACAAACAAAAACTACAAAAACAAAACACCAACAACAACCGTATTTTTTCAACCTAATCTCAACAAGAGACTATAATTTCATGTTTAATTCAACAACATTAAAAATGCTGATTATGAAGTAGTCCAAAAATGTTAAGTTCCATGTCGACCCTACGTTAGGTTTTTTTTTAATGAAAAATTTTGTGACCATACCAATCATCATTAAACTATTTTATTATCCTGTATCATATCCTAATGTTGAAACCAAGGGCGTAAATCCGTGTCGAGGAGTGGGGGGGATGAGCGAAATAATTTGCCAACTTGATTGACATACACAAGCACTCGTGTCACAAGTTTTTAATACCCATAGGCCTATAGCAGAGGCGGCGGAATGGATTTGAGAGGGAGGGGTACGAATATAATTTATCTCTGAATGTATGCTTTTAGCTTATGGCTACCTTGATTACTGTTCATATTAGTAATGGAAAAACTAATGCGAGCGCGAAGCGCGAGCCGAAAATTTTAAGCTAAAGTTGGAGATATTTGTGCATTATAGCTCTTATTTAGTATCAGCGAGCGCGAAGCGCGAGCCAACAAAATAGCTGAAATTTAAAGGTCCTATAGGCCTGTAGTATCCACGAGCGCGAAAAAAAATATGTATAGGCTATAGGCCTATAGTGATAATAGGTCACGGTGTCGATAAAAAGGGCACAGTTCTGAAAAGGGTTACACTTTAGATCAATGGCATGGAAAGGGAAATATATTCGGAGACGGAGGAGATACGAAGAAAATTTGTCTTTGATTATATGTTTTTATGAATCATAATGGTTACCTTGATTCATTTTAGTAGTGGAAAACTAATGCGAGCGCGAAGCGCGAGCCGAAAATTTAAAGGTAAAAGTTTGAGATATTGGTGCATTCCTATTTAGTATCACGAAAATTTTAAGCTGAAATATATGTTTGTGCATTAAAGGTCATATTATAGTAACCGCGAGCGCGAAAACAAAATTTAAACAAAAACATACAGTAGAGGCGGCGGAAAGGATTTGAATAGGGGTCTCGATGGGAAAAAGGCACATTTTCCTGAATAAGGGGACACTTTAGATCAGAGGCATAGACCTAAAGAGAAATGTAGTCAGAAGGAGAGGGAGGAGGTACGAAGAAAATTTGTCTTTGAATGTTTACTTTTAAGGCTGCCTTGATTCCTATTCATTTTAGTAATAGAAAAAGTAATGCGAGCGCGAAGCGCGAGCCATAATTTTAAAGCTAAAAATTGGAGATATTATTTTGGGCAGTATAAATCCTATTTAGTATCAGCGAGAGCGAAGTGCGAGCCGAAAATTTTGTATCCATTTAGAAGATACATTTTACATGCTTTGTTAAATAACAGCGATAGATAACCAATCCACAATCTTTGCTTTGAAAATTTTGTGGGCTGCAGGCCCCAAGCCCTCCAACAACCTAGCCCGCACACAACTACATTAATGTTTTTGTTTGTCAACAACACCCTTCCCAGCAGTGCCCTTACCTAAGGTTTGTTCCAAGACGAGGCATTGGATCCAACCTTCTAATACCTACGTTATTGTTTGTACTTAGTGCGAGGTCGCATAGCGACCGAGCAGGAAAATTTGGGGGGTTTGGAGTAAAAAAGAGGCCAATTTTAGTATTGAAAGCGCTATTTTTACTAAAAACACAATTATCTAGTGTATTTTTTTTTCCATTTCTATGTGTGAAAATCTTTTGAATGTACCTCACCGAGTAATTTATCAAATATGGCACTCTGACCCTCCATTATTCAACAGGTTATTGCATCAAGTTCAGACACATTTGATCGAATCTCATTTTTCTGCTATTATAATATTCCCTTTTTCCCTTGATATTTTCTTTGCATATAATTTCATCTCCTTTCAGTCCGGTCTTTAGAGTCCATCAACGTAGCCGTACATGTAATTACGGTCGGCTACCAAATCTGCCGCGTTGGCGACATGCGTTGCTTGATTAAGAACGCAAGACTTTCGTTGTGCCCGAGACTTCTTGTGGTAGTTCACTGAAGCACACTTGGCATCCTTCAAACAATGGTTGGTACACTCGGACATAGTGTACGCCTCCAACTCGTAGAGGGCGTGGTTTTTGAGACGGTGTTCCTTCCGCAAAACAAAGTTTGCTTTCTGGCTGTCGGAGTTTCGGATAACTGTAGTGAGATAGAGACGAAGAAAGATATAAAACCCAGTTTTTCAAAAGATGAGGAATTATAACGGATTATAATTATTGACAAGATAGAACAATCTCTGAATTCAATTGGGTAAAAAATGATGAATATCTGTTTTGTATAAACAATTACATAAGTAATGAAGTCTCAAAATGCTACAAGATGTAGTTTTGTCGCTCATGTTAGTTTTGGCCACGTGACTACTAACTATCAAAGGCTACGTAGTACAAAAACATTAAGACGTATACCCAACTCAGGTTAAGCTTTCCGAGTTTGTGTCAATACGTTTGCTGCATTTGTATCATAGAAACACATTAATTGTTACCTTATCTAAAAGGAAAATGAATCTGATTTTCAGTCGGCAATCAAATTAGGAGTGGAGGGCCTAATAACAATCATTTCTTAATAACACCTCGGTTAAAGATTTTAAAATTACAGTATAAAACTCACAAGCAACTTCGGTTGTGCCATTAATAGGTGGATCCGTCTCAGGTCCTACTCCGTGATCTGTATAAGCTTGTATGATAAACTCAAAGGTCGTGCCTCCTGCAATGCCAGTAAGCTGGTAGAAATAGGTATCTAACCCGGTGACGTCTATGGTGACGTTTTTGGTATTCTGCTTGTTGATTGGCCAATAGTGAATCTGGAATATAAAAAAAGAGGTTAAAATTAGCCAAACCAGTGACGATAATTGTGACGTTTTTGGTATTTTGCTTTTTGATTGGCCAGTAGTGCATCAGAAACATCAAAGAATATGATATATGAAATTGCTTTTTTATGGGAATCGTATTAAGGCCTGCGCGCTATTGTTTGCAATTTGAGGCATAATCGAAAGTTTCTCGGACACAATATTCCACAGTTGATGTTTTTTTTTTTTCTCGATTTGCCATCTGTAATTTTTCGTATTCTAAATTGTCCACTTATTTTGTGTACGGGACATGGACCCCAGTCATGTAACTGGTGTATTATGTAAACCCTCCCACTCCACCATCACTACCCCCCCCCCCCCGTTAGAATCTCATTCACGTATTTTGTATGATCAAGGAGCTTCAAAGCTGTTTAAAGCTCCTTGGTATGATGATTTTACAGGTTGGTCCTAAATGCAAACTAGATTTGATACACGTCGACTGTCAAGACCCATTGAACCAACCAAGGAGTTACCACAAGACTTACGTAATATCCAGTGACATCAGAGTTCTGTGCAGCCTGCGTGAGGGCGCCCCATGAGAGATATATAGCACTTGCTCCTGTAACTTGTAGCTTGAACATGGACGGGTAGGATGTAGGAACTGAAATAACAAAAGAGAAATACATTCATAGTTAGGTGCATAGGACGATGGCATTTCTATTGAGCTTCCTAAATTAAGGATGAAACTCACAGGCCCATATTCTGCTATGAAGACTGAGTTTTTATGCGTCGCAAGTTCGGGCAAAGCTATTGTGCAATCCGCATCAGACAAAAGGATCACAAAATAGCTTTGCACGAACTTGCGACGCATACAAACTCAGTCTCCATAGCAGAATACGGGCTATAATGATTGCAGATTCAATGTCTTTTTCAGCTCTAAACACCCTAGTGGTGGTTCCCGTGACAACCTATTGGTAAAAAAATGCTTTTGATTAGGAATTTGATATGATTGCAGGTTTATTGTCTTCATCGATCATACTACTGAATACCGCAGTGGTGAAAGGTTCCCGCAACCGTAGAATCCCTTTTCTTTTTGCTGAAAATTACAATCGGCAATTCGCCAAATAAAATGTTTCTTCTTCAGAAAACCGATGCCGTAGGGAACTGATATCCGTAATGTAATTAAACAAACATTTTAAATTTATTCCCCAAATCTTTGAAAAAGCGTCACGTTACAAAGAACAGAAAAAAAGAGATCCGAAGAGGAAAAAACGTAGGACATTTCAGGATCATTATGCTATAGTATACAAATGATGCACAGATACTAGTATCGGTAGGTTTTGTGAGCATAAGGTAACTATGGAACAGTTAAACACACGAGGCGCAGCCGAGTAGGTTTAGACCAGTTTCCATAGTTACTGCAAGCCCACTAGTCCTACTGATGCACGAACAAACATGTGCATCATTTGTTTTATAAAATGGTGGAATTTTGGGGGGATTTTTTTTTTTTTAACAACCATGCATATGCAATTACCGACGTATCCATGCATCCGGTAAATTTGCCATGCAAAAGTATTTTCCGACGCATGGCAAATTTACCGGATGCATGGCTGGCCATGCGTCGGTAATTACTTATGCATGACAAATTTAGCGGATGCATGGCTAGTCATTCTATAAAATATTATTAACAGCAATCAACTTACTAGTATCCTTTTCGCATATGTAATATAGTGCTGTTGAACAGGATTCGTCGTTGTAGCTCTGAGATGTCGCAAACTCGACACAATCTTGACCCGATCCTGCCCCGTCGGGTTTCCCACTACCCCAGTGAGAACCATCCGATGGGTAATCAGACATCTCAGTGCTCCATCGGTACGATCCTAGATATATGGATTTAAATAATTCCGTCAAAACGCAACGTTATTTACATTATATTCGATTGCTCACTCAGAATGGGATACCAGAAATATTCCTCAAGGCTATAGGCAAATATTGCGAGATAACGAAGATGAGCGCAATATTGGCTCTAACGTGTAGAATATTCTGGTATCCCATGAAGTAAAGACATCCAATATAATTATTATTATCTATGATCATTACTCGGAAGGCATACCGTGTGAAAAGGAGTACTTATATTAGACCATGGGATATTACATGATATTGCACAGCTAAAACGCCTTATATACAAAATAATAGATAATTATAAAAGCTTTGGATATGGCTTCAATACAGAGCCCTCGAATTTCAAGAAACTTATTCCGGACCAGTTTCCATACGAATTACATCAGCTTGGGCGATTGTAACATTATATAGATCATCATTAATGCCAAAGGATGTTAAAAAAGTGGTCGGGAATCGAAACGCGAACCTTGTGATTCGCGTCTTATCTACGAGACCACACACCATGTGCCCCCGTAGTGATCTCAATAATGGACATTATATACCTCATTTTAAGAATCTTTAATAATCCTGTCTTCTGATTGGTTGAAAGTGCAGTCATAATCTGACCTATGGCCGCCATAGACATTTTTCCCGGTTTTACCGGTCAATAGAACATTTTTACAGTACTTTTTGCCCATGGGCATGCATAGTGCGATCCCCATTTGTTTACGTGCAAGGCTGCTGCGCATGCGCTTTATTTCAGATACCATAATTTGCGGCGCGATTTGGTCGATAATTTTAGACAACTCCGCTGCTTGTGCGTCAACGCGCGTGCGCGCAGCGTAGACAAATTCTTTCGTCGCGCTAGAACGGATCCCAGATTTCTAGTTGAGCTAGTTAAGCCTGAATTCCGATGACGATGTTGATCTAAACAAGCGATTTAGAGGTTAATCTGGAGGGTGCTTCCTTGGCATTTTGCAGTTAGTTGTAAGTAGAATGCAAATGTGTTGCCTGTGCATGTGGTGAGCATGCATTGTGGCCTGCGCCTGCAGAGCCAGAGGCTCGATCTGACTTAACTTTCATGACTCTAGGCTAGTCTAGATCTAACGAGTAACGTTAGGCCTATTTTAGAATCTAGATCGTAGACTTCACTTAGACTTAGTTCTAGGTCAAAATTAGACCATGTTTGTTGTTTTTAGATTCGGCATATAAAATATATATTGACTGCTTTTATTTTCGGGACATGGTCGTTTCTAGACTGCTCTCGGGAATCTCCGAATCTGCCATAACCCGCGACCTGCGGTCTTGGGTTATAGCAGATGCGGAGATTCCCTTGAGAAGTCTAGAAACGACCATGTCCCTCAAAGCAGTCAATATATCTATATTATGTGCCAAGAATCAAGATTTACCAACTACACTTAAATAAAAAATTTAAAAAAAAAGATTTACCAACTCATCCATGAAATACAAAGAAACAAAGGACTTTCAAGATTAATGGTTGACGATCTTTCAGAACAATGTAATTTAGAATTAACGTGGAAGCAATGATTCAAATTAAGATCAAGCTTATTATACGTTGAATAGAAATGACATGCTTTGTGCAAGAGTAATCTATACACCACTTATATATGCCTCTATGAGTATAAATACTGATAAAACAAACTGATCTTCGCTTCACTTACTGGCAATACTTTAATGAGATGAGACGAGTAGCCAAATTTATTGTTCTTTTCGAGATCATGAATATTTAAATTCTGCTATCCACAATATTTGCAAGACAATCACATATCCTTTTTAATATGAGTGGTCTGATGTAGTCTGTGAATATTTGTTTAATTATATAAAACAATGTAATATAGATATCATTATATTTTTCCTCTTTTATCCATCCCCCCCCCCCTTCTCCCTCTCTCTCTCTCTCTATCTGCCTCGCTTATTCCCTTTTCTTTCTACCTCGTATATTATGTTGTATAATATCAAGCGCTGTCAGTAGTCATAAATGTGAAGCCTCGCTGTAAGCATCACAAGCTGTTAATTAATTAGAAATCAAATGGGGATTTATCAACGGCGTAAAGGGGCTTATATTTTACGCCTTTTTAATAGGAATAGTTCGTTTTCCATATCGAACGCCATATTAGACATATCAATTCTCGTTGAAGGATTAGGCAAATAAAGGACGTTTTCATTCACTAGGATATATTTAACAACCATCGAATGTATCTTCCATCACTTTAACGGGAACCGGTTGAAAATGTGATTTTGATCGGCGTACTCTTAGCACACGTTTTACATTTGTTCAGGCATCTCTTGTTATATCATGTATATTGCAAGAATAAAGGTTTGACTGATACATGTAGTTTGCAAATGAGACTTTTTGAAGTTTGCCACTTTAAATAGATTTACTTGCACATTAAAGTTCGGATATAAAATTCCTTGGAACTTATTTAAGGATTTAAAAAAAAAAATAATAATAATAATCAATAAATAAAATATAGGATTTGGAGGATTTTTAAGAACCAATTGTACGGAAAACATTGGAGTAAATTGAATACCAGTAAATAATATCAAGACATGCTTCGACGATACACATTGTTTGTAATTACCCTGATATCTTGGACATTCTGTTTAACAGGTACGTATTATTTCACTCATATTCTATTAAGCGTTATATTATTTATAGTCTTACAGGACACTTCATTAATGCACCCTCTCTGTCCCACCAAAGACAATCATTCAAAGAAAAGCCTCTGAAAGTTGTCGGTCAAATGAATGCACTCTAAAATAGAGTGCAAAATAGCTGCTTCTAAGAATTCATTAGTTTTAGACAAAAGACAATCATTCAAAGAAAAGCCTCTGAAAGTTGTCGGTCAAATTAATGCACTCTAAAATAGAGTGCAAAATAGCTGCTTCTAAGAATTCATTAGTTTTGGACGAATGGCGATTTAGGTATTTAAATACATTGTCAGCTGAAAAAATTGAGTACATAATATACATTTGAATACATTCAACGTTTATTTGAGCAAATTTGATCAAGAAATGGATCCAGAGAGATCGATTTTTTTTTTCTGGGACGCACATATATATATATATATATATATATATATATATATACACACACGCACAATGAATTAGAAAGAAGACAGTTTGGCGTAATGCATTGTAAGTCCAACGTAATTTATATTTATTTTTGGATATATTTATATTTATATTTATATTTATAAATAAATTGTATTATTATTTGTAAATTATGAAATAATTTATATATTAATTATATCATAATATATATATAAAACATAACATATATTTATTTATGTATAAATTATATATATATATATACATAAATAATATATATCAAAACATATATCTATTTTTACTATAAATTATATTACAATTTATTTATATATACATGTATATAGAGAGAGAGAGAGAGAGAGAGAGAGAGAGCGAAAGAAATCTCAACCAATTTTTTTCGCTCTATTATAAAAAAAAAGGAGTTGTCAAGGTTGTTAGAGTTAGTCCATTTTTTCACTATACATATTGAATTGAAAAAAAAAAATTTGAATTGAATATATATATATATATATATATATATATATATAATATTTATATTAATGTTATCATTTTTATCATTATCATCATATAACGCAGAAGGGGCCTGTCCGGTAGGATGGGATTCCGTCGGACCAGGATGTTACAAGTTTGCTCAAAGTTCAAGCATGGAAGATAGGATGACGTATTCAGAGGCCGTGTCAGCTTGCAAAGATCTCGACGGAGTTCCAATTGTTTTCAAAGATGTGAACGAGATGGGATTGATTGGCAATCCAGACTACCTTCGGAACCATATGTCTAGAGTTCCTAGCGGCTACTTTGCCTTGTGGGTAGGGTGTTCTGATCTAGTGCAGGAGGGGACGTTCGTTTGTGCAGACGGAACACTGCTAGATAATAACAGTGGTAAGATTCACTTAATATAGACTGTGTTAGTTTTGGTCTCGAAACTGGAAAGGTGTTTAATGCAGAGTTGTCCTGCAAATCCACTATAATTTAGTCAGTAGGATAAGGACCATACATGTTCACATCCGGCATGAAGTGTGACATTTGGCAATTAAAGGTATTTTAGGGCGCAGATGTAACAAAATTGCCGGCCCCATGCGATCCGAATACTCGATCGGCCGCCATTTTTAAATCCAAGATGGCCGCCATGAAAAACCATTGAAACTACCTAACTTGAGTTCTGAATGACATATGGCACTCATATTTGGTACATAATGCAGTGTAGTGGTATTTTGACATTCTGAATTTTAATATCGCCGGCCCCCATCGATCTGACCACTCAGTCGGCCGCCATCTTGAATTCCAAGATGGCCGCCATGAAAATCATTGATATGCCTAACTTGAGTTCTAATTGACATGTGGCACTAATTTTGATACACAGTTGTATTTTGTCACCCAAAATTCACATATTGCCGGCCCCACCGATCCAACTACTCAGTCGGCCGCAATGAAAATCCTTGAATATGCCTAAGTCGAGTTATAAATGGCATATGGCACTAAAATTTGATACATAATGGTATTTTGACATTCTGAATTTAAATATTGCCGGCCCCAACGATTCGACCACTCAGTCGGCCGCCATCTTGAATTCCAAGATGGCCGCCATGAAAGTCATTGATATGCCTAACTTGAGTTCTAAATGGCATGTGGTATTGAAATTTGGTACACAATGGCATTTTGACATCCTGAATTCAAATCTTGTCTGCCCATAGGGGGCACACGAGTAAATAGACGCCCATAGGCTCACGTGTTAAATTAACGCTCTTCAAAAACAGACATTCCAAAATTCTGTCGATGGATATCGTTTTAATTATCACAGCAAAGTTAAATTTAAAGGACTCGTAGTTAAGGGACTAATAGGAAATTTTGTCAGCTCAAACAAAAATCAAGAATCCTTGAGCGAGACTATGACAAAAGAGACGACTTTTGTACGCGTGATTTAGTAGATGTACGAAATTGCGAAAAAGATTCCTAAAAAATACGCCAAAGTGCCCAATCTTCAACTAAATGGTAAATATGAAAGAGTAGGACTTATAGCACATATTTATTCATTAAACAGCAACATAAAACCATTAAATTATTTTATATGACCATTTTCCATCAATAAAAATGACCTCATCTTTGGTACGCCTTCCCAAAAAACCTTGCGTGCATATCTTTACTCGGTGTGTACCCTATAGTGGGGTCATATTTAAAAAATTGTTTTTTTGTGTTTAATGTAAAGAGTTTGATCAACTGATAAAACTGATACCAAGCATTCCTTGATAAGCAAGGAATTTGCAAACAGGAGTTGAAAAACAGACCCCGTGCCGACCCCAATTAACGCGCAATAACAGCAATCTTGTTGAAAAAATAATATTTGGGTCCGGGGCGCGATCCCGGATGCCAAAGGATGCCGAAACTGGCAAGCTAGTTATTGGTTTACAAGCAGGTCGATCAAAATTAGTGCTGCATCTTTATACAGGGGCCCCCCCTCTGTCTATCTTCTACCATAGACCCCCCCCCCCCGATTAAAAGCAGGAATGTGGAACTGAATACAAAACCGACTCCCCCCCCCCCCGTGCTTGCTCTTTATTTTGTCACGTCGACGCTCACATAATAAAAAATAACGGGCAGATGTTTATACAGAGCTAAAGTTCTTATTTTGTCTTTTTATTTGACGGTTGATATACGGAAGCACCGAAAATGATTATTAAATCCACTGAGTGTACCAAATGTCCAAGTTTCTAGTCTATAAAACGTTCTCCGAGCATTGCCGAGTAAGTTTTGACGATTTCAGAGACAGAAGACACCCCCTTACAACGTTAATCTAGCCTCCGCTAAAGGGGCACATGAGTAAATAGACGCCCATAGGCTCACGTGTTAAATTAACGCTCTTCAAAAACAGACATTCCAAAATTCTTCGATGGATATCGTTTTAATTATCACAGCAAAGTTAAAATTTAAAGGACTCGTAGTTAAGGGACTAATAGGAAATTTGTCAGCTCAAACAAAAATCAAGAATCCTTGAGCGAGACTATGACAAAAGAACGACTTTTGTACGCGTGATTTAGTAGATGTACGAAATTGCGAAAAAGATTCCTAAAAAAATACGCCAAAGTGCCCATCTTCAACTAAATGGTAAATTATGAAAGAGTAGGACTTATAGCACATATTTATTCATTAAACAGCAACATAAAACCATTAAATTATTTTATATGACCATTTTCCATCAATAAAAATGACCTCATCTTTGGTACGCCTTCCCAAAAAACCTTGCGTGCATATCATTTACTCGTGTGTACCCCATAGCAATCTGACCACTTGGTCGTCCGCCATCTTGAATTCCGAAATGGCCGCCATGAAAATCATTGATGTGCCCAACTTGAGTTCTAATTGACATGTGGTATTGAAATTTGGTACACATTGGTATTTTGACATTCTGAATTCAAATATTGTCGGCCCCTATTGATCCGACCACACAGTTGGCCGCCACTTTGAATTCCAAGATGGCCGACATGAAAATCATGGTAAATGCCAGACTTGCATTCTACACTGTTAGAACGCGGTTTAAAAATTTCGCTGTTTAAAATAATGTTGGTTTAAAAGTTAAACATTCTTGTTTAATATTTAAACATTGTTGTTTAAAACGGGAAAAGCTAGGTTTTATAGCCTTAAAAAAAACCTGTTTAGAGATTAGAGTTCAGATTTTAAACAGTTTTGTTTAAACAGGCCGAGGCAAATGTCACGTGAGCTAATGGCATCACTCGTTACATGCATGGTCAATCGGCACATTTCAATCAGGGCGAAGGACTTATGCCTCACACATTAAATACGTGTATGTACAGATGCGTTGGCTCAGTGGATAGAGCGTCTGCCTTATAATTGAAAGGTCGTGAGTTCGATACCCGGCCGCATTAACCAAAAGTTGGAGCGTTTTTTTTATTTTTGGAGAGAAGCGTTAAACAATACTGTTGATATTTTAAACAACCATTAAGCAACAGGTTGTTTAAACTTTTAAACAAGAAGAGTGTTAAAGTTTTTAAACAACTACAGGTTGTTTAATTTCTAAACAACGCTGTGCGATTCATCGGTTAACACGCAGTTGTTTAAGATTTTAAACAACTTGTTTAATTTTTTCTAACAGTGTAAAAGATATGTGGCACTGAAAACGGGTACACAATGGTATTGTGACATTCTTAATTTAAAATTGTCGATCCCTTGTGATCTAACCACAGGGAGTTTTATTTGTCCTGTGGAATGGATTTTTGGTAAACAAGAATTATTGTACCTTGATGTCCTGAATTCAAATACTGTCAGTTTCAATAGATTAGACCACA
This sequence comes from Paracentrotus lividus, assembly GCA_940671915.1. Lineage (NCBI taxonomy): Eukaryota > Metazoa > Echinodermata > Echinoidea > Camarodonta > Echinidae > Paracentrotus > Paracentrotus lividus. Next base: position 3,731,557 of record CALNVZ010003432.1, on the reverse strand, counting down.
TAGTTTTCTGCCAGCCTGAATTGTTATTGCCATCAATAGTCACTACCATGTTCACATTATCACGGTCCTTTAAAATCTAGTATTTTATGAAAGTTACCGTTGAAGGCAAAGTTACATTTAAAAGGAGCAAGTTCTATGTAGTGGTATCCTGGTCATCTTGGCCTGAGGCTATTACAGACAAGGCGCATTTAACTTTTTTATGATATTTTATCTACTTAAGAAAGCTTTCCGTTCAGTGTTTCGTTAAGTATCTGCTGTATCCAGTTGATGTTGAGCCCCGTCTTGGATATTCTTGTATAAGAAACTTTTCAAGTGTCCATACATGTCATAAAGTATGTATATCCTTTTCCACAATTGCGAAATTAAGAAACTCGGTACAAGAGTGACTTTCAGATGGCACTAATTATTGAGAACTTTCAAGGCCCTTCTGACCTGGACCTATCCAGGTATATGAAATATCCTACGCCTCCTTTGGACATTTTCTGTGATGGTTCTCAGTGAGTCATGCTCTGGTAAATTGTAATAAACTCATTTTTTCTGAACTTTCAACCTTTTCTACTACTCTCCTAAACAGAAGCTGTTGAGCCTGATCGATCTGATTGCTAAACAGGCAGATGTCATCAAGATCAAAATTTGCAATTTTGTAAAAGAAAGGCAAGCGAGAGTGTCCCAAGGGCACTTTTTTGGGGGGTCGCACAGTATTGCTAAACAGGCAGATGTCATCAAGATCAAAATTTGCAATTTTGTAAAAGAAAGGCAAGCGAGAGTGTCCCAAGGGCACTTTTTGGGGGGTCGCACAATAGATGCCAGGGCTGACTTTGCCTTAACCAGAAATTGGGGAATGCGATCTTTTGGGTACTCTTTTACCCACTGCAGAGCACAACTCCGTAATAGATAGTTTGAAACTTAATTGTCTTAAATCTGTCTCAAATCTCAAATCCATTTCATGGCAAAGAATATACCACCATCAGTGTAGGCCCTACTAACTTTCGGTGCAACGTGTCTTTTAAGATTAAATTTAGGCATTTTCCATGATTTTCATGGCTGACCGTATGGTCAGATCGCTATGAGCGGGCAATATTTGAGTTCAGGATTTAAAAATACAATTGTATACCAAATGTCAGTGTGACGTGTCATTTACAACTCAAAAATGCACTTTCAATTATTTTCATGGCGGCCATCTCGTCCATCTCTGTGTGGTGAACGAAACTACAGTACACCAAGCGCGGATCCAAGAAAATCGAATTGAATGCATTTCGGGGGCCCAATCGTTTGGAAACAAAAGCGGCTCTATTATGTTTACCCATGGGCCCGGTAAGTTCATTGTGTGACTCCGGTCTGCGTCCGCTACTGGTAAAAAAGCGAATCTAGTTCTTAAAGGGCCTGTCCCACAGGAGGCGATCGTTGTGGCGACAACCTATGCATGTTAGAACCTGCTAGAATCGTGTCAGAATCGTAGGTGACTGAAAATCATATACGTATCTACGACTCTGTCTACGATAGGCTACGACAACGACTTGCTTCCACGCAAACAATAGGTTAACAATAGCTGGTATCCGATAATACAATAGCCTCGGCCTTCGTGCATCTCGCGGCTCGACTTCTCTTGTCGCAGCTTAAAATAAAACAAAAATATGAACTTGCGCAAGGTGGCGATCCTTGCGACTGACGCAGGCGATCGAGTGTTTTCTACCTGATGGCGGCCTGTCGCCTTTAGGTTCGTGATAGTCCTTTCAGTCGCGCATTATAATTTGGGTCGTGAGAGATTTTTGAAAATTTCAAAAATTAGCGGCGACTGTACAGTATCTGAATGGGAGGCCGATCCTGATTTTGGTGAATGTAGGTGGCGACAAAGGTCGTAGCGGATTAAATTTCATTGTCCGTTCGGTTCAGCGATGCGTGCAACGTACGTTGGAGCGCGGCAACCTACAACTGGCCCCCGTTCCGCTGTGTTAAACATGTTCTATCTGGCGACAATCTACGATAGCTTCTTGTCGCGACAAGAGAAGACAGGCTACGGACATTGACGTCAACCCAACTGACGCCGGCTATTATTTAACTTGTTGAGAAACCAGCGGCGAACAGAATTTTACTATGTACTGTGTAGACGCGATAATTCACGATCGTATAGGCGATAGGACCTGCGCATGGTGACGATGGGTACTAAAAAGTAGTTCGTAGGTTGTCGCAGAAGGCGATCGCTGTGGCGACAACCTACGAACTACATTTTAGTACCCATCGCCACCATGCGCAGGTCCAATCGCCTATAAGATCGTGAATTATCGCGTCTGTCGCCACCAAATACTCAGCAAAATTCTGTTCGCCGCTGGTTTCTCAACAAGTTAAACAATAGCCGGTGTCAGTTGGGTTGACGTCAATAGTCCAGCAGAGGATTCCACTTTTGGGGCCTAACCTTGTTTTGGCGTCTATAGTTTTTTTTTCAACGGATTATGATTGCCTAAACCTTTTATTTGAAGAATCCGATTGCTGACACTCGGTCAGCATTGAGCATTTTGAGATATGTGACGTCATACAAAATGGCCGCCAAATTAACCCATTTCCCTCTAAAAAAAAATGAGAAAATAGATGCTCAATATGGACATTTCAACAACTTTAGGGAGATAAACGTCTGCATATCTCTTGGATCATTTCTAAGTATTGTTTTGTTAGGTCACATGACCATATATTACATGCTAATTTGCGTATTGTCCATAGCGCCCTCAATTTTGACGTATTAGTTTAAAAGAAATGTGCTCCCGAAATGATAGGTTTCACCTCCCCTCCATTTTTTCTCTGAAAAATCTAGATACCAGTCAAAAAGGGATAAGCGTACAAAATATATTTTCCATTAAAGCAGTTTTAAATTTTTCCATTCAAGCTCTTAAAAACTGAACAAAGTGTTTTATTTCATCATCGGAAAACTTTTTGTATTACAAAAAGTAGCTTTTCAGAAAACTTTACTTTTTGATGGTACACTACATGCCTTATTCTGTTCATGGTATACTGACAATAACTGGGGATGACGCTGCACAAGCACTTCTCCTGCACATCTGTACATAAATAGTTCAAAGTAATTCAACGTGCTCATTTTTTTTTTTTTTTTCATTCAATGTTATTTCTGATAGTTCTATTCCATTTTGACATTTTGATGATCGAATACCTGCATAACAGCAGGTGTTCCATGGTCTGGTCTTCCCCATACTCACAGTTTGTCCATCTTCGTTGTCATGGTTGTATCCCTAATTTTCCATAAAGACCTTACAGCGTCCTGTGCCTGAGCCGAGATGGTTGAGGCATGACCATGTTGGCCATTATGACCTGGTGAAAGGATTCTTTAGCACTTATGAATAGCCTGTGCGGTATTTCCTGGTGATGGTTGGACCATAGGGTCAGCCTTATATTGACGGCAGAGCAATCGAGGGATACTGTGGAATGGAGGAAACTGTGTCTTGATTTCAGTCTCTTGTTGGTAGGATTGTGATTTTAGATGGGATGGATGGGATGATACTGCCTTGTAGGATGCCATTTTTATCTTGGGCCATCTACTGCGCTTACCATCCAGGCTGGTGTTTCACTAATTCGCTCGTAAGTTACAAACATCTTTACAAACGTCTAGTGATCAGTTCTTGTGCTAAATGATTAAACATGTGATTAGAACAGCATCCATAACTTGATCCAGTCATTCGTAAAGTCGTTCTTAACTTTAAGGACGACATGGTGAAACCAGACTGAACCGTCTATTTGATAGCAAGTTCGGGATTAGCTTTGTCAGCTTCACAACCCTTGTCATCTCAAAGAATTTACGGTGCGAATCCTATGGTTTACAGTGTCATAGACTGCTGGGAGGTCAACAAAAGCTATTCCGGTTATAAGCTCTTCCTCAAACCCATCCTCGATGTGCTGTGAGAGGTTCAGGAGTTTGCTAGTACAAGACTTTTATGGTCGGAAACCTGTCTGATAGTATTCAGGAATGAGGAGGTCATCAACGACGGGGTCAATACGACTAAATACGAGTCTTTCAAAGAGTTGCATGTATGACATAGTGAGAGGTGGGTATATAGCTCCGTATGGATGGCTGGATCTTTACTCGGTTTCGCAGGACAATGACTTTTGATTTTCTCTATAGCTTCGGTATTGTATTGGTACTCATGCAATTCAGCATGTCAAGCAGCCACTGCAGTGCAACAGGTCCAAGGTGTTTGATCTGTTCGCAGAGGATGTCACGAAGGCCTGCAACGTTGTTCTTCTTCATATTCTTGATACCATCACACAGGTTTTTCATAATGAAAGGTCTTGTCAAGTCTGAGGGCTCTTAAAAGCATTCTTCAGCATCTCGGGAAAGTTTCGCTCTCCTGGAATGGGAATCAGGGTTTCCCTGACTGGTGTCAAGGAGATGGTGGGCAACTTGGTCAGCAGTGACTTTGGTCTTGGTTGGGTTTTTGTGTAGTCATTTCCCAGAATCCGATTTGTTTTCCAAGCTTTTCTACTGCTGTGGGTCATATCCGTTGACTGGATCAATTTTTGCCATTTCACTGTCGACTTTCCATACCGACTGTAGTAAGGTTCTCACCACATTCCAGTGCGTCAACACTGACAGGGTCACTCTGAAAGTGTTTTACGTACCCATAGTAAAGCACCCTGGAGTCATCAGACAAGTCTGATGTATAGCTTGTGCGGCAGTTTCATGTGATGCCTTCTCTTGAAGTCATCTTGATCATCTCTACAAAGGTGTCATAGTTAGATGGAAAGGCCGGAAGATCTTGAAAGTCATCATCCAGATTTAATGCAAACTGTTCCCACTTTGCCTTCTTCAATTGGAAACGGCGGTGGAAGGGATCTGAGCGAGCTTTGATCGCTGCGTTCAATCTAAGCCCAATTGGTTGATGCTGGGTGTGCGGAATTGGTTTATCACATTGGTTGGCAACATTGGTGGACACCAACACCAGGTCAGGGGTGTATCCGCGTCTCCATCGTCCGCTGTTGAAGGAAGAGGGTAGGTTTTCATCATGAATGAGTACCATGTGACTTGCATCTGCCCAGTTTTCAAACGAGTTCGGCGTCTTCATTGGTTTCTCCACATTCCAGTGGAACAAGATGGCTGTTGAAGTCTTCAATAGCCACATTGATGTGGTCTCCAGATATTTCATGTGGGAGGTTAAAAGTCTGAGTTGGAGGTTTCCAGAGAGATTGAATTTGGCTGGTTTAGGCAACACAATCTGCCGTAAATGAGACGAGTAGCACACATATTTTTAATTTTAAAAATAGAGGTCGCTATAAACAAATATGCAAATTAGCTTGACATTTATGTCATGCGATATAATAAAACAATATTTAGTCAAGTTTCCAGAGACATGGAGACATTAAAGAGCTGAATACAAGTGTATATAGTTTTACACTTTTGTAGAGGGGATTTTGTATTTTGGTGGCCATTTTGTATGACGTCACGTATCTCAAAATGCTCAATGCTGACAGATTGTCAGCAATCGGTTTCATCATATTGAAAGTTTAGGCAATCATAGTCAGTTGAAAAAAAACTATAGACGCCAAAACAAGGTATATCGAGATGGCAGCTGGACTAAATGACCGTAGCGTGTCTTCTCTTGTCGCGACAATTTGCTATCGCAGATTGTCGCCATACAGAACATGTTAAGCACAGCGGAACGGCGGCCAGTTGTAGGTTGCCGCGCTCCAGCGTACGTTGCACGCATCGCTGAAGCGAACGGACAGTGAAATTTAAGCCGCTACGGCCTTTGTCGCCACCTACATTCACCAAAAATCAGGATCGGCCTCCCATTCAGATACTTGCAGTCGCCGCTAATTTTTGAAATTTTCAAAAATTTCTCACGACCCAAATTATAATGCGCGACTGAGAGGACTATCACGAACCTAAAGGCGACGGGCCGCCATCAAGTAGAAAACACTCGATCGCCTGTGTCAGTCGTAAGGATCGCCACAGTGCCCAAGTTCATATTTTGGTTGATTTTATGCTGCAACAAGAGAAGTCGAGCCGCGAGATGCGCAAAGGCCGATTCTATTGTATTATCGGATACCAGCTATTGTTAGCCTATTGTTTGCGTGGAAGGAAGTCGTTGTCGTAGCTTATCGTAGACAGAGTCGTAGATACGTATACGATCTTCGGTCACCTACGATTCTGACACGATTCTGGCAAGTTCTAACATTTATAGGTTGTCGCCACAACGATCGCCTCCTGTGGGACAGGCCCTTTGCTTCACACCCTACTAATCGAACATCACGGCCCGTAGTCTGCTACCACTGACTAAGGTTGTGCTAGCACAGAAATAGTACGCATTTTGAAACGAAAATGCAAGGCTGGTTTGCACGCTTCTCTATGAAGAGTCAGTGAAGCGCGCGTCTAAAAATACAAATCTAATCTGCCATATAGCATCATAGCAGACTGAATATGTACAAACATTTGTAAAGAATTCTAAATCGGGTGTATAGGTGGTATAAAATGTGATATGACTTTGCGAGTTTTGTGTTGGATGTAGCTTATTTGTCATTTTTCTCGTTACCTTGAAGCTAAAAGTTGTCCAAATTTCGCTAAAATAAAGTTGCGTTATTACACATTCCATCATGATCGCTTGCATATATATCTATGGAAATTTCTTTTCGTGCTGGAAGTCGTTTGTTATGGTGCGCTGCTATTGTGTAATCCTATTGTCTAACTTCGTACAACTCTAGTCAGCATAGTAAAATATGGGCCCATGGGTTTGTGCCTGCAAACTACATAGTTGCCATATGAACCGTTTCTCAATCAACCCTATATTATTCAGATTTGTGGAGTAACGGCTATCCTGCCACTGGATACGATTGTGTGTACTACTCTCGTGACAATGGTGGACTTAGAGATAATCGTTGTAATATCAAGATCCTTGCGCTGTGTGAAGGTAACGCATTTTTTGTTAAGCATTATTACCATCATTTCATTTAATAACTCTCGAGTTCAAAATATTAGCATAAGCAATATCAAATCCTTGACAGCATATTACACTAGTAATTCATTTTTTTTAATTTTTTTATTTTACTCTTGTTTTGTATTTTTACCTATGATATTTGTATTTATGGATTCGGCTCCTTGTATACATTGCTGAGTATGCATGAATATTTTATTTGTAAATTGAAAATCTATTGGTTTTCCAAATGCAATTTTTCTCCCGATAAAATAAAATCAAATCAATATTCCATATTCAAAATCAAGCTATCGACCGATACAAATCAGGTTTCTACTCAATGGCCCGAGACAACAATGGCAGCCCGCTGATTGGTCACTGCCTCACTGATCACGTGATGAAGACGATGCCAATCAAGAGCAAAGTGCGTTGCGCCGCGGAATGCCAGCAGGAACCCGGATGTAAATCGTTCAACTTCCGAGATGGTGTGTGCGAGTTGAATGATGAAACCAGAGATAGCGTTGGAGCTAGCTACTTTTCACAGTATGTTGGATGCTTATATTTTGAGCCGATTTGAAACTAAGGCCATTTATTATTGAGCGATAGCTCGGCTCCATGAGGTATTGTTTAAATGGAATGAACATAAACGAATTTGATTACAAAGAGTTAAAACTGACCAGGAAAACCTATAGAAGAACAGATATCAGCCACAAGTCATTACATGATAGAATTATGCACTGTAAATTTAAAGTGGCTTTTAGGGACCATTTATGTTTTAGCCCGCGTCATACTGTCCCGATGGTTAGCAACGATGGACACACGATCATGGAAAAACCCAAATTTTGCTCTGATCACGAAGGCATCACGAAAGCATCGGGCCATTTTGGAGTACTACAGACTGTTTCAAAACGAATGGAACAGTCGGTGAAAAATAATTAAGGTATGACATCTTCTGAAATAATGTATGTATTTGGTACATTAAAAAAATTGTGCGAAGAGGAGCTGATCGATATTACACACATTTATTGCTCCGGAGCGATGAATTCGTGGCCACTATGCGCAAAACCTAAATATAGACCAAGGAAAAGCATGCGCAAAATGGATTTTCTTGATTATAGAAAAGTGATCATATGTCAGAATTTACACCACCAAATGAGATTTAACAAAAAATTAAATAAAATGCTAAAGAATGCATGATTTTCCTCCTTTATAAAAATGTTAAATACTAGTAGATTGTGATTAATTTTCATAATTAGACAAAATGTTTTCCAACTGTACCATTTTATTTGATACAGCCTGTATAATTACCAATCTTAAAACCACCATGACCATCGGTGGAGTTTTTTGAGGCTTCGGCAGCAATACTTCCGATGCATCGGCAAAATCGCTTTGGCAGCCCCCCCCCCCAAAAAAAAAAAAAAAAACAAAACAAAAACAAAAACAAACAAACAAACAAACAAAAAAACAAAAAAAAGTCCCGATGGACTTGCGAAGGTTCACTTTGTTAGAGCATCCTAGCATCGGGCATTTCGCCTTACGAAGGCAATACGACAGCAACACGACTTCTCGACGCCCTCTCAATGCCATCGTGTAGTATTGTCAACCCCATATCGCTCTTTCCCGAAGTTGAGCAAGCATTGACCTACGGTCATGGATATTTTTAAATTTAATTGCTCTGATCACGAAAGCATCGTGTACCCTTCGTGTGTCCTTTGCATCGGCATAAATCCGTAAAAATGCTATTCGTCTTTGGGATATTACATAATAATACAAAGTGTCATCCCGCTAAAGAATAGAAATTTGCAATCGTGTGTTACCTTCTGTAGGCATCGGCTAACTTCGCGCGAACCCTAATAATGCACCATCGTGAATCCTTCGCAGCTGAACATCGGGACAGCGTGACGCCAGCTTTAGAGTATGCAGGTATGGGGCAATACTGCAGTTATAAACACATTTCTTATCATACGTGCCGATTCACACTTACCGATTTAATTTTATTTTTTATTTTTTTTATTTTTTTTTTTAGTTTTAGATTTTTAGATTTGAGCTTTATTCATCTGGGCAGATCTATTCTTATCTATTTATTTATTTATTTATTCATTTATTTATTTATTCATTTATTTATTCATTCATTTACTTAATTATTTATTCATTTATTCAAATTGATCTATTTTGCCTTTCGGTTGGAGGCATACACCACCTCACTGCACTTTAGTTATTAAACCATTGAGAGTGCCAGGCAGTGTCATCCCAATAATCGAGCTTATAATTATTAAGCAAATCGCTCAAATAAGGATTTTAATATATTGGGCGGTACATAAATCCCAAATATAATGCAGAAAGTTGGTAAAAAAATAGAAGGGGTTGAAATGTTAAATAATGGTGTACTTCTGTAAATCATTTATTGATGAAAGATTTCTAGATAATAATACAGTTACCAGAGTGAATGTAACTCCTATAAGTGGCAGAGTGATTAAACAACCAGTGCGTTTTACAATGTAGGTCTAAGTGTACTAAACCCACCATTATATTATTTTCTAGTGGGTTTTGTTATTGTTGCTGTTGATATATTAAACTTGTGCATCATGTACTTTCACAATGCAAATATTTGTATTCATTACTGTAAATATTGTTCATTTGTATACGCCTATTCATTATTGTAAATATGTTCATTTGTATACGCCTATTCATTATTGTAAATATGTTCATTTGTATACGCCTATTCATTATTGTAAATATGTTAATTTTTCATACACAAATTCATTATTGTACATAATTATGTTCTTGTTGAGACTCTCATACTCCCGATCGGGGGTCGATAGAGTTAGTAAAATCTTATCTTATCTTATTTAATGAATTCTCCTTCATTTCATAATATTTGGATACACATAACGCATCCTTTGTCGAAGTTGGGTACCATTCTTACTGATGATGATAATGTTAGATAAAATATGACGTACAGTGATATAAAATAAGTAACGAGTGAACTTTTTTTTCCTGGATAATACTCGTAATAACAGAAACATAAAATATCCGTTTACAAAATTTCATACAAGTTTCATACAATTTTAAAAGAAAGATAAAGATCATGATGAATACTCACCATAAGACCTGTGTGTTAATCCGATCCAGAAACGTCTTGAGGAATATCGATAGCGATAGTAGTTAACCAGGAAGTTGAACTCTCTTTCGGTTTCCACGGTAATCAAGTCTCCTCCCAGATCCTGACAATAGTCTTGCGCATCAGACCAGTTTTTGGTACCACTTGTAACGAAGGAATAACAACTGTGATCATCCCATGCCCAGCCGCTATCACAGAGGGGGTGTGTGGTTGGTTGTGCAATCGCTGTTGCTCCTGTGGTGCGAAGTTAGATGCATTGCAACAACAAAAAAAAAAAAAAAAAAAAAAAACACAAAATATCCTTCTTTTTCTCAAAGATTTTATGCGATCATTCCAGAAAAAAAAGGTATGCTACACATAATAATAAGCTATGATTATAGTACCGGGGGTACTTTTTTTTTCATTTATACAATGTTGACTTCTTCTTCTTCATCTTTTTTTAAAAACAGAATTCCCTAAAACAAACAGTCATGCTAATCAGGTTTATTAACAAAAGGATTCGATAAAATGTGAATAAAAATAAGTTTTCAAGAGCGTCAATAATTGTATCAAAATGTCTCTTCACCAAGTGTCCCTCCCTTTCAAGACTGCACGCTGGCAGAATTTACTTCAAGGCATAAAGCATTTTTTTTTACCAGTAAAAGTCAAATTACCATTTGCATACTATCCTTACCTAGTGCCTCTTTGCATACAAAATTACGAGCCGTCTGCACTGAAACATCGACGCATGCATCTGTAATGTGAGAATACATGACGGCCCCGTTTTCACTTATGCCGCCGTTCGGATCACTGCTTCTCCAGTTTGTGTAAACCGCGTCGTTGCCTTCCGCATCCACCCATACACCTATTCATATGAAATCAGTACGATGGAATATATTTTAAAATAAGTGAAGTTATAAATTTAATCTTTATTAAAAAACAGTATTTTTACTTTTGTTTGTTTGTTTGTTTGTTTTTTTCTCTTGTTTTCTTTTTTTTTTTCTTCTTCTTCTACTTCCCTTTCTTATTTTCCTGCTTATATTTTTTTCTTCTTGTTTTGTCTCCTTCTTCTTCTTCTTCTTCTTCTTCTTCTTCTTCTTCTTCTTCTTCTTCTTCTTCTTCTTCTTCTTCTTCTTTATCTTCCCTTCTTCTTCTTCTTCTTCTCTTCTTCTTCTTCTTCTTGTAGAAAGGACGTGTGTTTACCTGGTTCAGTTTTTTTTTGTAAAAGTTTTTGTAGTGTTTATACGGTATAGTAATAAAGTTTTGCTAATACTAAGTGTTTGTTTACACATCATACGTATTACCAATACCCGTTTTTGTAATCCAAGTCACCTTAAATGTGTTTTTTTATTGTAATTTTTTGTACTTTGACGTTGATTCTATTTTGATATTGTTTGTCAGGCACAATGGCCAGTGCATCGGCTTCCCGGGATCAGCCGGGCCCAGTACGGGCAACCTCAGGGAGTAAACCCTGTGGCCACTGAGCCGTTTAACAGAGTGAATAGAAATAGGCATTTCGTTCTATGCTGAGAATGGCAATTTCCATATTAGGATTATGTAAAGGCGTTTGCAGAAACAACACACTGCTCAGAGCATTATTTCTGCGTCGCGCATCAGCAATCAACGAATTGCAATTTATTTGAAATCAAGGGAGACTGTAATCAATGCTGTAGACAATGGTTTCACTTTCAGAGAGGGCATTCATCTCGGTTTCCCCCCTTGTACTACCCACAACGAGAATCACCTTGTCAAACGTTTATACCGAAATTCCGAAGTCGTACTAGTTAACACATATGAGTACTTTCTGTAAGGTTGTTTCACAAATTCGCCACCTATACCAAATTGTTTTCAAAGTAAGAAATTTGCACACATCATGTCCTTTCGCAGACAAGTTCAGTCCTTCTCAAAACCTAATGTCACTCCTCCCGATTTTTATTAATTTCATTCACAATAGGTATCAGCTACCGTGTTTTCTATTTCCACGGAGGCAGCTCGTTGCTTTGCGTGCGGGAGAGGCGGGTCATCTGAGTAACAAATTGCAAGAAAGCAGTTCATAATCAACCCACGTGACCCACACCCCCCTGTTTGCACACAGTAAACATGTAAAGGTAAATCTGACGAAGAACATCTTCCCCAAGGTTTCAAAACCGTAAACTGAACCCTGCATAGGGAGCAGGAGCAGGCTCAAATGCAAGTCCTCGTGTGTCATGGTGGTGCCCCTTTTGGGTCCGGGTCCGCCTCTCCGCGCCAGACTGTTGCTGCTAGAACCGTGAGAAAAATCCCCCTCACATTGGCACTCAAGTAAACTCGGAATGAATGAACCCCCCTAGAAGAAACTCCCTCTTTACAATCCCCTCATGAAGCCCCTATTTGGGAATCACCCACAGCCCCCGTCGAGACTTTTCTCAGACGTTGTTTGCACAAAAAGGAAGCAATCTCCCCACTGTCCCTAACGTCGGAAAAACACAGAAAACAAAAACTTGTCCCAATTTTGTCAGCTACCCCTGCAAGAAAGCTGATGAGAAAAGTCTCACTCCCCAGGTTTCATCAGAACCCAATCCCCCACCCCTTCCTCTCTGCCCTGTTCACCAAACCCCATCCCTCCACAGCGCCTCAACAGCAGATACGTGCTGATACTGATGATGTTGGTTGGATGACCCTCAGACCGATGATGAATCTTCGGTACTGGAGGGCTCATCCTTTTCCATCCAGCCAAGGACCCGCTTTCAGAAAAGAATTGATAAAATTCCTTAAGGTAGTAAAAGCTAGAAAAACACCTTGGAAGTTGCCAGAAAATTTACTTCCAACATAACCGGGGCTTGTGAGGCAACTAAGGCCTTTGGTAAAAAGTCCCCTTTTACCAAAAGTACCCAGCAAAGTGATCTTCTCAAAACTTATTACATAAACTAGATGTTGTAACCCCTTTCTTCTTCTTCTTTCATGAAAGTAGGCTTGACTTTTTGCTTTTTACTCTTTCCATGAGTTTCGTCGTTGCTCTCCCTCAAAAACTGGTGGATGTTTCAAATTCCACCTAAAAACGGCCTCCATCCTTTCATATGCTGAAAAAATTTCGCTTTTAATTTCTTGTGTTGTGTTTTTGCAAGAAACCAATGAGCTTTCCAGAATATTCAAATTGCTGGACTTTGTGGTCTTACTTATAATCCTTTTGTGCTCCGGGAGACAAGAGGGGTTCAGGAGTTGTTACTCTTGTAAAGAACAACCATTGTAATGTTGTTACGCATGACGTATCTTCAATAGTCATATTCTATACGTTAAAATCGAGTTTCATTGTAATATTACTATCATTTGTACAACATTTTAGTTCCCCCGATAACAAGCTTGCCACTTCAAGCCAATTAATTCAATTATTTTTCCCACGTTAAGGCAATGCACGAAGGGATGTTTATCTAGGTGGAGATTTTAAATTGCACCCTGAACCCCTTTCAATGGATAGACAAGAAAAGCCCTACTGAACATAGATAATAAAAATTTCTTCTTCTCTCAAATTTTTCAATCGAAAGCTTGCGACTTGTGATAGTTGGCGTAGACTGCTGCACCCTCATCAGAATTAAATATACTTGGCATCGAAGTAAACCTCATAGCATCTCCGGCGTCTCGAAGAGCAAGGCTCGAGTCACCGTTTTTATGTTGCCTACTTCTTTAGCCCCTTCAAATTTATCTTCCCAAATCTTCCATGTTCTCTTTCTGATCATTGTTGCAGTATCCCTCAAAATTAAGATTCTCTACAAAAAACCAAGAGGAAAGTGCATATTGCATCTTTATAATTCGCTTACTAGAGATAATGATTATATAGATATTATTTCAGATTTTTGGACTGATTGGCAAAAACAGAAAACGAGCTTTCCGAATTATTTTTGTCGTGGTGGGATTTTGGAAATCTCATATTAAAATCGCTTAGCCAAATGTATGGTTCAAGGTTAGCCAATGAAAAAAGAGAGGCGTTGTGATGTAACAATAAATAATACGATTGATGAATTGCCATTCGCGCCTATTTTCAGCCTCGGAAAATTAAGCAGCCTTGCTGAACAAAGAATGATTTAAAAATATTCTTTTAAAGAATCAAGCCAAAGGTGCACTTGCTAAGATCTCGTTTTCAATATAGCTAATGAGATGGTAATACGAGCTCTGCTTTCTTTTATGGTACCGAAAAATCCAACTCTACGTTGAAAACACTGTCTCGTATTTCGTCTCTAATTCAGGGGCGTTGTAGACAGTGGACCAAGAGTGAAATTTAAAATTCATATTCAAGAGAATTTTACAAGACTTTATACAGCCGCACTAAGATTTGAATGTTTCACTTAAACTCTATCACAAATGATTTACCGAAAACTCGATCACCTAAAGATTCTGAATTCTTGATTCTCCCCTAAATATTGTAAGAATGTGATATTGCCGTCAGTCAACTGAGTCAAAAATAAAACACCCGGTCTTGATGGCCTTTCTTCTGAATTTCTATCAGACGTTTTGCCCATGATATAGAAGTGATATGTTTTCTGTTTTTCGAATATGCTATAAATTCTGGAAGTCGTCCCCAAAATCTTTTCGTAAAGCTGTAAAATTTACTCTGATTCCGAAGAAGGGTGACTTGGCCAATATTTCAAATTGGCGACCCGTTTCTTTACTGAATAATGACTATAAGATTTTTGCAAAAGTGTTAGCTAATAAACTGAAAACCCACATATCAACATTATTGTACTCTTGAAGACCAAACATATTGTATTTCCTGAAAAGGAAATATATGATAATCTTAATCTGATTCGTGATATTATTCATATATTATATATTGCAATGATAACCTCCTCTGCTATTGTCAATTTAGATCAAAAGAAAGCATTTGACAATGTTGACCACACTACCTATTTCCAATACAATGGAGAGCACATGGGTATACGAGTGATTTTTTTATTTCTTATTCAACTTCTCTGTAATAATGGGACGCCGCGAGGGCGTAATCCAAACGTTTGCGGCTCTCTCACCAGCGCCCTTTTCCTTTCAAAAGGGCACTACGCCACAAGCTGTCCATTTATCGGGACTATTGTATTCGTCTTGCTATAGAACCGTTTATAAAAAAATTAAAAAATCAATGTGTTCTTCGTGTTTTTACATTTCCCATAAAAAGTTTTGAATATTTCTTGTATCGGCCTATTGCTGATGACATATCTATCTTTGTAACTAGAGATGAGATGGTTATCCGATATAATCTTAGATACGTACTATCACTTTTATAATAAGCATCAGCTGCTTGCCTTAATCATGTTAAATTCACAAGGACTCTGGGCTTGGCTCTCTGGGCGCCAGACCAAACAGGACAAGCCTCTTAATTTTTCAATGGAACAATAGAGAGCGCTCGTACTCTTTCTTGGAGTTCACCTTGGTAATACAACAGATTATATCAATAATAAACTGGATAAAATGTAAAGAAAAACCTGCACAAAAACCTTTTCTCGTTGGAGTAGGTTATCCATTTTCTCTCCCTTAAAAGGAAAAGTCATTGTTGAACAATCAGTTTAGCCGCATCTAAGCTTTTTCTTGTTTGGCAAACCGTTTCTCCTTCTACTCATATCTTAATATGAGCTCCAAAAAATTTCTGATTGACTTGTCTTCTAGGAAAAGGCACCTTTTAAAGGCATCGGTCCTTTTTCAACAACCCTGTAATAGGTGGACTTGGAATTAGTATGTCTCCTAGCACGAACCCTTACATTTCGCATAGCTTCTTAACAACGTTTCCTTAATTTTATGTCCTCACCCTTGCGTAACATGTGTTTTCATATTTTCTTCGAATGTATAAAAGGTTCATTGGATTATCAATTATTTTTAATTGAACTGGAACCCAAATACTTCACTAGCATTCCTTGTTCTATTCCGAAATTTACAGTGCTTGGAATTTATCTGGAAACTCAGGATAGACACATCTGTCCTTCTCTGTTAACCATGTTTTGATATTCCTTTTTAAATTATCATCGATTCTTTGATTTTTCTTTGACTAAGTGTTGCACTTTTCCCTCATAGACTCTTTGCATGTGGAATCAAACTTGGTTAAACATCTTGTAAACAATTTAATCGCAAGTGATTCGCGCAGATGATGTGATCTTTTCATCCATCCACAGCGTCCTTCCATTCGCCAGCTCCCCAGTTTGGAACTTTCAAGATTTCACGTACTGTTTGCCTCATCTTTTCCCCAAGTAATTTCCGACGTTGGAGTGGGTAACACTCAACATGACAACGTTATCTTCACTCTTCTTACAGATCAACCTTGTTAATCTTGATCAAATTTGCAACTCCTATTCACCAATACATCAAGGGCACCACCTCCCCAACATCGCCTTACAGTTTCCAGCAAGCAAAAATCTAAACATCCTCAACTGCCTCCGTATAACTCTTTACCGAAACCAAATCCACTCACTGCACAACACAGCAATTAATCTCATCGTCCCACACTGTAAACTGGACTGAAATATAACCGGTACCCATCATACAAGGAAGACGGAGATTATCCATACAAACACCTTATCACACATGTACTACATCTCTCATATCGACCGTTTCTGACATCTATCTCAACCAGAAATCTTCTTCTTGTGGGGTGGTGTGGTGAGAAAGAACTACCTACATCTTTCATCCGAATGTACTTCTATTCAACCAGCCTGGATCTTCTTCATCATCTTTCTCTCACGTCTTCTACCCCAAAATCAAAATTGACTTTGGACAAATATCGGACTCCTCATTCCACATGCAGGGGGGTCGTTGTCGGAGGCTGTACGCCTATCAAATTACCTTATTATCCAGTTTTCAAAAGTACATTGTTTGGCTTTTATCGTACATCCCCGTTCTTTATCCTCTTCCTTTTTGGTTATCCAGAATAAAAACCAGGATAAATTATGATTTGAGTTCTACCAAAGTACAGAACAATCATGAATCATTTCACAAACTTGGTCTCACAACAACTGTACTTTTATTTCAGATGATAATGGCTAAAAACATGGTTAATTAACTAAGTTTATCTCGTATTATTCATGCGTCTTGACTTATGTATCCATTTACTCTTTGAAGGCTCTTAATTAGCTAGAGCCTTATACCCCCTCCACTCATGCAGTGGCATTACTGTTTATGTTCATGTTCGAATATATATACTCAATAAAGTGATTCCGCTTTAATATAACATGATTATTACCTTTAATGTTTATCAATAATGGTTAAAATACCGATCATGACTAGTGTAAGTGCCATCTATTGATTATACATATTATATTTGGTAAATTT
The DNA here is from genome assembly GCA_940671915.1 of Paracentrotus lividus. Classification (NCBI taxonomy): domain Eukaryota; kingdom Metazoa; phylum Echinodermata; class Echinoidea; order Camarodonta; family Echinidae; genus Paracentrotus; species Paracentrotus lividus. The sequence goes on along the minus strand of CALNVZ010003432.1, from coordinate 3,714,265 downwards.
TGAATTAGTAAATAAACGTTTTACTTTGAAAGTCAAAAAAAAAGGTCTTCTTCTTCTTCTTCTTTCTCTTCTTCTTCTTCTTCTTCTTCTTCTTCTTCTTCTTCTTCTTCTTCTTCTTCTTCTTCTTCTTCTTCTTCTTCTTCTTCTTCTTCTTCTTCTTCTTTTGTTTTCTTCTTGTTCTTCGTTATCTTCTTATTCTTCTTTTTCTTTTAACTTAATTACGCGTCACATTATTAACAGCTAGAATTGAATGAGCACAAGTAAAATTGAAGTTCATAGAATACCATAATATAGTAAAATAAATAACATTAAGGTGGACTACTCTTATGTTCCTTAAAGTAATGATAGCCTTGCTGACGTAGACATTACTTTTTTTTGTAATTGTAGGGATGATCTATTCATCATCACCCGCTAATAAAAGAAAGTGTCTGCAGATCTACGTCATTGGATAACACGATATTAGCATATCTACCTGAACAGTTCAACATTTAACTTTTGAAAATGGGTGTGAAAGAGTTACGACCTACACAGAAATATGCCTCCTTATATTAACCTATATTTCACCTGCCCTTCGAGCAAAAAAAAAAAGAAAAGAAAATCTGTGAAAATACTTAATGAATAGAAATTATTATTCGATACTACCACAACATTCAACAAAATAAAAATCACATAATTTGAAATAGATATTAAAAACATACCCTCTTCTTCTATGTCATTTAGTCCGATATAGAAATGAGTAGCTGCCTTCTGCGCCCATCGAAACAGTCTTTTGACATAGTCATACTCTGCCAAATCTGACGGAGTCACCAGATGACCTAGATAATCATTTTAAAAAATCACATAAATTAATATATAGCTTATACTATTGCAAAATTAATTATATAGATTTGTTGTAGGCTCATAATACAGTGCGTCCCAAAAAGAACTATAAACTTTTGAAATGGCTACCAAATAAAAAAATATAAGATTCTTGGATAAAAGGTTTGTATGTATATAAGACTCATATCCTCAACTATCATTATGACACCAAAAATTCCGAAAATAATGCATGCTTCAGTGAGTAATGCCCACTTTTGTAAAGGACACAAAAATTAGCCTGCGCAGGAATTCACTATTCATTATGCACCTGGTTATGGAACGCCATGAATTAGTTAAAATTAACGATGGAATAAATCTGCCAACAGAGTCAAAGATAAACCAAAAGTCAGAAAAAACAATTAATATTATGCAAAAATGTTATGTTTCACCATTTGTTTTCATATTATTGATTTATGCTTTGACTTCAAGTTATTTTTGTAATTTTGACTCCTTCATGGCGTTCCATAACCAGGTGCAAAATGAATCGTGAATTCCTGCGCAGGCTAATTTTTATGCCCTTTACAAAAGTGGGCATTACTCACTGAAGCATGGGTTATTTTCGGAATTTTTTGTGTCATAATGATAGTTGAGGATATGAGCCTTATATACATATAAATCTTTCCCCCAAGAAGCATATATTTTTCTATTTGGTAGCTATTTAAAAAGTGTATAGTTCTTTTTGGGACACACTGTATAGGAACTCATCATCAACCTTAAGCCCGCCTCACACTGTGCGATTTGTTGCGATGTGATTTTTAGAACAAAATGGCAGTTTGCATTAAATGTGATATTTTGAAACATGCAAAAGTATCTTATGAGAGGTAAAAGTCATACAGGAACACTGTGATCGATTTTTTTTTTTGGAGTAAAGTTCAATTTAGCTTAAAATCGCAAGATCGCTGTGACGTCATTGCGATATGGAAACAATTTGATTTTATACAGAGAAGGGGGTTCGCAATCGCCGTTAATTTTAATTTTAGTATTCAAAGGAATACCCATAACTTCGGAAAGCATGAATTTCATTGTTTGAATGTTCTTATCAAACATTATAACACTTTCCTCCAAAATCACATCGCAGCAAATCACACAGTGTGAGACGGGCTTTAGGCTCAGCAGGATCGCGCAATGATCATTACCCGACTTGAGTATAATGGCTGCCATATGGCGCTTTAGAATTCAAGGAATTGATTCCTGTCAGGCACACCTGGGTCGAGTGAGGCAAATGTAGATTGATGTCTTGTCAGAGGACGGCTGTCAAAAGGCTGGGATTCGAACCTCAAACCTTAAGATATACATTTCATGATTTATCTGCTTGATCGATTAAGTTTAATATTGGGAACAGAAAGATAGGAGAAACTCTTACCTAAGTTCTTTTTTATTTAATTTTTGTATACAATGATTCTCCCACTCAGAGAAGTCATACACGATTCATGTTGACTGGAAGAGTCACATTTTTGTGGTAGAATGATGTATAATGGAAATAGTATGATAGAATGTTTGTTTGTTTGTTTTTTGTATGTAAGTTGATTGTAAACTTTAAAGGATGCTTTTAAATATACAATTTTCCCAGCCAAATGAAGCGCATATTAATAGAATTATATTATGTAAATAGTGTACAATCTATCGCGCAATATACTGGATTATAAGTACGACAAATACAGAATTATCTCGAGTGCAGAGTTGTTTCCCCGAGGCCGCAGGCCGAGGTGAAATAGATCTGCACGAGGGATAATTTAGTATTTGGAGTTCATATAGTCCAGTAATGTTGCAAGATAGAGCGTTCACTATTTATTATAGTAAATAGACCCCTAGATCTTTGACCTTGCCTAATCTGGTTTTTATCTTTGCCAAATTTTTGGCGCTAATTTAGCTATTGTGACGTATTTTGTTGCTCCGCGTATCCATTGTGAATGACTTTTGCGCACACCATTTTACTGTTATTACGCGCCAGCGCAACAAGGCAATCGAAAGCATCGATACTCTCCCCATTCATTTAACACGGGCTTTACCCTACAAAAACCGAAAGTTATATTGTACATATGTACAATATAACATATTGAAGGTAGGTCACGTGGTACTGATCTATCCAATGACGACGCTTATTTTTCTACCACTATTTACTATAATGATATATTTTCATTTCCAATTTTTCATTTGACTGCGTTTTCTGTTTTCATCATGCAAATTAATATCAGGGGCCGGGATTTCTCTGATAAAAGCACAAACTTTTGCGGGATAAAAAAAAATATATATATAAAAGACAACAAACCTCCTTGCTCTTGACAATATGTTTCTGCATCAAGCCAGGTCCGAGATCCGTGAAAGGTTCTATAACACTGGGAGTCTCTTTCTTGCCAGCCACTTGAACAACTGCTAGGTTCTGGAACGATAAAAAATGTTTGGAGGAATTAAACATTAGAAATTAATAATAGGATGAAAGGGTTAAATAAGAGATACATGTAAATTAATGAACGATTTATTTAGAAAAAAAAATATGAATAAATGAAAGCTTCGAAGAACATGAAGAATAAGTAATGAACGAATAAAATATATGAAGACCCAAATAAAAGTATAAATGAATTAACAAATGATTAAAAAGTATATATTAAGTTAATTTATGAATTAATGAACTAAGAGCACAATTTACCTCTAAGATGACATAGGAATAATATTTTATTTAATCTTCAAACTCTTCTCATCGGAATATTAAAGTGACTTTGCTTACCTTCATAGGGATCTACAATTGCATCCACTGAAAAAGAAAAAAGGGTAACAAAATGTATTAATAATTTTATACTGTTTTTATAACGAAATATCTCAAAATACCACAAGCGCTTAGAAGTGTGTAAATCAAGCTTGTTTTTGTTCCAGTATAACGGTTCATCCTTCATGATTGTAATCCGAAATTCTGGTAAATAAATAGATATATGTATCAAATCAAATGCAAAAGTAAATGAAAGCTAGGCGACATTTTCATTGATTTTAATTACTATTATTTATATTTAAAACATTTTCAAACGCCCAGATCTGAAACAGCCAACATTGTTTTCATAAAAGATCGGTCACACCATATAGCGGGAATCTGTTTTTATAGTTTTTATAAAGAGATATGTGTCTGGAGTGTGACCATGGCAACGTTGGACTGAGATGAATCTCGGCAACAATTATCAACGTCCTGAAACAGCTAGCAGTCCATTTATTATCAAAGATTTCGTTATGCTATTGCTCTGTTGGGACCCCTGTTACAACGGGTAATGTCACAGCGAAGCATTATGTCACACTAACGCATAATCTACGTGTAGTCTTTGACCAATCTTTGACGTTATCATTCTGAAAGACGTGACTGGGATTCAAACCTTGGTCCCCTCCGTTTGTAGGCTGATGTGCTTTGTCTGTTATGCACTGAATTAATTTAAATTATTTTAATTTTTTTTTCTCTGCATCAGAGTACAAACATACGAACCAGATCGAGGTTCGAATCCCAATCACGTCTTTGGGATGGTGACGTCAAAACGTGTCCCAAACGCAAATAAAACGTCGGTGTGACATTTTGCGTTGCTGCGACATTACCGGTTGTAATAACCCCTGTCTGAGTACTTACTGATACGAACATGAAGATGATAGTCCGACCCGCTGGTAAGGGCGACAGTTCTGTCGTTCTCCTCGCTCAAGTAGCAACCGCCGTCAGAATGGTGAAAGTCGAATGACCGACAGACAAAGCTCGTCGCAGCCACGCATGCGGCTGCGCACTGGTTGACCGTAAGACCGACTTGGTAGTCGTTATTATACCCAGAAAGATGACGTTCTCTTATGAGCATGAAGTCGGTACGGTCAGTAACTATGTCTGTGTGATGAGAAGATGAATGGAAAATGGAGGTCAAAATATTCATAACAGTTTTTAGTATGAACATACAATTTTATGATTAAATGATTGAACTTAAAAATTACAGTTCGAAAAGCTATTATAACGATACCTGTTATAAAAATGAAAATAAAAAAAAATAGACGAACGTAAAGATTTAAAAAGAAAATCAATATCATATTTCAATTATCATTAACCGGTATTCTCCGAAGCCGGGTGACTAAAGTTAGTAGGCCTACTTAATACAGTACTAACTTTAGTCAGCCTTCGAGAATGCGCCCCCCCCCCTTTCCCCCCCCCCCCCCAAAAAAAAACAAAACAAAACGAAAACAAACAAACAAAAAAAAACCACACAAACAAACAAACAACTTCGGAGACAGTTGCTCCAGCGACAATTGCGGCCTGGATCTATTTCACGTAATACAGTGTGTTTCAAATAAAAGGTAATCCATTTTTGAAGGGGCCATACTCCCAGTTAATCCATTTCGGATATTTATTTCTTTCATATAATTAAATACGGACTCTTCACCTTTAAAATGATACCTTGAATCATAACTCTAGCGCATAACTGAATAAATTGCAAATGAAGATGTCAGGTACATAATCCAATTTTTCCAAGTTTTTGTCAAATGATGCAGGCTGAGTATATGTTTTCAAAGGAGTCACACACCATTGCACGCAATCCTATTCAATGATCGGGGACAAGGACAGCATTCACTCAAGTCTTCTTTCATTTTCTTAAAACTTGGAAAAATGGACTCTGCACCTTCCAATCTCATTTGCAATTTATTCAATTATGCATTAGAATTATGATCCAAGAAAGGTATTATTGTAAAGGTGAAAAGTTCGTCTTTAATTACATGAAAGAAATGAATATCCAAAATGGATTATGTGGGAATATGGATTACCTTTTATTTGAAACACACTGTATAGGGTTAGGGTTACATTTAGGCATGTGCGAGGCTTAGAGTAGGGTTAAATCCAGGGTTGAAATAAGTCATTCAAATAGAGTACGGAATTTACAGCGGAGCAATTGTTGCCGGAGAGCATATTTTATACAATCTGCAGCTGATTAACCGATTCACGAAGGAGGCTTTTTATAAACCATGATTATTATTATTTATTTATTTTGGTCCACGGTGGGTCAATAAAATTGTCCTAGAAAAGATCATTCTTGGTGATGACGATGAAGATGAAGTAGACGGTGATAATGATGATGATGATGATGATGATGATGACGATAATGATGATGAAGGTGAAAATGATGATAACGACGATGATGATGATGATGATGAAGATGATGATGAGGATGATGATGATAAGGATGAAGATGATGATGATGATGATGATAATGATGATAATGATGATAGTCATCCTATGAAAGCTTACATGACTCGTCTCCCTTGCAGTAAAGCGGTTCTATAGTATAGTACCCCGACTCGCTGGCATCTCCTGTATCTCCAAACCGTAGCTCAGTAACAGGAAATGTGCTCTTGTCTGTCAGGTAACCACCATCTTGCCTCCAGGTGTTGTCGTTGGCATTGCAGTTGCAGTGACCACCGTTAGCGCAAGTACCTGAAAAGACATAATTTAGAATAGAGTCAAAACCAATGTTATAACCAGATAGACAGCGGGGCCGATAGATCCCAGGGTTCACATCAGGTCACAATGACCCCCAGGACATAGGAATGAGATATCCTAGGATTGGATTTTGTTTTGCCTAATCATATATTAACCCTCAACCTAGGACATCGGATCACGATGACCCTTCAATGCTTTATCCTTACAATGTTTTGTTGTTTGGCGTCATTTCTACAAATTGCGTTGATATCTAATTTCTTTGTTGTCGGTGTCCTTTTGCTCGTTGTTTTTTTTTTTTTCCTTCTTCTAATACTCTTACTCCATCATATCCTATTCTTTTCTCTCGTATTCCTTTTTCAGATTAGTATTGTCTTGCTTTTATGTCCTTGCTCAGAGGCAGACAGCGTAAGGGGGAAATTTACAAAAACAAATCTCACACCTGTATTGACTGACCCACTGCAGTATCCCCACACTTTTCATATTTCCAAATACGCATACAAAGCCTACTCCTCTTGAAACAGACCCAACGGAAGGACGCCCTCTACGTAATGACTAACGATCATACCTGAGTTCCCACACGCGCACTGTCCGCTGTCCACGGTGGCTCCTCCCCAGTAATTCTTCTGGTTCCCGTCTCTGTCATACCAAGCAGTGTATCCAGTCAAATATGAACCATGACATTCGTACTGCAATATAGAATGCATGAAAATGATTAATTTTAAGACGATCAATGTAATCAAGGCTTATCGGAACCATGATATTAGTGCTACGATGTACAATCAAATATTACCACAAGAAACTGTAGTTATACGAAATAGGATTACCTTGAGATATTGAGAACATGAAGAACTGATGTCGGCTGCCATGGCAACTTGAGCGATACTTCTATCTCCATATCGAATGGATCGAACTCCACTTCGAGCCCCTTCATATCCTGTTATCAATGATCGATACTCCTCTTGATGTGATAACGTCATGATACCTTAAAAAGATCAAATTAGACAATCTTTAATTTGGTTCTTAATCTTCGTACCATATAGATCAAGCCGACATTAAAAGTATTTACTTATAAGCGAAGGTCGTGAGCGAAGGCTGTATTGAATTTAAGAGCATCACCTCAAAGGTGTCGACTCTGGAGTGAAATAGGCGCGCATGCTCCATCAATAAATCTTCGTCTGTCAGGAAGAGTGCCCCAGCCAGTAGCGGACGCAGCCAGATTTCATACAATGGATTCATCGGGCCCATGCGTAAACATAATAGAGCCGCTTTTGTCCCCGGACAATTAGGCCCCCGAAATGCATTCAATTCGATTTTCTTGGATCCGCGCCTGCCCCAGCCACCAGAGGAGTGAAGAAGCCTCACCACTACAAGCCTGGCAGTTGCACTGAGGGAGATTCGTCGCTACCAGAAGAGCACCAAACTTCTAATGGTGCATGTAGATATAGACAAAATCATGAATAGTCTTTTACATTTCTAATACCCCCATTTATCAGGATTGAAATGAGGATATTTCTTAGAGAACACGTTTAACTTTTACAATGTCATCTTTTCAATCTACTAACTCATATTTAGACATGAATCGGGGGGGGGGGGGAATCGGCTCGCGCTTCTAAACCCCTTTCATTGGGAATCCGTTTACGCACGAGACCTGGATACATTGACATTGAATGATCATGGCCTCCCTTTTAGCACCTTCCGAGGTGTTTTAGGTGTATTCAGGTGGACAACTTCCGACCCCCTCCCTGCTGACATGGAATGAACGCCCCTGTCTCTAGATCATTTTGATGATGATCTGACCCCATAACATACTATTTAAAAAAAATATCTGTATTATTTGCAGCAAAATGCTGTCAGCAGAGTTGCCATATCTTTTATGTCAAATTACAGAATTGTTGTTTATTTTTCTCCAGCAAATATTTACGTGAGAAATAAAAAAATATACTATCATATACATGACATTTGTTCTGTTTAAACTAGATACGTAAGCTATGCAGCTTAGAAACTCTGATTTTTCCTTCTATCTTATAAATTTATAGAGGAAATAATTTATAATTTAAAAAACTGTTGTTTTAAAACACATTTTCTGGCGACTCTCCCGACATAACCTTGCTGTAAAAATACAGATTTCTTGGATTTTTTTTACAGTGTACCTTACCTGTGCTAGCATCTGTAGTCATGTCACAGTAAATTCTGAACGGATCCACACCAGTGTTTCTTCCATCAGGATCTATGGTGTAGTAACCGCTAGTAGAGTACCCCTTTCGCTTCCAATCAGCGCATGAAACTACAGAACAATAATATACAAATTTAGTCCAGTTTTTATATTTTACGTTTTATAACAATCATGCCAATGCAAATATATCGAACGCCGGCGAAAAGATACTTGATTCGAATACAATTCTGCTTCATCATTAATTGTCCGGGGTAATAATTGATTCGATCTTTTGACACACATTCCTAGTTTTCGTAATCATAATCACCAAGACAAATAATAAAGACAAGGAAAACTCTTATGGCAGTATAAACAATAAAGAGGAATCATGAGGCATCTATATGGGCAACGAAATGGGATTCCATTGGGATTCGAACCCAAGACCTCCCAGGATCTCCTTGTAAAAAAAAAAAAAAGTACTTGAATACTGATGGATCTACCCTGTTTAAAGAAGACAAAATAAAAAAAATTTAAAAAAAATAAAAAAAAAAACCTTTGATGGTGTTCTTCCCAGAAACAACCAACTTGCAATGATGGCGTGGTCAGAAGCTATTTATCCTGGCATAAACCAGAAGGATGAAAATCAACTTAGGGAAAAGACGAGGAATCACGGCGAAATGATGCAGCTCTTTGAATGAATATGAATTTGAACAAAGAAGGGGACACTGCCAGAAACGATATATAACATACAACGGGATTCGAACCTATGAATTCAAATAAGAATAGGTTACATATCATGAGTGTATCATGAACAAAAAGGTAATAAATTGGTATAGTCCGTACCTTTATTGAGAGGATATTTACAGATATAGCCATAGTTAATCCAGCAAGAGGCATCATTCCAAGAGCCATCTGAACTCCAGCGTAAAGCAGCACAGTGTTCAGAACCACCAGCTGGTGTATTATGAAAGGAACAAATGAGAGAACCAAAACGGAACTTTATTCTAAATAACGAATAATGATTATTCGTTCGCATGCTATGCGCATCTAAAGTACTCGTTTGATGAAGTCGTTCGTAACGAACATCCTTCATGAACAATTTAAGCTAATGATATTAGAAATTAATTGAGCATCCCATTTGGTTCCTTATAAGTCTTTTATATATCCGACCAGGATTATAAACACCTCCGGTATACCATTTTCAGCCTAAATGGTATTTCAAGGAATCCTTCCGGGTATTCCTCTACTTCTCATTCGGAAGGGGAGCTCCAGGTAGAGATTAATGTTTTACCGCAGGACGGTAGTGACGGAATTTGAACCTCGAACCTTATGATCGACAATCCAACGACTCACGACTTTAATATATACAACACGTCGAATCGAAATATCCTAGAAGTTTTTAAGTGGGAATGCTCCCTAAACGAATGTTTCAGAGACTGAATTTAAAGGGGGGAAGTTGAAGAGTGGGAGTATTTTGAAAAAGCTACACCCTTATAACATTATTTTATTCAAAAATTACCCAGAAAGTGTTAATTTTGACAGAATAAAAGTTCCAGCTGGGAGTCAACATCCCGGTCAACAACTTCAAGGTGAAAACAACTCGGATTTCTGCCTGTCATATGATTTTACACGGATTTGACATCACTTTCTGGGTTGTGATAAAACTGTTCCTCTGATTTTTCTCTTCATGGAAGTGTAAATGCTTAATAGCTAATGTTAACATGCGCGGATTTATATCAGAATTACATGAAATAGGCCTATTGTTAAACATACATGGATTGGCGTGAAAACATGTAACACATATGGCATCTATGCAGATTGACAAGGTAGAAATAAGAGTGTATGGTTTTGAGTTAGGCCACCTTAACACTTTCTGGGTAATTAATTTCGCTCACGGTATTGACCGACTTGGGATCTGAAATAACCAAGAGCGTATATTTTACACGCGCTGTTTTATTTCGGATCCAAAGTCGGTCAGTCATGCAGCTAAAGTTCGTAACGGTGGCCTTTAGAGGTCCGATGGACATTACTCACATGGTTGCCCAGAGTACCATTTGGTATAGGACGCAACCGATCCATCGGTCCAGGTCCAAGCTCCTTCTACATCCATGTCCGTAAACCCAATCCAATAATTAGCATGTGCAAATGTCCGTCTAAACGAGGAAAGGTTTAAACCACAGCAAAACGTCATTATCAATGTAAAAATACTCATACTAATAATAACCAAGTACTTTTATATCAAAGTTCATTTAAATCCATCTAAGACTACTAAAGTTATCGAATGGAAACCAGATTTGTTATAAAAAGAAGGACGGGTTCACGGATGGCGACGTTGATAAATATATTCCCTCCGACTTCGTCGGCGAGGAGATAATAGTTCTTTGAATATAAGAAGATATTAACAAAAAAATAAAAAAATTAATAAATAAAAATGTTCGATTGATCAGAAGCTATAAAACCTGGTATAAACCCGAAAGATATAGCTTGGGGATAAATGCGAGGAATCACGGTGATGTGATCCAGCTTTTTTTAATATACGAATTTGATAAAGGAGTAAAAGTATATAATAAGAAAAAAAAAATAAGGAAAGTCAATGTGATTCTATCGGGATTTGCTCATTTTTTTCATACCATACAGTCAATATTTCTAGTCGGTTTCACTACTCTTTGTCAAAAACAAAACAAAAAAAAATCTTTATTCTGATATACATGTATAACAAGTGCACTGTAGCACAAAGACTTACGATCGATAAAAAAAATTTGGTCCTCGGCCAACGATAAGGTCATAATTATATCAGCTGTATATAGGGGGATGTTTTTAAGAGGTTAATCGTCTCAAATCATGTGTACAGGTATATATTTTTTTTATTTAATTATTATTTTTTTTTTTACATTTTGGTCAATTTGGCGCCCCTTTGAGGTCATTTTGGGCGCCTACCCGGAGGGCCCGCCCATAAAACCCCCCCCCCCACCCCGAATACGCGCATGTCTAAAGTTGATGATCTTAATCCTTACCACCCTAGCCCAAACCCTAATCTTAATTAAATCCTTATCCTAATCCTTGACTGTACCTTCGTTCAAAATGAGGGTACCGAGAAAAAATCAATCGTATCTTTTTATCAACCGAAGCATTTGTGTTCCAGGGCACAGGGTTGTGTTGCACCCCCCCCCCCCCCCCCCACTCAGTCTCAACATACTCAAATGCTATGAGTTTAAAAAAATGCTCAGCCCATGGCCTACCTAGAGAGGGTTAGAAGGTAATCATTCTCGGCCTGATCGCCCACGCTGACGAGGTCTGCGTCGTCATGAAGTGCCCTGCAAGCCTTCATTGCCGCGCGGTAATTGGTCCCTGATTCCACTACTTTGTAACAACCGTTACGGTTCCGTGACCAGCCCGACTCGCAGATTGATAGGTCATCATTGTCATCATCTAGAAACAAAGAAAATTGTATTTTAAGAAAGTCTGTGATAATAATACCGCTATTTGGCTATACATGGACACTGTTCGTCATAAAGGTGGAATATTTTTTTCTGGCTCAAGCGACATTATGTTGCTCCGTTATTAATTTCTTGAATGTGTTTGTCACCGCTTTCACTTTCTGGGATCCTGGGTATATCTTGAACGCTCCCTCAACCCTTCCCGGGGATTTTTCTTTAAAAAAGTTTGTCACCACCAGAAGATGGCCATTTTCATCATTTTTTCTTATTTTGGGGGCCCTTTTTTCTTTACGCGACCCACCAAGGCCCCCTCAGTCCTACCCCAAGGAAACACGTCCGAGGTGGAGACTTGTTATTGTTCTTTAAATTAAATCTAGATTTATGGTTACAGGCTCGACTCTTTTGTCTAGGGGACGGGTCAAAATTTATTTTGATTGGGGTTCAACATTCATTTTATTCATTTTTACACCATGGAAATTTCTATCTTCCCTAAATTGTATTGTAAAATCTCAACCAAACATAAATCAAAATAAAATATTATCAATAATGACTATTTACAGCCTTGTCATCAAGGCTTAAAAAAAATTTAGGGGGAAAATGATGATATTTAAGGGTCAAAGGTGGTTTTTCATTTCTTTTGTTTTCAGCATAAAGATGGAATAAATATTCCGAATTTTCACCAATCTCGTTTTTTACTTCAACCCCTCCCCTAGACAAGAGACCTAAGCCTGTCCACAGAAATATAGATTTAACTTAAAGAACAATATAAAACAGTACACCTCAGTCGCGTTTCCTGGGGGTAGGACTGAGGGGGGCTTGATTGGCCGGGAAAACAAAAAGGGGCCCCAAAATGAGAAAAAATGACAAAAATGGGCATCACGGGGGTTGACAAAACTTTTTTTGAAAAAGGTCCACGTGAAGGGTTGGGAGAATGTCCAAGATATAGCCAGGGTCCCAAAAAGTAAAAGCAGCGACAAACACATTCAAGAAATTAAAGTCAGAGCAAAATCATGTCGCTATAGAGGCAAAAAAAATATTCCACCTTTATGACGGACAGTGTATGTTTCCTTCAACTCCCCTCTTTCCCTCCCCCCCCCCTCTATCTCTCTCTCTCTCTCTCTCCCCCCCCCCCTCTCTCTCTTTCTTTCTCTTTCTCTCTCTCTCTTTTACTCTCCTTCTTCCTCGTCATTCTGTCACTATATCTCCGTTTCTTTTCTTTCATATTATCATTTTATTATTATTTTATTTCATTTGTTTATTAATTTAGTTATTCATTTATTTATCTATTGATTTTTATTTTCATCTTCATTTTTATTTATTCATTTATCTGTTTTCATTTATTTATCTATTTATTTTGGGGGGAGGGGGGCATACATCGGTCCGTTCCCCCTCATTTTTAAGTTTTTTCTCTAATTTTGCACTTTCTATGCCTCTGTGATATAATGGGGTGCGGTTTAATATCTCTTCAAATTTCTTGTTACTTAATATTTTATCTTTTGAAAGTATTTCTCAATTAAAGTAACACTTAATTGGTGTAATAGTTTCCCTCAAGCAAATTGCTGTGAATATAAAGGCAGAAGCTTGACAAACACTAAGTGAAATATCCATGACAATGGAACCATTTGGACAGTTCTTGGTAGAATTGCAAGGAAAATAGAAAAAGTTACACATTGCAACTTTTACTATTACTATTATGTTTCTTTTCTCCCTTTTTTTCACATATTGAAAATGGATAAAAAAGTGAAAATACTTTTTCTAGTGCTATCAACTACGTTAGTTTATTATTTACTCACCATAATATTTATGAAGAAATGCAACCGTGTCAGGGAAGCCCCTACTTCCTGTAAAAATAATAACAAAATATATTTATAGTTTTAATCATGGATACTACTAGAAGTTCTAGTAGTATCCACGTTTTAATGAAGAAATTAATATGCTCTTGGTATCTGCAAAAAGGCATTATGTTTTCTGAAGGAAGACTCTTATCATGCTTATTATAGGTCTGTCAGTTTGTCATTCCCCTGAGATATTCTTATATAACAGTTAAGTATGTGTCAGTTATAAGGATATAAATTTTTATGATAAAAGGTTATATGATATTCCGTGATGTCGATATTTCATTTTCAAATGAAAACAAAAAAAGAAAAACATTTATAGGCACAATATTAATCGGGCATACAGCAAAAAAAAAAAAAGGAAAAGGAAAAAAAGAAAGAAATTCAATTCAATTCAATTTGCAAAAAAAAAAAAAAAAAAAAATGATTTGATTGTTTTGTATAGGCAATATATTTCCATTGTACCATCCAAATCGATATTTCTTTTCAAACTCCATACCGAATTATATAATCAATAAACCTATCTTAGCTTAATATGTTTCTTAATGACTATACTGCAACATAAACATATTGTGAATGAAGCTCTTGTTATTGCCGGATAATTCGTTGGTATTTGTTTTTATTTCGAAATTCTAAAGGAATAATGATATCAAATTTTATAAGAATGATGTGGTACAAACCTGATTCCCATGTCTGGTACGAAGATGCAGCACTGTAAATAAAAAAAGGTGTACTGTAGTATTTATCCCAATTACATCCGCTGTTAGTTCCGTAGTCAATGACAACGAACCAACCGGCATCACCTCCGCAACCACTGTAGTGACGATTCATGAAGTATCTGCGATTACTTGATCCCGAACTATATGACAGAGAATAAAGTGTAGAACAGGTTGTAAGTAACGGGTGTCATCATTTATTAATATTATCATCATCATCATCTTCATCTTCATCATCATTAAGATTCTAAGATTGATACCAACGCCTTTTTTAATGCAAGGCTTGTAAAAACAATTTAAAAGTAAAGTTTTATGCAGTCTTACTTACCCCACCATTGATTGATAATTCTTCGAATCCGTGTAGATGTCCGAGTAAGGGGCATAGCTGAGGTAATTTGTATGATACCAAGAAGTTCGACTAGTTCCAGAGGTGTCAAAGGTCAGACTTCGAACCTCTACCCCATTCGAGTAGAAAGCGAACTTGATCTGTATTAGAAAATATAATACACAATGATTATTAATCATTCTTGGAAGATATACCACCTTATGTGAAAATCGAAGGAAAAAAAATCCTGTAAACCACGCACATCACGTGGCAACAATCTCCACTCCTGAACCATGAAAGTACAGGGCGGATTTCGCATCCCCCCCTTCAACATTCGCCATAATTATACTACATTCAAATATAAGTTTTATACCGCAAGCTTTAGGGACTTTATAGCATAAAGTCGAATATTTTTAGACCCCAAAATTTTTTCAGCTCATATACTCTGAACCGAAGACCGAGTTTGTATGAGTTGAAGTTTGTGCTGTGCTATTGTGCGATCCAGTCTGATGATCAAACAAAAAGATCGCACAATAGCACAGCACAAACTTCAACTCATACAAACTCAGTCTACGGATCAGAATACGGGCCATCGAGTGTATTTTTTTTTTTTTTTTTTTTTTTTTTTTTTAAAGACGATATACCTGTTCAAGTGAACTGGTATCGTAGCTATTCGCTTCGGAACTCTTGTACGAAACCGATGTCGATGTGAGAATGTTGGCCGTGGTCGAGCCATCGTTGTATGTGGACGATCCCGTGTACAAGTTATAGACGTTAATGCTGGATCCACGCGTCACTTTCATAACGAGTTGCCAGTCTGTCGACAAAAAAGAATGCAATATCAAAATTAAATAATAAATATGTATGAAAGGAAATATGCTTTAGAGATGTAAATTTATGCTTTTATTCTTTACAAGAAAGGTAAGGAGTAGTGGCGGTGCTGAAATTTGTTTCGGTTTGATCTTGCTATTCTGAGGAACATTTTTTGAGGTCCATGTACGTAACCACTTTGTGTCCCAACCGTTACGTAACGTATTAGCCAATCTAATCGTTAAAACTTGTTCCTCTACCTGACGTACGGAGCAGTAACAATCAACTGACAATTGTGTTTTACCCGTTACTTTACGTAACATCACATTGCTCTCTAGTATAGCAAAGTTTTAATCAATTAAGTAATTAGCTTCTGTTCCATAAATGATATATGCCTATTATAGAGATGTAAAAATCATTGGAATATACATCTAACGGCAATGTGTCACATCCGTTACGTACAAGAACGTAGTACTCCCAAAGCTTCGGATTTGATTTACTGAGCATCATTGGGTTATTACAATCTGTGAGTTCAAATAAAGTCTAAACGCCCATTGAGTACCGTTGTTGAACACATTGTGTCGCATCCGTAACGTTACGTAACGCAATACTCGCTAGTTACATTACTTACCATCAATAGGATCATTAGCATCGGTCCCACACTCCGAGGTACTGGAATAGTAACACTCGTTAGGGTAGACCTGACCACAGTGTGTCCCGCCCGTCACGCAACACGCACAATCCGTACGACCCGTATCAAAAGGACAGGCACAACCAGTCTTCGTTGCAGTGTACTGTATCGGCGCTATTAAAACAAAAACGAATGAAAGATTGTATCTATTAATTTGAGATATTTCTAAATTGACTTGCTTTAAATATTCATCAATTGGACATTACTGGAGTATTTTTTTTTCTGGAATGAACTATTTGGACTTCTTTAAGCATTGCCTCATGTAAGCTTCTGTGCATCCATTTAGGACAAAATTGCAAGCACCAAATAAACTATTGGCTGCTGTTTAGGCAATTGCTAAAACGAAAACGACATAAAATATCTTAAACTCTCCTCGGGGAAAAACACAGTTTAGATGTCACCTTGGGTAATGATTTTTAACTATGATACTCAAAAAGGTTCAAAGTTCGTATATTAGTTGATTAATATTAATGTTGATATCATTTATCAAAATAAACGAGCGAGGAAATGAGGTAACAATAAGGAAACACATTACGTTGTCATTTATCTCGTCGGCCTACTGGAAGATACGACATGTTACTTTTGTTTAATTGTGATATCATCCATGTCACATGACATATTCTTCTATCTCTGTTTCGTTTCTTGATTTGTTTAATATCCTATCTGAAAATATTTACCTCTGCAGACGCTGACCATAGTGGTACTGCAGGTGTAATCATCCCACGTCCCACTGGAGTACATCCCTCCACAATTGTATTCGAAGTTTCCATTTGGTTCTCCAGAATTCCAGTTGGTATAACTCAATGAGCTGCCATCCCACCACGCCCATGATCCGTCGGAATCAATGTCTGTTATACCTTTTATAAGAACACAAAACAGAGAAAAAAAGAAATATATTAACGTGACGTTGTGGTAAAGTGCAATATACACTGTAATGTATAAATCATAATAACAATGAGTTATTTACCAAGGGTAGCAGTAGCGGACGCAGACCTGACGTCATACAATGAAAGTATCGGGCCCATGCGTAAACATAATATAGCCGCTTTTGTCTCCGGACAATTGGGCCCGAGAAATGCATTCAATTCGGATATCTTGGATCCGCGCCTGGGTAGCCACTTCAGCTCTTAAATGAACTCATTCTCCAAGCGGGCCCTGCATAAAATTATGTTATTATTACATCGGTCTCATTGGGGGGCGGGGCGGGGTAGGTATTATTTTTTTTTGGGGCGGGGTAGCGTTTATAATTTTTTTTAGGGGGAGGGGCCTTCGGCCGTCAATAAGTAATCACATAATTCGGTCAATCGGATAACACGATTTCTTCCTTCCTTTTGTTCCTCTCCCCCCCCCCCCCCTTTTTTCGTTTTGTTTTGTTTTGTTTTGTTTTTTTAATTCAATATCCAATATCAAATTAAATCTGTGGTGATGATATACAGAATAACTAACTATACTTTTAATTGAATCCCACTCCTGACACCATATAAAACAACATTAAGAAATGATATATAAAGGATTGATAGTGCTGTTCCGCTTATTGTTCAACTGTATATCCAGAAATTGGAGAGCTCAACGGCCTTCCCCTTCCCTAGCCATCACAGCCCTAATCAATAATAGTTTATTGATCGATCAAAGACCTACAATATACACTATAGTCTTTTAAAAATCTTCAACACCAACTATCAATATCTTTAAAATTAAGTTCCTTTTAATAGAGTAAAAATATTACAATTAATAAGTAGGGGAGACCGGGTATGGACGTTACAGAATTCACATTTTGGGCCAGATAATTCTAATGAAAGAACTCACGCACTCCATATTGGGTCCTGTAGTTAGCCTATTTATGTTGGCTAAAACCTGAGGCATTAAACTTGAAAACATGTAAACACTAATTAACTACAGCTTAATTAGTGAAGACATTTTTTTGTAACAACCTACCCCATATACGGGGTAGGTTGTTACACCATACGGGGTCAATTGTTTACAATATGTAAACATACGGGGTAAGTTGACAATGTGTAAATCTCTTATACCATACTTTAATTTCAACTTTCCAGTTTCTTGACATCGTTAACAGTAGATCAAGTAGAGCTCTAGAATAGACAAAAGTAATAATAGAAATAAAAAATATTAACACCTGAAAAATTGAGACAAAAATGTAATTTTACATATGTAATGTAATTGGGGTAAGTTGTTACATCAACATGGGGTAGGATGTTGTAACAACCTACCCCATGGGTGATTTTACACACAGACATCAACTGTAGCAGTCATTAGGCAGAATTACAGGGCATGGCTAGGGGGTATATTAGTGACATACATGTACCATATTTACAATACCAGACTATCATCATGTGCCTTCAGTTGTAAGAGCTATTACAAATTTCAATTTTTGTCAAAAATTTACTTTGAACTGTAAAAAAATGGTTTTTGTTGATTTACTTTTTAATAAAACAACGGAGAAACCTCACGACCGGCAGTTCATCACAGCTATGTGTAGGCTGTATATAGATGCCAGTTAGCACATCCTCTCTTGTTCCATCTTAGCACACTGAGAACTGTAACAACTGACCCGTGTAACTTCCATACCCGGTCTCCCCTATTCAGTTCACTGCATCCCACCCCTGACACCATCGTAAAGAACTCCTAATTAGAGCCATGAGGGACAATGTAGTCACGTTCTGTTGCAAATCAAGTTTTATCTTCATTCAAGACACAGTTAAGGTGTTCATACCAAAAACATGATTCAGTATCGGTTCTATGCAAGCGTTTGAGGTCTTGATCATATATTGATGAAATACATAAACTTTAGTTAGAAATTGTCAAAAATGCACGGTATTGTTCACAATTTAATATTTTCTTCTTCAAAGGATGTAAGTAGGCCTATTAACGTAATACTGTATTTATTTATCTTTTGCAACAACAAAAAAGGGAAACCATTACAAATATCAATTGAGTTGCAATACTTTAATGGATAATAATCTTTTAAAGATTATTAAACCATAACTTACCGATATGAGCCTTGGAGTAGCCACTCATGACATTTCTAACATGATTATTCACACCGCTATCTGCAATACTAGCCAGGTTACCCCCTTGCGTTTCACACCAAGCCTGGGCATTCTCCCATGTTAGTGTATCGCTGTTCAGATAGTAACAAGCTGTACTGTACTGCTGCCAGTTCTTGCGACATTGCGATGCTCCGTCTGAATACAAAATAATAAAATGCTTGTTATTATTATTATTGTTTCATTAATTTTTTTGTCATTCTTATCCATAATTAAAATGAAATCGAAATATTGAAATAGATTATGAGCTTTTGAAATTATTTCGTTTAATTTGAACTTTTGATATCGCAGACAATTTACAATGTAGGCCTACATATCAAAAATTAATGAAATAATGGCCCATTTCAAAATGAAAAGCGTCCATTTGCATTTTAAAAAAAAGAGTAAAAAAACAAGAAACATATTAAAGGTAAAATATTGTTCGATTAAATCCTTAAATGGTTATGAAGGAACACAATAAAGAAGCTCGCTTTCATGTAGGTCCCATCACGTTTCTCTTAAAGTTGCCTTAAGAAGGGCATGAATTTTCAAAAATTTGGGTTCTACGCATATTATATAGTTTATGTAAATTATTTCTGCTCCATATTGCCCATTTATACCTTTATGTTATTTTACATACGTATTTATTTTGTTAATTGAATATGTACACCGATGTAACATGAGAAATATGAAAATAAATTTAATAAAATAATTTTATTGGAAAATAGATCACAAGAAACCATTATGAAGTCGGGGATATGAACAAGAATGACGAAACGAATCATGAAATATGTATTTATAAAATCCAGGCAACAAACATGACAAATATAATCTGTCCTTCATCATCAAGATAGTAAAGTAATAATTAAAATGAAGATAATAATGTATTGAAAATGAACAAAGCCTAAGTACAGAAAGAGTTCCCCCCCCCCCCCAAAGAACAGAAATAAAAACATCTAATTAAATTGGCGGAAAAAAATATAACCTCGCTTTTGAAAAGCATTGGTGTTAGATACCCCACCGCGAAAAAAATATCAAAACTTGCAATTTAAACGTTTTGTTGAAATTGGTTAAGGGAAAGTGTGGAAACTTCTTTGAAATACTTACCAACCCTACCAACGATGCCAGTAGCCAAGAGAAGCAAAACTAAAAGAAAGAAAAAAGAGAAAATAAACAAGAAATTTGTTTCATGGCAGCAAAATTAAGGAAACGGCCAAACAAACAAAACAAATCTTCATTTCTTCCCCCTCCCCCCCCCCTCTCTCTCTCTCTCTCTCTCTCTCTCTCTCTTTCAAGCTTAGGAAGGAAGTGTTAAAAATCTTTAAGATACATAATAGAATGCATACATCTTCTTAATATTTTGGAGAAAAGATATGGTTGAATAAAATTATCCAATCTGTTCAAATGATATCTGTACCACAAATACTTACCTTATCGTCTCATTTATTGCAATATAACATGGAAATGTTTTTAACTATCGGATTGATATCACAAAGACAGAACTGAGAATATACTCACCGAAAGAAAGCATGTTAGATCGCTTTTGTCAGATATATAATCCCATGAAACGAAGTTTAACTTTGACACCACACATGAAAGCCGGCCTCTGAACAGTGCGTCAAAAAATTGAGTCACAAGTTACGATGTACTTTTTCCAAACTTGAGAAAATTCTAGACTATAGAATCAGACACTTAGCCTTGCAGTATATTACTTTAAAGATATGGGCAGTTAAATTACCAGTTACATTTTTGGAGAATATGTTATTTTTATTCGTTTAGTCGATTCCTTAAGTTCAGGTAGATAAGATAAACAATTTGTTTTTTGTTTTTTTGTTTTTTGTTTTTTGTTTTTTTTTCTCACGAACTAAAACTTCAAAAGATGGCAAGATTTAAAGACTCTCGGACTTGAAAGTTCTGATCGTGAGGGTTTACTTTCGAAAATCGATTGTCAAATATAATCGATCATAAGGACCTCGGGCGATATGTAGGATATTTAATGATTACAAGATTAGTTACTTGTTCTTTCTTTCGCGCTTCATTGCATGTACAGTTAGGATGATACACTTTGTTGATGTCCCTGTATATAATATTGATTACAAAACTAACCTTCTCTTTCATGGTTTCCTCAAACTAGGTGATGAAGATAAAGCACACGCTGTAGGTCATTATTGATTATGCCCACGGGGGTTCCTTTTTCTTGTAAAATATCTTCATTGCAAGTGTTGGAAAGCTAATATTTAGATTGGACTGGTATCATGGGTATTGTCAATAAATGAAGTGAGTTATGTATTATAATATAAATATGTATGCACATTCAAAGGGAGAAAGAAGAAGTGCCCATTATCGGTTCTTGGACAACTATCCCCTAGACAATTACCCCACGAAAAATCTACCCCTTAACTCATCTGAGGGGGAGGGGGAGGGGTAGTTTTGTTGGGGGTAATTGCCTGATACGCCCATTATCTAATGGTAAACAGCACCTCCTCTATCTATACCTCTCTCTTTCTCCATCCCTCCTTTCTCCTCCCGTTTCTTTCCCTCCCTCCCCCTCATATCCCACTATCCCTCTCTTTCTATCTCTGTGTGTCCATTATTAAACCTTGTACTCCTCCTTCCCTCTTTTTTTTTATCCTCCCCACCCTCCTCCTTATCTATCGCTCCATCTTCCACTCGCCGTTCAGTTACAATCCCCGTCTTTCAGTGTTGTTGTTGTTCTTTAATAATTTGTTTTAATTTTATTCTATTTATTCATTTTAATTTCCTTTCTGTTCTGTCAATCTTTGACTAAATGCATTCGTCTCTGCCCATACTCTCTGTCTCCACTTTTTTTATAGTCGGTTATTTACCACTTTTCTCTTGTCACATCGAGTAACATTGCAACACATGACTTTTTATCAATTCGCTTTACTGCTGATAGAATATGTTTATTTCTTCTTTGAAAGACTACTATACATGCAAAGTTATACTTTGCCAATCCTACCACAATGCAAATCATAATACTGTTCAAACTCAAATAAAATGCTGAAAATAAAAGAATAGTTATGAACTACTTCTTACACACCAATCATATAATTTGTATATAAAATACAGATTTGAATATATAAAATCAGTACAAGTTACATCAATTTTGTGCTGACATAAATGAAACATTCCTTGATTTAGTAATCGATATTAACATCTCCAATTATTGTCCATTTATAAAAATGTCATTATCAATTATCAAATTAAATTACACATATCAAAGGTGTCGAACCTATTACTCCTCACTTACAAAAACACTGATCTACTGGCTAAGTAATCAAGCCTTCTCTCCAAATATATCATATCATATCTTAATCATCAAATCCTTTTACGTAGTTTCGCTACAGAGCTATCAAGTATAATTTCCAGTGTTCTACAGGCAGAAAGTCAATATTTTGGTGCGGGATTCAATATTTGGAAGTAAATACAATAGAATGACACTTAGAAAGCCATCCTTCTCCTGCATTGCTGAAAATATGTGCATCTTTCTGTTTCCAATTGCAAGTAACTTTCTGCTAAAACTAATACACATCAGACACAGAGAGGTGCATGTCGGACGCAATAATGGTTGTGACCTTGAATCAGGAATGTGGAAGTGAAGCTAGGAGTCAACTTTGCTTTAGCTTTTTGCGCTGCTATGTCGGGGGAGATTATACACATTCACATCAACCATCAGTTCCACCTTAAATTGGAATATGATTCAGTTTGAACTTTTTTGTTTTATGGGAGGGAAGGGGCTTCAAGATATTTTTCTTTCTTATACAGTGACTATACTATATGGCTTAAAATACTGGACAAACATTAATCCAACTATACTCAATATAAAAATATGGAATAACCAAATATACAATATACCTCTGACAAGATAAGCATGAGACATATAAATGTAGGATTTTAAAAAAATTGAAGGAATTATGGGATGAGTTAAAGTGACAAGGAGAAATGTATCATAATTAGAATTCTCGAATGTCTAATGTAATGAAATGTCCGTTTTACCTATTATCAAAAAGAAATCATTTGATTTGATTTCACAAACATACATATACAATAAATTCAAAGGAAAATGCATTGAATGCACAATTCCACAGGATAGCATAATACTCCTTCTTATCTTACAAATCAAAATTTGTATTAGTATTAATATTGATAGCAGGTGGGATAGATAACATGGCAAATAAACAGAGTACAAGGACACTAAATAAGACATAATGCATCAACACAATGCTCACATTCAATTTCATGTAAACTTTAATCTGTGACCTTTGACATTATGCTATATCTAATATTATTTGTCATATATTCATTAGATAATTACATATAATCAAGATAAAAGGCAGTCCACAGAAGTTAATTCACGTTAAAATCAAGTACATTTGTAGACAATATAAGGTATAAAAGATCACAAGATTAAGTACATGTACAAGGAATGAATATAAACAGCAAAACAGTTTTATAACAAAAGAAATTGCACTTGAAAGTGATAGGAGTTAGAAATTCCCTTTCAGTCTGACTATAATGATAATACGGTTCACTCCAATTATAACTATGTGCTAGGGACTTCCTCAATGACATCTCATTATACTGAAAAGAGAGACACATGGAGACTTGTGCATATTGAAATTGACCCCGGAAGAATCATCTTGTTATAATGAAATCTTGTTGCATCCATGCTCGTGATAACAGGTGTAGACTGTAAAATTCATTTTCATGGCGCCATCCACCTATGACTTCTTTTCAGACTCACAATGAAAGAAAGAGGTGAAACAAAGGAGTCCAAATGAATGCTATATATCTGTAAGCATGAATGCAAAACAAAAACCAGTTCTCAGCTTGGATTTAAAAAAAAATGATATAGGTTGTTGTACAGTCTATTCCCATCAGATACGAGATTTCGTTATAAGAGGAGATTATCCTGGTTTCAAACATGTTCATATGTGTCTATGTGCCCATGTGTTCAGTATAACGGGATTAAGTTGGTTCCAAGTCTCATTATAACTAGAGTGGACTATAGTTCTGAAAACTATATGGGGCTTATTCTACATAATTGGTGCAGCAAGTGGGAAAACTGTTCCCAACAAATTTATGCTCCTACAGGATAAAATTATGCTGTTATAATTACTCAGTATTGATAATGATTTTCTTCAAAATATGTTTGATATCTTTTTACAAGCAAGGACATATTTGGAAGTAAATGTATACAAACTTTTTCCAAAATGGCAGTGATGATTACTATTGAATTAAACGATATCACATATCATATAGTTTAGCTGTATGACAAGCTGCCATCGGGATGAAATCTACAAGGTTCAACTATCCTGGATGATGCAACCTGGGCCCCGTAACACAAAGGTTTGCGATCAATTGCAAATTTGAAAGAAGCATTGTAATTGGTTACTGATCAGTCATTTGAACAAAAATTACATGCAACAATGATTGAGATTGGCTATTGCAACTTTGCGATTGATTGCAAACCTTTGTGTTACGGCACCCTGATGTGCTTTAAGTTTTACTGTTTGTTGCCATTGTTACCACATGCTCCATTTCGTTTGGTCCACCTGGCAGAATTCACCCGTGTCAAGATTCTTGGCCATGACGAGGTTCGGATCAGCGTTAGGAAGGCGGTGGTAGACGGTTACTTTCTCGTTGCAAACATCCTAGTCAGAGGAGAGAGAAAAGGAGAACATCGTCAGAATAGAGAAACAATAATTGTCTTAAAGACACTTTTCCAGAGAATGATTCTTGAAAGTGGCCATATTATAGCAATCACAGCAAAATTCATGCACATCTCCATCCCAAGAAATGCTCCAGGTGCCTTCAACACACTGCTCCCCCTGTTCTACCATTTAAACCCTTATCAGCCAGTCTTAAAAAACAAAAAAGCAAGAATTTAATTAGGAGTCGGTCTATAAGCTTTTGCAGTCATCCACAGAAAAATAATGCTAATTATAAATCATCACTGAATTATTTCACTCGCTTGGTGTTTGGGATTGAGGTGGTGCAATTGTAGCCAGAGCTTATGCCAAGGGAGTAACATACATGCCAAGACTGAGACCTGGGTGGTGTATCCCCAACTCACTCTCAAAGTTAGGAATGACCCAAAAGCCACTGGTGCTATACCAATTCACATTTTCAATCATTTAGCACAAGAACTGATCACCAGTCATTAGTAAAATCGTAGTAAGTTACAAACTACTTGGTGAAACACCACTCAGAACTGAGAAACATTTGATCAATAGTCCTGCTCATCATTGGCCTCCTTGCGTTTTGAAAGATGACGAATGGCCCAGCATGGGCCGCACAGAAACGTTGTCAGCGCTGACAGAGCACCAACAGTAAGCCCAGTCACATATTTTGGATGGTGATATCAAAGGTTGATCCCAGATGTAAATAATGTGTTGTTGTGACATTATGCGTCGCTGCGACATTACTGTGTGTAACAGGGCTACTGTTAGTGCTAACAATGTTTCTGTGTGGCCCGTACGTCGCTGCTACATTACCAGTGTAAAAGGGCTACTGTTCGTGCTAACAACGTTTTTTACCCGCCCATACTGGTCGTGATGACTCTGTAGACCTATTCCTACACAACCCATGTACATACTGTTTTCGTTGTTCAGTCAATATAATTTACCCATTATTTGAACCTGGGGGTGCTTTACCATCTTCTTCTTCTCAAGTCCTTTCTCTCAATTTTGTTTTTTACTTGTGAATTAGAATTTGATTCGGACTCTGCCCATTAGATACATGTCATTCGTTAATAGAATGACTTTACAAGTGAATGGTCATCAGTTCAAGTGCAATGATAATTGAGAATGTGCTTAGTATATATGTTCCAGTCGTTCGTAAAGTCATTTACAAACAACTTGGTGAGACACCATCCTAGCCTCCATCGGAAACATTGCACAATGTCATTTAGGCAAATCCAGGGCTGTGTTTCACCAGGTCGTACGTAAGTTACGAATGACTTTACGAACGACTGGTGATCAGTTCTTGCAATAAATCATAAAGTATGTGATTAATATAGCACCCAAGAACATGATCCAGTCATTCATAACTTTATGAACGACTTGGTGAAACACAGCCCAGTGGGGTGTAACACAAAGACATACGATTGATTAAAAGTTACGATTGATTTTTTTCTTGTTAGCCTCATCATGGACTGGATGCTCCAAAGTTGATGATCTTAATCCTAACCTTAGCACTAACCCTACTCTTAACTCTTTGCCTGCCAAGTTCGACTATAGTCACAATTGTACTTATTAACTATACAATCGTAATAATTCATTTTCTCTGTAATGGCTTGGCCAAAAGATCTGAAAATCACTGATAATGCTAGGACCGGGTCTGCAGCATAAATTCTCACAGTTCATACTAAGCAAATATTGTTATACTATTTTTAATTATTAAAGACAAAAGTCTTCTTTTTTTATGCTTAAAATTAATGTGGCAGGCAAAGAGTTAATCATATCAAAATCTTAATCCATAACTGTACCTGGTTTCCAAATGAGGCTACCAAGAAAAAATTAATCATAACTTTTTATCAATCGTAAGTCTGTGTGTTACACCCCACAGGAGAGCTAATTCCACATAACCAACTCATTCCAGGAAGATAGTCTTACCTCAAGGTAATTGGTTGCTTGTGTTGTGACCTTGGTACATCCTGATACAAAGAGGGTCTTGAGATCAGGGCAGTTGTTGGCGAGCGCAAACACGCTCTTATCTGTGATGTTATGAATTCCGGCTACGCATATATCCTCTATAGGACAGCATCTTGCCAGTTCAACAACGCCACTGTCCGTGACCTGTTGAAATACATACAGGGTGTCATTACAGTATGTTTCTATCACATGAACCTGCACTACAATCCCATTACAATGCACTGAATCATCTTTTGAGGGGCTCAAACAGAGAGGATTTTATCAGCATCAAACTTAACAAAATATAAAATTACTATTTTCATTCAAATCTATACACCAATCTGACTTCAGAGCCATGTAAATTATGGTGGCCATAACTGGGGGCCTCCAATAGGCTATGCAATGAGCCAGGTGCACGTATGTCTACTTGTATGTACATTTTCCTTTTGTTATGAACGGGAAGCCCCCCAACTATGGCCGTCATAATAAAAAAACAGCACCCAAACCAAATTGGTCTATACATTTGTACCATTGCAATACAACATACAAAGTGAAAAACATGAAATTTTGATTGACATATTTGATGATATCTCCAGATGATTTAGCATACTAGATGATTGTTTTTCTGTGTTGTATTTTCATACATATCATTCATTCTATTTTTATTGCAAGAAGACATTTTAAATAACACCTTTCATTTACAGTTAAATCACATGAAATAATGTACCAGGAGAATACAGTCCTAAAAACAAACCAGATCCGTGTCCTTAAAAGAGTTAGTACTAATCTAACAGTTAGTCATATTTATTATCTCCCATCATTTCAATCTCAAGTGACATTGCAATCAATTTGAATCAACCAAAACTCTTCATAGGACAGAAATTATTCCAATAAAATGGATAAAGCACTCACCTGATCAGCAACCGAACCAACGCAGCTTTTGATTGAGATGTTCTTGAGATTAGGCATGTTGTTTGCAATGGAGTAAAGCAGAGTGTCATCGACGCACTTGATCCCTGCCATGTACAGTTTCTCTAGATTGACACATGCTCTACTCATGTCCAACAAGATGTCATGGTAAAACTAGGAGGAAACAATAAACAAGGCTTGTTATTATACAATAATAGGAGGCTTCTAAGAGGATAATTTTTTATTGAGATATTCTCAATAAATTATGTTGGTTGGTTATAATTAGGTTTTTATAGATCTGAATCGATGATTCCTTTCATCTAGGGAATGACCCTTTCCATCAGTATCGGGAAGGTTGTAATTTAGACCTGAACCAGGGAATGTCAGAGTTGAATTTGCAGACAAATCTAGTAAAATAGAGCTATACAATATGCAAATCTCTCTTGAACATGGTTTCTTCACTAGAATTTATTGTGGAATTGAATTCACTCACTCAGTCCCTTGACTTTTCGGAGTTGTAGGGGGGGAGGGGGGGGGGATTGAGAGCGGAGATGCACATTTTTTCTCTGTGCCATCCTGTCAGGTGAAGTCTGCAGTAGCTCTGGAATTGTCATAATTGAATATTGAATATCACTCGCATGATAAACTCTTCTCTAACTCCAGATGCAAAATTTGGTCTAAAGATGTCCATTTATTTGGATTGAAAGAAAGTGAATAGACAAACCCACCATCCCCCTCTCACTCCCCCCCCCCCTAATAAATACGTCTTCAGCTCAGAACTCACATCTTTACATCCACTCAATCGTACAAGGGTCAGATTGGCAGCCCTCTCGCGGTCTCTGAAGAGCATCCTCAATGGCTCCCCTGTCAGTTTCATACAGAACGCCAAGGAGATGTCCTCTAGGGCTTTACAGTTCTTGACAACTAGTCTCAGGATATCATCCGTCATGATCTGATGGCAGCCTGTCATGTCGAGGCACGTCAGGTGAGGCCCAACTGCCTGGAAAATCTGTAACATACAGGGAAAACTTTACTTGTTCAAATAGATATTATTATACATACACATGTAAACACATGTGTAACACAGTGATAAGAAATCTACAATACAATAAGGAGGTTTATAAAATCTGTCACAGACAGGATATTTTGAGGGGATGAGGAGTATTGGAAGAAGGTGGTAATAACATGGCAATTTTGATGGAGAGCTTAAAGAAGGGGCTGAAGATAAGATGAGGCCAAATCGTCTGAAAAATATATTCAGTGCAGGGAAATCTTTACTGCCTAGAATATTAATACCACAGTAATATGCAATCTTATTGGGTGATTTACAAAATAAGTCAAACACAGGAAATTTTAAGGGACAAGGAGTAGAGGAGGAAGACACTACTTTGGAAGTAAGCTTCATGAGAAGATAAAGCCCATGTCCCTTGAAAATCTGCAACGTAGAGGAATTATTGACTTCTTGGAAGACATACATAAATGTACACTTCCAAAAATAAACCTAACATGGGCTGTATACGTCATCTCTATTGCATGGGATTGATATTTTTTGTCACTGCTTATATTTTGGCTGAATTCCTTGATGATGCTGATGAACATGAATGAAAATGAGCTGTAATAATAACTACAAACCTCTACAGCATATTCTTCTGTGATGGAGTTCATTCCACACAGCCTGAAGAGGTCTTCCAGCTTGGGCAACCGAGAGACTGCTGCATGGACATCTCTCCCTCAGTGGAGCCCGGACAGACAAGATTCTTCAGACCAACAGGAGCTCTGTCATGAAGTCCTTGCAGGGAGCTCTCCTGGAGCTTATGCAGAAGGAGACATCAAGGATTGGAGCTTTGTACATTCTTTAGAGAGCTGGAAGTAAGAAATAACAATTATATATTACTGTTTCCAGTGAGAGATCTTAGATTTCTTCAGCCAATGGAAGCTCTGTCATGAAGTCCTTGCAGGAGCTCTCCTGGAGCTTATAGCAGAAGGAGACATCAAGGAGTTGGAGCTTTGTACATTCTTTAGAGAGCTGGAAGTAAGAAATAACAATTATATTCATACTGTTTCCAGTGAGAGATCTTAAGATTCTTCAGCCCAATGGGAAGCTCTGTCATGAAGTCCTTTCATGAACTCTCCTGGAGCTTGTAGCAACAAAAAAAAGGACATCGAGGAGCTGAAGTTTGCAGCATTCTTTTGAGAGCTGGAAAAAGGAATAACAATGGTAATGATAATCGTTCCTTTAATAAGCACTTATAAGATTCTTCAGACCTTGCAGTTCTCCTGGAGCTTATAGCAAAAGGAGACTTCGAGGAGTTGAAGTTTGGTGCAAGACAGTAAGAATAATTTTACATAAGCAGTCATATGTGTCAAGACATGTTAAAAATGGCTACCAGGTAGGATGCGAATGCATTATTATTATTAATCAAAGCTAACAATATTGTTACCCTAAAGTTGTGACATAAGTACAACAGCATACCAGGTGTCCATTTACACCTAAACCCCTCAAAAAATGTCTTGCAATTCAACTTTGAGTCCTCGTATCTTTTTTGTTAATTGTCTATAATTCATTAATTTTATACC
>CALNVZ010003432.1:3657426-3683788 GCA_940671915.1 Paracentrotus lividus | reverse complement strand
CATAACTCAATGAGCTGCCCATCCCACCACGCCCATGATCCGTCGGAATCAATGTTCTGTTATACCTTTATAAGAACACAAAAAAAGAGAAAAAAAAGACAATATATTAACGTGACGGTTGTGGTAAAGTGCAATGATTACACTGTAATGTTAAATCATAAATAAACAATGAGATTTACCCAAGGTACAATAGCGCGACGCAGGACCTGACCGTCATACAATGAAAAGTATTCGGGCCATGCGTAAACGATAAATAGCCGCTTTGTCCCGGACAATTGGCCCGAGAAATGCATTCAATTCGGATATCTGGATCCGCGCCTGAGGTAGCCACTTCAGCTCTTAATTGAACTCATTCATCCACAGCGGGCCCTGCATACAACTCTCTATAGTTTATTACCATCGGTCTCGATTGAGGGGGCGCGGGCGAGTAACCGATACTATTTTTCTTTCGCGCGGGGTTGGCGACCCCGCCCCGAGGTACATAACCCTCATATCGCTTTTAGAATTTTTTAGGGGAGATGGGGAGCCTGTTAGCGTGGCATAGATTTTTCGGTATTGGGAATGGTCTAGGGACGATGTCGTGCCAGTCAATATAGTGAATCTCACATAATTCTCGATCAATTCGGAGTACACTTGATTCTTCCTTCCCTTTTGTCTCTCCCCCCCCCCCCTCTTTTTCTGGTTTTGCTTTTATTTTTGTTTGTTGCTGTTTTTTAATTCAATACATTACACAATATCAAATTAATATCTGTGGTTATGTATATACAGATATTAACTATTAAACTATACTTTTAATTGAATCCACTCACATAGACACCATATAAAACAACTACTTCACAGTATACATTGATTATATAAATAGCTGCCACTATCAGTGCTGTTTCCGACTTACTTGTTCACAACTGTGTAATAACTCCCAGAAATTCGGAGAGTCTCAACGGCACTCCACACTTCCCTATCCACACAAGCCCATAACTAGAATTAATAGTTTATTTGCTCGTCAAAGTACACAATATACAACCTATAACGTACTCTTTATAAAAATGCTTGCAACACAACTATGCAATATCTATTAGAAATTAAGATCCTTTTTATTCAGACGTAAAAGTATAGTAATCATAATTAAGTAGAGTAGGGGCGAGACCGCCAGCGTAAGTAGACATCTGGACTCAGGCGGATGCACTGCACGATTTACAGCAATTCACATTATATGGGCCTAAGACTTTATCAGAATCTCTAAGTGAGATAGAACTCACGCCCACTCCATATAAATGGTGGATCGTATGTTACCCTTTATTCTAATTTCGAGGCTAACACCTGATAGTATTATGAAAACTTGAAAACATGTAGGAAACAGCTAAATTAACTACAGAACCCTTAAATTAGTGTGAGAAAGACAGTTATTTAGCATAGACAACCTACCCCAATATAGCGGGGATGTGTAGGTACCTCCTTCGCGTCAATTGTTTACAATATGTAAACATACGTTGTAATGTTGACAAGGGTAAAGTCCTCTTACTACCATACCTTTAATTTCAACTTTCCAGTTTCTTGACATGTAACAAGAATCAAGTTAGAGCTATCTAGATACAAAAACAAATAGTAATAATAGAAACAATAATAAATATTAACACCTGAAAATTGAGATCAACATGCTTAATGTTACATATGCTAATGTAATTGGGTAAGTTTACATCGATAACATGAAAGGCAATAGGGAGTGATTTGAAAACAACCTACCCCCATGGGTGATTTACACACAGACAATCAACTTGTAAGCATCATATAGGCAGACTATACAGAGGCATGGCTAGAGGGGGTGTTATATGTGACAATACCATTGTACCTATATTTACTCATTAATACCAGACTATCATCATGTGCCCTCTAGATTCTGTAAGGCTATTACAAATTTCAATTTGTGGTCATAAAAATTTACTCTTGAACTGAGTTAAATATAGAACTGGGTATTTTTGTTGATTATTACTTTTTTAAGTTAAAACAAACGGAAACCTCACGAACACGGCAGTTCAGGTCACCAAGCTATGGGCCTGGATATATAGATGCACAGTGTAGCAGCATCCTCTCTTTGTTCCATCTATAGCCACACTGTGGAAACTGTAACAAAACTGAGACCCGTGTCACATATCCAGACACCGAGTCTCCACACCGTATATTCAGTTCAACTGCTCATACCCACCCCTGACACCATGGCCGTAAGAAACTCCTAATTTAGAAGCCATGAGGACAATGTAGTCATCGTTCTCGTTGCAAATCAAGATATCTTCAAATTTCAAGACACAGTTTAAGTGTGTTTCATTACCAAAAAAACATGATTTTCCAGTATCGCGTTACTATTGCAAGGGTCCATTGAGCTCCATGAGGATCAATATATGATGAATACAAAACTTCTAGTTAGAAAATTGTACAAAAAATAATCCTGGTCTTGTTACAACAATTTAAAATTATTCTCTGCCAGACGAGGATGTAAGTAATGCCCTATTAACGATAATAGCTAGTACTTCGTATATTATTCTTTTATGCACATATTCAAAGGGAAACCCATTCACAATAATATCAATTGAGTCTCGAAATACTTTAATGGTATATATTAATCTTTTAAAGATATTAAACCAATAAGCTTACCGAATATGAAGCCATTGGGAGTGAGCCACTCATTGACACTTTCTAACATGATATATTCACACCGCTAATCTACCCAACTTACTAGCCAGGCTACCACACCCTCTGAGTTTCTTCCCCAAGCCTGGGCATAATCATCCACATCTGTTATGTGTATCAGCTGTTCAGATGATAAACCACAGCTGTACCTGGTGAGCTGACTGCCAGTTCTTGAGCGATCCGCGTATGATCTCCGTCTGAATCAATACAATTTAAGCTCATAAATATCTATGTCTTTATTTGAAATGTATATTTGTTTTATCAGTTAATTTTCTTGTGTGCTTCTGTGATCAATAATATAAAATGAAATCGCAAAATTATGAACAGATAAATATATAAGCTCTATATAAATTTATTTCGTTTAAAACTAATTGAACTTTTGAATATCGCAACAATTTACCAATGTAGGCCTGATTATAATTTCAAAAAATTAACTGAAATAATGGCCCATTTCAAAATGGGTAAAGCGTCCATTTGCCATTATAAAGACTAAAACCGCTAGTAAGAACAACATACGTTAAGGAGCATTATTAACAGAAACTATATGAATTATCAGCGTTAAATCCTTAAAAATGCGTTATGAATGGAACATCAATAATCCTACCAGAAAATCTACGCTTTCATGTTAGGTTTGTAATTTTGGAATTTAAACTGCCCCATTATCTTTAACTTTTCTTGTTCAAAATACTAGCAAGGGTAAGTGTTCTGAAATTTTCTATTAGCCTAGAATTTTGTTTTCTTTTTCGTTCAATGTTTTTGTGTTTGCTTCTTATTTTTTTTTTTCTTCCAAACACACGTTTCTCTTAAAGTTAGCCATTAAGGAGGTATAAGGGCATGAACTATTTCTAACAATTTGGTTCTAACGCATATATATAATAGTTCTATTATAATATTGATTCGTGCTCGCATTATTGCCTTTATACCTCTATAGAACATACGTATTTTATTTTTTATATGTTAGATATCGTGACACCCGAACTGGTACTATGCAGACAAATATGGAAAATAAAGTTCTCAGAGCAACATTCTTCCATTTAGTGTGATAAAGTAGATCACAAGAAACATTATAGAGATGTGGAATATGAACACAATGACGAAACGAATCATGAAATACTGCTATTTATAAAATCCAGGCAACCAAACATGACCAAATATCTAATCTGCCATCACATCAATGATTTAGTAAAGTAATAATTAAAATGGAAGATAATAATTATTCGAAATATGAAAAGCCTAAGATACAGAAGAGAGTTCACCCCCCCCCCAAGAACAGAAATAAAAACATTCTAATTAAATTGCGGAAAAAATATAACCTCGCTTTGAAAAGCATTGGTGATGAGATACCCCACCGCGAAAAAAATATCAAAACTGAATTTAAACGTTTTGTTGAAATTGGTTAAGTGAAAGTGTAGGAAACTTCTTTGAAAAACTTAAACCAACCCTACCAACGATGCAGTAGCCAAGAGAAGCAAAACATAAAAGAAGAAAAAAGAGAAAATAAACAAGGAAATTTTACATGGCAGCAAAATTAAGGAAACGCCAAACAAACAAAACAAATCTTCATTTCTCCCCCTGGGCCCCCCCCCTTTCTTCTCTCTCTCTCTCTCTCTACTCTCTGATTACAAGCTTATAACGGATTTAGTTGTCAGAGAGAAATCTTTTAAGATACGATATTAATAGAATGATCAATATCTCTGAGATATTTTTGCGCAAGTATAAGGTGAAATAAAATTACCAACTCTGATTCAAAATGATATCTGAACCACAAATACTTACCTGATCGTCTCATATGATTGCCATTATAACATGGAAAGTTTCTTAACTATGACTTGATTCATCAAAGACAGACTGCTATACTCACCGAAGGTGAGTATATTCTCAGCTTCTGT
Organism: Paracentrotus lividus; assembly: GCA_940671915.1. NCBI lineage: Eukaryota > Metazoa > Echinodermata > Echinoidea > Camarodonta > Echinidae > Paracentrotus > Paracentrotus lividus. Next base: position 3,679,217 of record CALNVZ010003432.1, on the reverse strand, counting down.
CTTTTGTGATAATCCCAATCCGGTAGTAAAACATTTCCATGTACAGTGGAAAGAAAGCATTGTTCTAGATCCACTTTTAATTGTCAGATATATTTAATTGCCATGAAACGAAAGATATAATCTTTTCGAACAACACATCACATGAAAGCCGGCCTGACTCGAACAGTGCGTCAAAAAATTGAAAGCACAAGAATTAACGATGTACTTCAAAACTTGAGAAAATTCTAGACTATAGAATCAGACACTTAGCCTTGCAGTATATATTTAAAAGATATGGGCAGTTAAATTAGCCAGTTACATATTTTGCGAGAATATGTTATTTTTTCGTTTTAGTCGCATTCCTTAAGTTCAGGTTAGATAAGATAACAATTTGTTTTTTGTTTTTTTGTTTTGTTTTTTGTTTCTTTTTTTTTTCTAACACGAACGAAAACTCAAAAGATGGCAAGATTTAAAAGACTCTCGGACTTTGAAAGTCTCTGATCGGTGAGGGTTTGACTTTTCGAAAACGATTGTCAAATATAACGATCATAAGGACCTCCTGGGGCGATAGTAGGTATATTTAATGATTACAAGATTAAGACTTGTTCTTTCTTTCGCGCTTCATTGCAGTACAGTTAGGATGTACACTTTGTTGATGTCCCTGTATAAATATTGATTACAAACTAACCTTCTCTTTCATGGTTTCCTCAAACTAAGTTCGGTGATGAAGATAAAGCACACGCGACTAAGGTATTATGTTATGCCCTACGGAGGTTCCTTGTTTTCTGTAAAATATCTTCATATGCAATGTGTTGGAAGCTAATATTTAGATTGACTTGTCTCCAATGGTATCAAGGTCAATTGTCAATAATGAAGTGAGTTATGTATTAGTAATATAAATATGTATGCAAACATTCAAAAGGAGAAAGAAGAAGGCCCATTTCGGTTCTTGTGGAACAACTATCCCCTAGACAATACCCCACGAAAAATTCTACCCCTTCAACTATCTGAGGGTGAGGGGGAGGGGTAGTTTGTTGGGGTAATTGCCTTGATACGCCGCATATCTAAGGTAAACAGCACTCCTCTATCTATACCTCTCTCTTTCTCCTTCCCTCCTTTTCTGCCTCCCGTTCTTTCCCTTCCCCTCCCCCCATATCCCACTATCCCTCTCTTTCTATCTCTGCTGTGACCTTATAAACCTTGTACTCCTCCTTCCCTCTTTTTTTTTATCCTCCCCACCCTCCTCCTTATCATCGGCTCCATCTTCCACTCGCCGTCAGTTACAATCCCCGTTCTTCAGTGTGTTGTTGTTCTTTAATAATTTGTTTTAATTTTATCTATTTATTCATTTTAATTTCCTTTCTGTTCTGTCAATCTTTGACTAAATGCATTCGTCTCTGCCCATACTCTCTGTCTCCACTTTTTTTATAGTCGGTTATTTTACCACTTTCTCTTGTCACATCGAGTAACATTGCAACACATGACTTTTTATCAATTCGCTTTACTGCTGATAGAATATGGTTATTCTTCTTTGAAGACTACTATACATGCAAAGTTATACTTTGCCAATCCTACCACAATGCAAATCATAATACTGTTCAACTCAATAAAATGCTGAAAATAAAAAGAATAGTTATGAACACTTCTTACACACCAATCATATAATTTATATAAAATACAGATTTGAAATATATAAATCAGTACAAGTTACATCATTTTGTGCTGACATAAATGAAACATTCTGATTTAGTAATCGATATTAACATCTCAATTATTGCCATTTATAAAAATGTCATTATCAATTATCAAATTTAATTACACATATCAAAGGTGTCGAACCTATTACTCCTCACTTACAAAACACTGATTCTACTGGCTAAGTAATCAAGCCTTCTCTCCAAATATATATTACATATCATATCTTAATCATCAAATCCTTTTACGTAGTTTCGCCACAGAGCTATCAAGTATAATTTCCAGTGTTCTACAGGCAGAAGTCAATATTTTGGTGCGGGATTCAATATTTGAAGTAAATACAAATAGAATGACACTTAGAAAGCCATCCTTCTCCTGGCATTGCTGAAAATATGTGCATCTTTTCTGTTCCAATTGCAAGTAACTTTCTGCTAAAACTAATACACATCAGACACAGAGAGGTGCATGTCGGACGCAATATGGTTGTGACCTTGAATCAGGAATGTGGAAGTGAAGCTAGGAGTCAACTTTGCTTTAGCTTTTTGCGCTGCTATGTCGGGGGAGATTATATACACATTCACATCAACCTCAGTTCCACCTTAAATTGGAAATATGATTCAGTTTGAACTTTTTTGTTTTTAGGGAGGGAAGGGCGCTCAAGATATTTTTCTTCTATACAGTGACTATACTATATGCTTAAAATACTGGACAACATTAATCCAACTATACTCAATATAAAATATGGTACATAACAAATATACAATTATACCTCTGACAAGATAAGCATGAGACATATAAATGTAGGATTTTAAAAAAATTGAAGGATTATGGGATGAGTTAAGTGACAAGGGCAGAAATGTATCATAATAGAATTCTCGAATGTCTAATGTAATGAAATGTCCGTTTTACCTATTATCAAAAGAAATCATTTGATTTGATTTCACAAACATACATATACAATAAATTCAAAGGAAAATGCATTGAATGCAAATTTCCACAGGATAGCATAATACTCCTTCTTATCTTACAAATCAAAATTTGTGATTATACTTAATATGATAGCAGGTGGATAGATAACATGGCAAATAAACAGAGTACAAGGACACTAAATAAGACATAATGCATCAACACAATGCTCACATTCAATTTCATGTAAACTTAATCTGTGACCTTTGACAATATGCTATATCTAATATTATTTGTCATATATTCATTAGATAATTACCATATAATCAAGATAAAAGGCAGTCCACAGAAGTTAATTCACGTTAAAATCAAGTACATTTGTAGACAATATAAGGTATAAAAGATTACACAAGATTAAGTACATGTACAAGGAATGAATATAAACAGCAAAACAGTTTTATAACAAAGAAATTGCACTTGAAAGTGAATAGGATTAGAAATTCCCTTTCAGTCTGACTATAATGATATACGGTCACTCCAATATAGATAACATGTGCTAGTGACTTCCTCAATGACATCTCATTAACTGAAAAAGAGAGACACATGGAGACTTGTGCAATTGAAATGGACCCCGGCAGAATCATCTTGTTATAATGAAATCTTGTTGCATCCATGCTCGTGATGATAACAGTGGTTAGACTGTAAAATTCATTTTCATCGGCGCCTCCACCTATGACTTCTTTTTCAGACTCACAATGAAAGAAAGAGCGTGAAACAAAGGAGTCCAAATGAATGCTATATATCTGTAAGCATGAATGCCAAACAAAAACCGATTCTCAGCTTGGATTTAAAAAAAAATGATATAGGTTGTTGTACAGTCTATTCCCATCAGATACGAGATTCGTTATAAGAGGAGATTATCTGCGTTTCAAACATGTTCATATGTGTCTATGTGCCCATTGTGTGCATATAACGGATTAAGTTGGTTCCAAGTCTCATTATAACTAGAGTGGACTATAGTTCTGAAAACTATTATGGGCTTATTCTACATAATTGTTGCAGCAAGTGGGAAAACTGTTCCCAACAAATTTATGCTCCTACAGGATAACAATTATGCTGTTATAATTACTCAGTATTGATAATGTTTCTTCAAAATATGTTTATATCTTTTTACAGCAAGGACAATATTTGGAGTAATGTATACAACTTTTTCCAAATGGCAGTGATGATTTATTGAATTAAACAATATCACATATCATATAGTTTAGCTTTGACAAGCTGCCATCGGAGAGTAATCTCAAGGTTCAACTATCCGGATGATGCAACCTGGGCCCGGTCACAAAGTTTGCGATCAATTGCAAATTTTGAGAAGCTATTGTAATTGATTACTGATCAGTCATTTGAACAAAAATTACATGCAACAATGATTGAGATTGGCTATTGCAACTTTGCGATTGATTGCAAACTTTTGTTACGGCACCTGATGTGCTTTAAGTTTTACTGTTTGTTGCCATTGTTACCACATGCTCCATTTCGTTTTGGTCCACCTGGCAGAATTCACCGTGTCAAGATCTTGGCCATGACGAGGTTCGGATCAGCGTTAGGAAGGCGTGGTAGACGGTTACTTTCTCGCTTGCAAACTATCTAGTTCAGAGGAGAGAGAAAAGGAGAACATCGTCAGAATAGAGAAAAATAATTGTCTTAAAGACACTTTTCCAGAGAATGATTCTTTGAAAGTGGCATATTATAGCAATCACAGCAAAATTCTGCACATCTCCATCCCAAGAAATGCTCCAGGTGCCTTCAACACACTGCTCCCCTGTTCTACCATTTAAACCTTATCAGCCAGTCTTAAAAAACAAAAAAGCAAGAATTTAATTAGGGAGTCGGTCTCTATAAGCTTTTGCAGTCATCCACAGAAAATAATGCTAATTATAAATCATCACTGAATTATTTCACTCGGCTTGGTGTTTGGATTGAGGTGGTGCAATTGTAGCCAGAGCTATGCCAAGGGAGTAACATAATGCCAAGGACTGAGACCTGGGTGGTGTATCCCAACTCCTCTCAAAAGTTAGGAATGACCCAAAAAGCCACTGGTGCTATACCAATTCACATTTTCAATCATTTAGCACAAGAACTGATCACCAGTCATTAGTAAAATCGTAAGTAGTACAAACTACTTGGTTAAACACCACTCAGAACTGAGAAACACTTTGTCAATAGTCTGCTCATCATTGGCCTCCTTGCGTTTTGAAAGATGACGATGCCCAGCATGGGCCGCCAGAAACCGTTGTCAGCGCTGGACAGAGCACCAACAGTAAGCCCAGTCACATATTTTGGATGGTGATATCAAAGGTTGATCCCAGATGTAAATAAGTGTTGTTGTGACATTATGGCGTCGCTGCGACATTACTGTGTGTAACAGGGCTACTGTTAGTTGCTAACAATGTTTCTGTGTGGCCCGTACGTCGCTGCGTACATTACCAGGTGTAAAAGGGCTACTGTTTCGTGCTAACAACGTTTTTACCCGCCCATACTGGTCGTGATGACTCTGTAGACCTATTCCTACACAACCCATGTACATACTGTTTTCGTTGTCAGTAAAACAATAATTACCCATTATTTGAACTGGGGGTGCTTTACCATCTTCTTCTTCTCAAGTCCTTTCTCTCAATTTTGTTTTTATCTTGTGAATTAGATTGATTCGGACTCTGGCCCATTAGATACATGTCATTCGTTAATAGAATGACTTTACAAGTGAATGGTCATCAGTTCAAGTGCAATGATAATTGAGAATGTGCTTAGTATATATGTTCCACGTCGTTCGTAAAGTCATTTACAAACAAACTTGGTGAGACACCATCCTAGCCTCCATCGGAAACATTGCACATGTCATTAGCAAATCCAGGGCTGTGTTTCACCAGGTCGTACGTAAGTTACGAATGACTTTACAACAGACTGGTGATCGTTCTTGCAATAATCATAAAGTATGTGATTAATATTAGCACCCAAGAAATGATCCAGTCATTCATAACTTTATGAACGACTTGGTGAAACACAGCCCAGTGGGGTGTAACACAAAGACATACGATTGATTAAAAGTTACGATTGATTTTTTTCTTGTTAGCCTCATCATGGACTGGATGCTCCAAAGTGATGATCTTAATCCTAACCTTAGCACTAACCACTCTTTAACTCTTTGCCTGCCAAGTCGCTATAGTCACAATTGTACTTATTAACTATACATCGTAATAATTCATTTTCTCTGTAATGGCTTGGCCAAAAAATCTGAAAATCACTGATTAATGCTAGGACCGCGGTCTTGCAGCATAATTCTCACAGTTCATACTAAGCAAATATTGTTATTACTATTTTTAATTATTATTAAGACCAAAAGCTCTTTTTTATGCTTAAAATTAATGTGGCAGGCAAAGGTTAATCATATCAAAATCTTAATCCATAACTGTACCTGTTTCCAAATGAGGCTACCAAGAAAAATTAATCATAACTATTTTATCAATCGTAAGTCTGTGTGTTACACCCCACAGGAGAGCTATTCCACATAACCAACTCATTCCAGGAAGATGTCTTACCTCAGGTAATTGGTTGCTTGTGTTGTGACCTTGGTACATCCTGATACAAAGAGGGTCTTGAGATCAGGGCAGTTGTTGGCGAGCGCAAACACGCTCTTATCTGTGATGTATGAATTCCGGCTACGCATATATCCTCTATAGGACAGCATCTTGCCAGTTCAACACCCACTGTCCCGACCTTTGAAATACATACCAGGGTGTCATTACAGTATGTTTCTATCACATGAACTGCACTACAATCCATTACAATGCACTGATCACTTTTTGAGGGGCTCCAAACAGAGAGGTATTATCAGCATCAAACTTAACAAATATAAAATTACTATTTTCATTCAAATCTATTACACCATCTGACTTCAGAGCCATGTAAATTATGGTGGCCATAACTGGGGCCTCCAATAGGCTATGCAATGAGCCAGGTGCACGTATGTCTACTTGTATGTACATTTTCCTTTTGTTTATGAACGAAGCCCCCCAACTATGGCCGTCATAATAAAAAACAGCACCCAAACAATTGGTCTATACATGTACCATTGCAATAAACATACAAAGTGAAAAACATGAAATTTGGATTGACATATTTGGATGATATCTCCAGATGATTAGCATACTAGATGATGTTTTCTGTGTTGTATTTTCATACATATCATTCATTTATTTTTATTGCAAGAAACATTTTAAATAACACCTTTCATTACAGTTAATCACATGAAATAAATGTACCAGGAGAATACAGTCCTAAAAACAAACCAGATCCGTGTCCTAAAAGAGTTAGTACTAATCTAACAGTTAGTCATATTTATTATCTCCCATCATTTCAATCTCAAGTGACATTGCAATCAATTTGAATCAACCAAAAACTCTTCAAGGACAGAAATTATTCCAATAAAATGGATAAAGCACTCACCTGATCAGCAACCGAACCAACGCAGCTTTTGTTGAGATGTTCTTGAGATTAGGCATGTTGTTTGCAATGGAGTAAAGCAGAGTGTCATCGACGCACTTGATCCCTGCATGTACAGTTTCTCTAGATTGACACATGCTCTACTCATGTCCAACAAGATGTCATGGTAATGGAGGAAAACTAGGAGGAACAATAAACAAGGCTTGTTATTATACAATAATAGGAGGCTTCTAAGAGGATAATTTTATTGAGATATTCTCAATAAATTATGTTGGTTGGTTATAATTAGGTTTTTATAGATCTGAATCGATAGTTCCTTTCATCTAGGGAATGACCCTTTCCATCATTATCGGGAAGGTTTAATTAGACCTGACCAGGGAATGTCAGAGTTGAATTTGCAGGACAAATCTAGTAAAATAGAGCTTATACAATATGCAATCTCTTCTTGAACAATGGTTCTTCACTAGAATTTATGTGAGTGGAATTGAACTTCACTCACTCAGTCCCTTGACTTTTCGGAGTTGTAGGGGGGGGGAGGGGGGGGGGAATTGAGAGCAGGAGATGCACATTTTTTCTCTGTGCCATCCTGTCAGGTGAAGTCTGCAGTAGCTCTGGAATTGTCATAATTGAATATTGAATATCACTCGCTGATAAACTTTCTCTAACTCCAGATGCAAAATTTGGTCTAAAGATGTCATTTATTTGGATGAAAGAAGTGAATAGACAACCACCCATCCCCCTCTCACTCCCCCCCCCCCTAATAATACGTCTTCAGCTCAGAACTCACATCTTTACATCCACTCAATCGTACAAGGGTCAGATTGGGCAGCCCTCTCGCGGTCTCTGAAGAGTCCTCAATGGCTCCCCTGTCAGTTTCATACAGAACGCCAAGGAGATGTCCTCTAGGGCCTTACAGTTCTTGACAAAGCAGTCGGTATATCCGTCATGATTCTGATGGCAGCTGTCATGTCGAGGCACGTCAGGTGAGGCCCAACTGCCTGGAAAATCGTGAACATACAGGGAAACTTTACTTGTTCAAATAGAATATATTAACATCAACATGTAACACATTGTAACACAGTGATAAGAAATCTACAATACAATAAGGAGGTTTATAAATCTGTCACAGACAGGATATTTTGAGGGGATGAGGAGTATTGGAGAAGTGGTAATAACATGCAATTTTGATGGAGAGCTTAAAGAAGGGCTGAATAAGATGAGGCCAAATCGTCTGAAAAATATATTCAGTGCAGGGAAATCTTTATGCCTAGAATATTAATACCACTAGTTAATATGCAATCTTATTGGGTGATTTACAAAATAAGTCAAACACAGGAAATTTTAAGGGACAAGGAGTAGAGGAGGAAGACACTACTTTGGAAGTAAGCTTCATGAGAAGATAAAGCCCATGTCCCTTGAAAAATCTGCAACCTAGAGGAATTATTGACTTCTTGGAAGCATACATAAATGTTACACTTCCAAAAATAAAACCTAACATGGGCTGTATACGTCATCTCTATTGCATGGGATTGATATTTTTTTGTCACTGCTTATATTTTGGCTGAATTCCTTGATGATGCTGAATGAACATGAATGAAAATGAGCTGTAATAATAACTACAAACCTCTACAGCATTTCTTCTGTGATGGAGTTCATTCCACACAGCCTAAGAGTCTCCAGCTTGGGGCAACCGGGGAGACTGCTGCATGGACATCTCTCCCTCCAGCTGGAGCCCGGACAGAACAAAGATTCTTCAGACCAACAGGAAGCTCTGTCATGAAAGTCCTTGCAGGAAGCTCTCCTGGAGGCTTATAGCAGAAGGAGACATCAAGGAGTTGGAGCTTTGTACATTCTTTAGAGAGCTGGAAGTTAAGAAATAAACAATTATATTCATACTGTTTCCAGTGAGAGATCTTAAGATTTCTTCAGCCAATGGGAAGCTCTGTCATGAAGTCCTTGGCAGGAGCTCTCCTGGAGCTTATAGCAGAAGGAGACATCAAGGAGTTGGAGCTTTGTACATTCTTTAGAGAGCTGGAAGTAAGAAATAACAATTATATTCATACTGTTTCCAAGTGAGAGATCTTAAGATTCTTCAGCCCAATGGGAAGCTCTGTCATGAAGTCCTTTCATGAAACTCTCCTGGAGCTTGTTAGCAACAAAAAAAAGGACATCGAGGAGCTGAAGTTTGCAGCATTCTTTTGAGAGCTGGAAAAAAGAATAACAATGTAGATGATAATCGTTCCTTTAATAAGCACTTATAAGATTTCTTCAGACCTTGCAGTTCTTCCTGGAGCTTATAGCAAAAGGAGACTTCGAGGAGTTGAAGTTTGGTGCAAGACAGTAAGAATAATTTTACCATAAGCAGTCTATGTGTCAAGACATGTTAAAAATGGCTACCAGGTAGGATGCGAATGCATTATTATTATTAATCAAGCTAACAATATTGTTACCCAAAAGTTGTGACATAAGTACAACAAGCATACCAGGTGTCCATTTACACCTAAACCCCTCAAAAAAGTCTTGCAATTCAACTTTGAGTCCTCGTATCTTTTTTGTTAATTGTCTATAATTCATTAATTTTTACATTGGAAAGTTCATTTATTCCCTTTACACTGATACCCCTTTGTAAAGGTTGTGCAATGCTTGAATGCACAGTATTCCCGAATACAAATCAAAGTCAGAAGTGGAAAGTTCAATATGGAATGGCTATTGTGAAAGGCAGATGTTTCTAGTGAGTATCATTAATGGGTCATGCATTATTCCTCAATGTTTTCACTTATTGTTTGGAAGATGAAATGTTGCTTGCCCAAGCTTTTTGCTTGGCAGTGCTTATTTTTCATGAGTAGTCGTTTGATAAAGCTAGGATGGCGGCTTATCAAATGTTGAGAAGCGCCCGAGCAATCGGCCAAATTGAAGCAGGCATTCCCCAAAAAGAAGTTGCCGCACGGATTGAGTAGTCCCAGCGTCCATCTGCAGAACACTGGCCAATTCAGAGAAATTGGGACGTAAAGGATAGACCAAAGAGTGGTCGCCCGAAGAAAACAACACAGCAAGAAGACCGTACTAACCCTGTCAGCCCTGAAGGGATCGCAGATTATCTGCCCCAAGATTGCAAGGGATGTTTGCGAGGAGTTCCATAAGAGACTTGTCAGACCAAACGATCAGAAACAGACTCCACGCGCAAACTTGCCGAGCTCGCAAGGCAGCCAGAAACCTGCACTATCAGCCGCGCATCGTCATGCACGCCATCGCTGGTGTCCGGCAACATCTCCGATGGAATAGGGGCATGTGGGAATCTGTCTCTTTTCCGACGAATCCAGATTCTGCCTGAGGAAACTGGATGGAATTGGTGAGAAGTGTGGCTCGCCGTGAGTGAACGATTTGCCGACTGCTGCATCATTCATCGAGTCACAGCGTTTGGAGGGGGCAGTGCCATGGTGTGGGGTGGCATTTCTTGCGCACGGAAAGACACCATGATCATCATTGAGTAGGTAACCTGAACTCCGAAAGATACCGGGACACCATTCTTCGCCAGAGTCATCCCATACCTGCGTAACCTTGGACCCAACTCCATCTTCCAAGATGATAATGCTCGCGCCACACAGATCGAGGATCATCACAGACTTCCTGCGGAGGAGGGAGTCACGGGATGGTGGCCTGCGAACATCCAGATCTCAACCCAATCGAACATTTGTGGACCCAGCGTCGAGCTGTACGCGGAAGGGTTACTGATCAGACGACATTTGGCTGACTTGCGATCTATCCAGTCGGAGAGTGGAACGCCCTCCCACTGCAACGCGTGACAAGGCGGTGCTGCGAGCATGAGGAGGAGGGCCAGGCTGTCCTAGCTGCGTTCGGTTCTTCACTCGCTACTGACCTGATCGATTGGTTTTCACTCTTGTATGCATGTTCAATAAAAGTTAACAACAGATAATTTTGTCCTTTTATTTGTGTTTCTTTTGATGTTTTTTTTTATTTTAGAGACAGAGGGAGGGGAGTGAAAGAGGATAAATACGGTTCAAGAACAGAGAACGATTGTGTGCTGAAATGGACAAAAAAAAAAGTTTGTTTTGATATGCTTGCTTTGTTTGTTGGAGATGGTGAAAAAGAGATGAGTAGCGAATTTGTTATGCTGGAACTTGCAATAAACCTGTATGTAACCAATACACAATTAATGCTCAAACCACTCGCTGGTTATTAAACAGTTCTTTTTACAAACAAATTAAAACACAAATACTACCTTAAATTACTTGAAACATTATTTGACATTCAACAAGAGTATCCAACATTGTATGAGCGCCTAACGCACAAACCAAACAAAACACAAAAACACACAAAACCTTTGATACATTAAGAACTCGATGTAAGCAATAGGCCATTCATTTGCAACTTCCTTTTTGAACTTTCATTCGAGTTTTGCCGGAAGTACTGTGCATTCAAGACTAACAATAACCCATCACAATAGGGTATCAAGTGACAAGGAATAAATCAACTTTCCAATGATATCAAATTTAACCATCATAAACAATCAAATAAAAAGATATGAGGGCTCAAAGTTGAATTGCAAGACATTTTTTGTGGGGTTTAGATGAGGAGTAACAGACGTTCTCTAGTGTACCAGAGGCCTTGTAATAATTACTCTTTACTAAGCAATATACTGTATTCGCTGTTATTTTTACAGTGATTAATCTTATCATGCTGAGCGGCCTCAAAACATATTGACAGGTTCTCAAATTTACGCTGCATGTTAGTAAGCACACAACTGAACCAATTAGATACCCCGGTACATGCATAAGAAAGCATGCCCATTTATTTGCAGATTTTTAAATAAAATTTTTAAATTTTTAATTAATCTATGCTGAATATATCAGAGACTTCATGTCTTAAATATAAAGCTATCATATGGAGTGCAAATATATTGCATGTATGTACTAAATCCTTTACTTACTGCTATCAATCCTGCACTGGTTATTCTATTGCAGCCATGTAGAACAATTCTGTTGGGTATAAAAAGAAAAAGAAAAATAGTTTATTTCCTATTTTGTTACTCGTTCCTAGTACCTGTCAACCTCAAATTTATAGAAATAATATGAATCCACCTGTTTATGAGCAAAAAAAAAACAACAGAATCTTGAAGAGCACAAATTAATAGACATGCTACAATCATAATAACAGACAATATTGTTAGTGATGAAGTACACCTGAATAACTCAGGGGCTTCGAGGTTTGTGAGGAATCATGATAACATTTTACTTGGATGTTTCATTAATTCTGCAACATTCCACAACCACATATTTCAGGGACTGTGATATCTTTTATGAATTACAATGTATTATTACATATTTTATGAAAAGACGAACAATATTTTACTCACCCTTTCAAATTTTTACAGTGCTGTGATAATATAACCAGATCGTTGTCTTCAATTGTGTGAATGCTGCTCAGATCTATATGTTCCTGGATAAAATAAAATCATAGCATGTTATATCTCGGATATGAACTACATGTAATGAAAGTCAGAGGTAGAGTTGGATTTTTGCGTAAGCCCTGTATTCCCTTAATTTTGAGTAAGGGGATTATTTATCTCTTTGCAAAATATATCACAATTAATGGACATCTATAAACTGAACTTGTGTTCTTCCATAGTACGACAACTACAATCATATTGTAACAATTAGCCTTTGACAATTACTCTAAGTTGCCATTCTGTGCAATTATCCAAGAAAGAAGGCCATCAGACAAAATCACTCCAGTGTGAATTACCCCTGGATGACTACATCCACAAACAAATAAATCAAAGACCACAATACACCCACCCCCACCTCCAACAAAATACAAAAACATGATCCCACAGGCAATAATATAATCCCTGAGACTTTTACCTCCACCCCCTTTTCTTACATCCAAGAAAGATAAACATACATAACATAACATAAAATTGAATAGCACAGCTTTTATATGGATATATTCAGCTGCGCTGGCTCAGAGCTCTTTTTTTTACTGAATTCTACATATAAATTGCCAATTTCCTTAACTGAATAGATATGTTTTCAATTTAGATTTGAAGATAGTTAATGATGGAAAGCTTCTTATATCAATAGGCAGGCCATTCCATAGTTTGGGGGCAGCAAGTACAAATGCGCGATCACCAAGTGTGATTTTTGTCTTGCGAAAGGGGATCTGTAACAACAATTCATCAGTGGAACTTCGCAGGCTTCGACCATGTGATTGGGTTTTAAGTTTGAGTAATTCTGTTATGTACTGTGGAGCTTGACCAATAATGATTTATATACAATTAAAAAAAAATTTGAATGAAATTCTTTGACATACTGGTAACCAGTGGAGCTCTCTCACAAGGGGTGTGGTGGAACTGAACTTTGGCAAACGATAGACAAGTCTTGCACATGCATTTTGAACTCTTTGTAACTTGGAAATCAAAGTATCAGGCATTCCAACAATAAAGCATTACAATAGTCAAGTTTAATTGTAATCAGAGCATGGACAACCAATTTCAAACTTTCTTGATCGAAGTATTTGTGAATGCGCCTGAGGTTGTACAGAAGATAATATTGTTAGGTTCTCTCTCTCAACCTATTCTAGACTTCAAAGAAGACTAAAGGAAGACTAACAAGACGCGATGTAGTTCATTGTTATTTTATTTATAAGCCAGCCAGCCAACATGCTGCTGCTTCGTAGACAGGTTCTTACTCAACGGTATACTCTATAACTCTATACTCCAACAATCAACTGCATAATAGCTCTATCTCCCAACTACCAACTGAAGACTATCCCAAAACATAGGGGCTTATATACACTTTCTTTGAGGGGGAGTCTTTGTTATAAAACTATATCTCTCCCTGTTTACAAGTCGATACCAGGGTGTGACAGGTCAACTTACTTAGAATCAAAAGTAAAGAACATAAAGGGAAGACAAGGACTTTCATGGTAAACTAGTGACGTCATGACCATGAGTCATGCATACTACAAGGAAGACCTCTGGTCTTACTCCAAACTTGACCAACAGGTGTATAAAGTTTGTTATGGTAACATAAAGAGAAAGTGGAAGAGTGAATACGTCACACTACCATGTACTACGAAAGTGAGGAGAGGTGACCCTGAGTGGACTACAGCAATGAAGCTGGAGAGTGTTTTATTACCAATAGACTGAACTTAAAGGGACATTCCTTTCTACAATGAGAATAAAAGGTTCACTTTCTTGTAAGGTTCAGGGTTACAGGAAGTGGAGTGCCTAACTCTATGGGCAAGAATATAACATGCCTAACTCTCTGAGTTAGATCGTAACAATATGTTGATTTGCAAACATTTTTTACTTGTGTTTACATGTTCAGGTTTGTATAAAAATAAACTCCTAAATTCCTTGCGGTATCAGAAGGTTTCACATTGGAGAATCCAATTTTTATACAGTCAATATTAATCTTAGAGATCTGCTGTGAGCAAAAATTCTCTCTTTCTATCGTTTAACTTTAGATTATTTTTAAGCATCCAACTACGATTAAGAGCAATGCATTGCTCCATCATTGAAACACTCGTGTCCGCAGTGGTAGAAGACGGTCTAAAAGATGGATGTAGTTGTGTGTCGTCTGAATAGCAGTGACAAGAAACTTCAGGGTATGCCTGGGTATGCTTAGTTTTCCCAGCATACCTAGGTTTATTTCTTTATCATGTAAAAAAAAAATGTAATATTGTCATACTTACAAGGTTATTGGCGAGTGTTTCTGCTATTGTGGGGATGACTTCATGTGTGACCTTATAGCAACAACCGACATTGAGTTTTGATATTGTTGGATTTCTTGTCACGAGCGATGCAAGGCCTAGTTCGACAAAAGAAGAAAAAAACAATAATAGAGCAACGACTGTAGATTCCACAGTACTAGCACTCATTGGAAAGACATTTGAAACATGTGAAGTGAAATTGACTTAAACCCCTCCACTGGTATTATTGAAGCCTTCCCCCAAAATGTTTTTACCGTTTATGTGTTTTCTGAAACTAGAGATACATGTAGTTTTCCAATGAAATAAAATACTTGAAGTTTACTAAAGCAACCGCATTCAATATAAGTGATATTCCATGCAAAAAACTATTTTATTTTTGTGACTAGTGGTTTTGAGTCGTCTGGTCACAAATGCTTACCAGACCACTGCTAGCATTAAGCCATGCTTTTGCTTAAAATTCAAGTACAGTCAATCCTGTCTAGAAAGATTACCCAAGGGAAACAGAAAAACTGACCACTTTAGACAGGTGATCTTTATACCGACATATTTTTACAATTCCACTGTATTCCTACATGTAGTTGGGGGGCAATATAAGTGATCACTGTAGACAGGTAGTCTCTATAGACAGGTTAAGCAATACAATTCTTCCAAGCAAGTCTTTTTAGTAGGAGGCAATAAGAGACCACTGTAAACTGATAGCCTTTATAGACAGGTTCTGTACAACACATTTCTTCCCATTAAGAGGCAATTAATAGAAGTGACTGTAAACGGGTAGCCTCTATATAAGCAGGTTCTGCTTATAAATAGGGAAATATTATAGACAGGTGACCATTATAGAGGGGTGTATTGTGATACTTACCTTTGTTGGTTAGGTTAATACACTGGAACAGGTTGACATCCGTTAACTCTTTTGACCTCAGTACTTCTAGCCCCGTGCCCGTCAGGTCGTGTATCTCTTTGACCACGAGGGTTTGCAGTTTCACTTGATGACTCAGTAATGCCGAAAGACCAACATCTGCACAATGAGACAAAGATAAGATTTAATAGATGAATGTCTTCCTAGAGTGGGAGGCAACATTCAAATTTGTACGTGGCAACCATTAAACAGAAGAACTTTCTATGGAGGTGGCCACAAAGACAGGTTTGACAATGCCTGCAGTTTGGCTTGATGACTCGATAATGCTGATCTAGACCAACATCTACAGAATGAGAAAAAGATAATTTGCATATCCCCAGCAAAAATACAAAAATATGGAACATTCTGCGGTAAGTCGCGTTACAAATAAGATTAAAGCCCTCTATCTTTCAAACTGCTTGGATCTTCAAGTTACTTTTTGCTTCATATATGTAAAAATACAAAAGTATACATGTCATAATGATCTCCTTAATAAAACCAGGAAAAATTCAGTGAGCACACTAACATACCATCCCCCCTTAAAAATGTAACTTACAAACAAGCATTTCATTGCTTTCTCTGCAGTCCAAAGAAATATGAAACAATCAATCTATTTTCCAAACCTACCTGTGATTTTACATTTTTCCAACGTGATGCTTTCCAGACTGCACTTGCATGCATCCAACTGAACAAGCAACTTATCGCTGATCTGATCACATTCATGAAACGAGACGGACCTCAGCGCAGGAGAGAAGAGATGATACGTGACGTGTGGAAGGTATTCGGCCGTCAGCATGTTATGATCGACGACCCACTGGAGTATCTTCTCCTTGTGCGATGTCGGGAGGTGTTTGCCAACATTACTTATCGCGTGGAGGTTCTGGGCTATGCAGCCAAAGCACATGTCCATAAGTTGTTTGACCATTGTTGCAGCGACAATCGGAAGTGGCTAATGCTGAATGAGATGTCCTGTCAGGGAATAAAAAAAGAAATAAATTCCTGAATACAAAATTCCCCTGATGTTTTTAAATGCTTAATGTTAGTCTGCAGTTTAATACAGAAGGGTACCAAGGTGCACAAACGAATATCTCCCTCTCACACAGATTAAAGGCACCACCAGTACCAATCACACAAAATTATGTCTTTTTTGATGATTTAATCTTAATTGAGGTGATTAAACTATAGATTTATCTGAGTGAATAATAGTTAGCCTAACTATTCTTCTTCTTCTGGTTATAGGACAGACTGTACAGACTGCCGCTGGCGTATTAATCAAATAAACCATGCACTGAGGATTTCCAGTGAAAATATTATGGATTCCAAGGTGGCAGAAATAGTGGCAAAAAAAAATAGTGCCATTTCTGTCACTGAGGAATCCATAATTTTAGCTGGAAATTCGAAAAGAGTGCATGGCATATTTGATTAATATCCTAAAACAAGGGAGAAAATGTACATAAAAATATATTTTTTAAAAGTCAACTTGCTCAGTTTGTGCTTGCTACCCTAGCCCAAGTCGACACGGCCAACGCCACGGCAACGTCACGATGCAACCATCATGACAATGAACTTGAAGTCGAGATCTGCGTAACGGTGCATTATTCGTTGAAAATTGCTTACCCATATATATTTGATCTGTTTATTTTGTATTCTCCGAATCAGTCCAAGCAAATTAAATCCTCTAAATCCCCGTCTTCAACGAAATTAAATCTCTTCTTATTACTTTCTCCGCTCGGGCAATGGAGGCAGCCATGTTGTTGATGTTTACGATCGATATTGATGTGCTCAGTCATAATATTGAATATCGATAACTATATCCTGTTTTTTTTTAAATAATGACGTCAGAATTTTGCCCGGGCGAAAACTATTCCGAGCCTGACGTCACGAAGCTTCTTTGTTGTTTTAATGGTGAAACTAATTTAGTCACGTGAGATGTTCTCGACCAATCCTAGTTAGACAACTTTAAGACGTAGGATATAATATTAATTAGACCCTATCATACTGTTGTTAGTGTCATCTCTTAGTCTTATTAACTCTTATGGTGTGATATTATAGCATTTACACACGCCCGAGCGTGCGTTTGCGGTGAATGCAGTGCACCGCGAGATAGCTTTGGATAGGGGGGTCGTGCTGCAACGAGCCGCAGGCGAGTGTGCAGCGAGCTCCATCCGAAGCATCGAGCGATCACTGCATTTACGTTTAATCGCACAATACAAGGGAAGTTGTTAAAGCTTTTAAAAAAAATTGCTAGCGACAGTTTCTTACTTTTCTTCTTCTTCTTCCAAATGAAGACTAATTGCTATATCCCTCTTAAAGAGTATAGTCTACTTTTTGTCGGCAGAAAGAATCACAGTCACGGACAAGTTACAAAAGTGATTTCAAGAGTGAGGAAAAACATTAAGACAAAAAAAATAATGACTTAAACCTATTGTGTGCGAGTCAAAATAAACATGATGGCTTGTCACTTAGTCTAGAGTGACGTGAAGCAATCTGGTTAAAGACCTCATGACGGGCCAAACCACGGAGGCAGGAACATGTCCACCAGCGCAGACGACACTGGAAAATATATTTTAGCCAATATCCCTGCAGTGGCTGTCTTAAGTTGTGAATGTAGGTTTACCCTCTTTTCCTTTCGCCTTTGATGCTGGTTACAAATAAGAGGTACCGCTTATGATTGGCTATAATCCATATCATAGTTCTGCTACAGCATGTTGACCCTGCCTGTAGACTCTTCTTCCAGAGAAGCCTTGACCAACTTTAATTCTTCTCGTCTGGTGTGGGGTAACACTGTACTTGATGATAATCCAGAAGTATTATCGAAACGGCACTCTCCGTTATTCCTACCCTATCTATTTGAATGTCGAGTTTCAATGGTATTAGGCCACATACGTAGAGGGAATTACTCTAAAGTCGTATGACGTATGTCTTGACAGCTTTCTCTTGATTGTGGAGAACATTTTTCTTAGTTTTGCGTTCGAAGAAAAAACCAAGATGCTTTTCCTCTCTTACCAGAGTCATGACATTACGTTCGCAGTTCAGCGTACGATGAATTGTGCACTGCCTTCATCAGCAGAGACTTGCCTCATCTACAGTTGCCGAAGTCTCTGTCCCATAATATAAGGCGAAGCAATTGATGTTTTGAGCCTTTGTTAGAGACCTCCATTTCACAGTTTCCGAGCATTGTAGAATGAAGCACTTACGCTCCCATTCCAAGGATCATGTGGATTCACAGATATTGTTGTGAGTACTTCCGTATCTATGCGCAGGAAGATGTGATCGAGGTCTTAGTAGTATGCAGCTTCATAACACAGCGTGAATCCATTAATGAGAGAGCGCAACTGGGGTAGGGAAGGTCATTAATGAAGACCTAGATATGAGCGAGCGTGTCAAGGACAGTGCTTTGCCACCTAGAAGACACGAATGCTTTACTGCTCTTAAACTCCTCCATAAATTTGGCCACTAGTTTGGTGCGTCCTGGAAAATCACGAATCCAAGACAAGAGATAAACTCTCATCCGTAAGTATTGCATGTTACCCAGAACAAGCGTTCATGTGCACTCATTCTATACATTGTGCAAACTTCAACGAAAGTAATGCGTCGAATACTGTCTGTTTATCGCAACTTGCCAGCAGATCCTTGTAACCCAATACCAGCCTCCCGTTCCTCACCAAAGACTTCTATTTCCGTCGAAAATCCAAATTGACTTTGGCTCAGAGAGACTGTGGCGGGTCAATGATGGCAATTACGGCTGTGAATCATGTATTGCACCGAGTCCCTTAAGTAATTTAATATAGGAAAATTTGGCGGGCATTTTTCTTAGTTTCTTCCGGTTTGTGTTTCTGTTGCACTCTTCTTCACAGATTAGGCTGTACGTTAGACTCTCCACATCTTGAGATGGTTTGCCTTGATGGAGGTTGCAATTGAAAAGAAGATCGAAGTGCGCGTGGAGTTACATCCAGCAAGCCCTCCCTCAAATAGCATAAGCCAGGCAGTTGTCTGGCGTAGCTGTTAAATAAGGCCTTAGATTCTTGTCAAAGGAGTCTCGCCGTAAACACACACCTTTCCTATCAACAGAGACTCTGTAATCAATGATGTTAAGAACATACACCATGATCTGGAATGATTTGTGCATAGTCTCATCTAATACAGAAGGCCAAACTGTTCAAATTGTCGAAGAAAAGTTTTAGTTCCTTTGTTTGCTTCACCAATCTTGGAGCAAGTTGCAATCAAAATAACCGTCATTCTAGTAAGTTCAACACCTGAATTATCCAACCCTGTGTTTTTATGAAGTGAACCAGGAATCTTTTGGTTACCTTTCTCATTACTCAAGCATCGCTGATAGAGATGTATGTAGGTTGATCTACCACTCAGACTGCATACACTTTTTGATCTTATTATCTTGCCTAATCTTTAGTTTATACCTTATCTCTTAAGCTGAATTTTGATATAGCTTTCTTTTTCCTTCTGGATCCAGGGCTTTCTCTGAATTTTTCCATTAGATTCCGATGGGTGTTGACTAATCTTTCGAGGTGAACTCGAAGGGACAAGCTGTCAAATTTGTATAAGTTCCAGAAGACAAAAGCATCCATAGTGTGTCAACATCGTTGCAATTGAATTTTCCTCCCCAACCCTAGCCGTTCCAAAAGTACGGATCACCTGATTTAATTACCCATGTCTGCCGTTTATTCCACAGAAATATTATCCTCTGCTGTAACATATTGTTCCCCTACCGGCCTCCTTTCTTCTGGCACGGTTGACTACCCTTGCTAGGTGAAAACAACATTAAGTACCATCCAAACTCCTGGAAATGGGCACACATTTTAAGTCAGCGAGTGTTGTCGGGGAAAAGGTACTTAAGTACTTTCTCTCCTCCTCAGTTGCGGAAGTCAACAAATTGTATACTTTGATGACCAACATTCTAGATAACCGTTAGAAAGAAAATTATTGTTCACTGCATTTGTGTATTGGTGGGTCTCAAAAGCTCCTGTAGACCAATTAACGTCAGGGAGATTAAAATTAAAAATTATTTTGCTAGATCTAGTAGATCTTGAGTTACTTACCAAAAAAATTCCAAGGGATTATCCCTTGGAATTTTTGGTAAGTAGCTCAAGATCGACTAGATCTACATCACGATCGTCATCCAAGAAAGTAAAAAAGACCCGGATGGAGTGCGTTATCATCTTTTTTGCGCCGAAAAATGCACGCTGGTGCTTTGCATAAAAAATACAGCATCACAGTCACACCTAACGCGTTTTGACCAACCACGATGCGTAAAATCACAGAGCCATTTTATAATAGATTCTAACTCCTAACTGTTAGATTCTAACTCTACCATTTCCTTTATTATATTAACTGTTACATAGTCATAGATCAACATGATCAATGTGACAGTTTACATAGATTTAGTTTAAACTGTAGATAAAATTTATGGTCAAAAACCGTTGGATCATACTAAGTTAGAAAGGCATTTTCCAGACATTTACTCTGCCGACAGTGCAGTGCCGTTGCTTTGGTTGGACTGTAGTCCCATTAACTCACATTCTCTGCAGTAACCAAATTACAGGGTACACACCCACCTGCACAGTCTCGCCGCTACACACTGTCACACTGCGCTGCACGGCCAGTCACACGAAAGGCGGAAGATCGCCGCACGGATTAGTAAAAACTGTGAATCCCACCTTAACACAGCAATTTTTCCTTTTAAACAATGAAATCCACACATCTATTAACACAGTTAAAATATTCACCTACAGGTTTAATAATAATATAAAACCTAACTAAACTCACCGTGAAATCGAGTCTCTTCTGTGGCCGTATTTTCGCGATGTATTTATATAACAGGAAACCCTGAATTCTATTTTTAGAAAATGACATCAAAGGCCTTGTTGTTCTGGGATTCACGTTTAGCATGCCCATAAATGGTATGAGGGTTTGTCTGTACGTACCTGTGTAATTAGGCTATGACTGTTATAGGGGCGGTTAATCATATTCGACATATATTTTTAAAGCAATATAAATTATATACATTATTCGACATATATTTTTAAAGCAATATAAATTATATACATTATTCGACATATATTTTTAA
>CALNVZ010003432.1:3644309-3655486 GCA_940671915.1 Paracentrotus lividus | reverse complement strand
TTCTGAAACTTAAGGGGCGCTGAATTGACCTGAGACTTAAGGGCGCTGATTTAACCTGAAGTTAAGGGGGTGCCAAATCGATCTTAAATTCATAGATTGAGCTGAAATGCAGAGGCGCCGAATTGACCTGAGACTTAGGGGTGCCAACTATATCCTATTTACCTGAAACTAAGGGGCCCCAAAAAACACACACAAAAAAAAAACAGAAGGGGTCTTTAAAATGGTCTCTTTCTAAAAATAGCCAAATTTAAAAATTCCATGCCTCCTGGTTTGTATAAACATAGCAAAATTTTCGCTCGCGCTTCGAGCTCGCATCATCTTTTCCCATTGATTTATTACATTGTGTCGAGGAACGTGTAAAATGACCTGTTTTCTAATCATTCGAATGCATCAAAATTTTCGTTCCCTATTCGCACACGCCTATGTTTTTCCTCTTTTACCAGAATTTACATTATGGTATTCTAACCATCAAAACATTTAAATATACTTGTTTTCACGTTACATTTTTTACTTATTTATTTATTTATTTTTTTAATATTATTTTTTGGGGGCACTTCAAATTTATGTTCAACATATTAGCGGCGTCAAATTGAGCTTACACGTACGGTCGCCAAGATGACCTGAAACTTATGGGGGCACTGAATTGAAGTTAAGGGGATGTCCAATCGATTTTAAAATTAGGGGCGCCAAATTGAGCTTACACTTATAGGGCGCCCAAATGATCTGAAACTAAGGGGCGCCGAATTTACCTGAAACTAAGGGGGCAACAAATAGGTTTTTAAAATTTGGTTTCTAGTATATAGATAGAGCAAAATTTCAAAATTCATGCATCCGGGTCTGTATATACATAGCAAAATTTGCGCTCGCATCCTTTTTTTCCCTCAATGAATTATTACATTGTGTTCCTGAGGAACGCATGAATTAATGTCCTGTTTTCTAATCATTTGAATACATCAAAACTTCCGTTCATGCTTCGCGCTCGTCTGTGTTTTTCCTCTTACCAAAATTTACATTATGGGATTCTAACCATCAAAACATTTCAATTTATTTGATTTCACGTTACATTCATTTTTGCATTTCAAATTGACCTAAATCTTAGGGGGCGCCAAATTGAGCTTAAACGTAGGGGCGTCAAATTGACCTGAGACTTAGGGATACCAAATTTATCTTAAACTTAGGGGCTCCAACTTTATTTTTAACTTAGGGAGGTGTGCCGAATTAACCTGAATCTAAGGGGCAACAACTAGGTATTTGAAATATGGTCTCTAAAATTTTTAATTCCTCCTGGTCTGTATATACAGTGCGTCCCAAAAAGAACTATACACTTTTGAAATAGCTGCCAAATAAAAAGTATATTTTTTTAGGTAATGAAATTTACATGTTATGGGAAAGCCTTATCCAAATTTCATATGACATCAAAGAACTCCGAAAAATAAGTCATGCATGAATGAGGCAGCGTTCACTTTTGTAAAGGGTATCGGAAATTTAAGGGTGCGCAGGAATTGCCATAATAACCAATTGTATGAAGGAAAAGTCATTTGGAGGCTTATGGAATTGACAGGATGATATGCAGAATTACTTGATTCAATTATGATGAGTTGGGGTTTGCTAAGTGAAGTTTGTGGAATTGGGGGATTACAATTTTCAATGCATGAGTGAACATGGGAATTATGTATTTCCCTATTGTTGCATTGTAACTGTTCCAAGCGGTTTCTTCTGTGTGTGTTAGTTTGTGTCAGGATGGGGGTGCAGAACGGTGAGATGCAGGGTAAAGTTTTGTAATCAGTTTTGATAATCGTTTCTGATCTTTTGGAATTGTCTGAATGTCTAACATCAGTGATGTTCTTTTTTTCCAACAACATTTTTTTTAGAGTATTCCATTTACATAAATCCCACTGGATAATTAAGTTTCAATGCAGAAAGTTTAGACAATCTTAACAGTAATTGAAATTGGGGCAGGCAATATTATGATGTCACTGAATGTTTAAAACCCCCCCCCCCCAAAAAAAAAAAAAAAAAAAAAAAGAAGAGAAGAAGATGCGAGGAGGTAGTCAGGATATTTGGACGTAGAAACCAAATGAAATATGAATGGTCAAAACACACCCATGCAAAAGAGAGAGATAGAAGAGAAAGAGGGAGGGAGAACGGGAGAGAAAGAAAGAGAGAGATGAAAGAAGAGAGAGGGAGAGAGGGAGGAAGAACAAAGAGAGAGAGAGAGAGAGAGAAGAGGGAGGGAGAGAAAAGGAAAGAGAAGAGAGAGAGAGATTAAACACAAACCTACTGGAAGGAACCTGGAAAATTTCAAAGCAACCAATAGGAAATTACATATTTGTTTCACTCCATTGCATGAATGTATTCCAATTCCACAAATTTCACTTAGCACAATCCCAACTCATCAATACATCAGTAATTCTATGCAATATCAGTCCCAAATTCCATAAGCTCCAAATTGACTTTCCTCATACAAAAGGTAGGGCAATTCTCTGCGCAACACCTAATTCCATACCTTTACAAAAGTGAACGCTGCTCATTCATAGCATGACTTTTTCGGAAGTTTTTGATGATCCATATGAAATTTGGGATAATGAACTTTCCATACCATGGTAAATTTCATTACCTAAAATCATATATTTTTTTTGGCAAGCCCTTTACAAAAAGTGTATAGTTCTTTGGGGACGCCCTGTATTATTATATGCAAATTTGGCTCGCACGCTAGTTACCGCTCGCCTATCAATTCTTTTTCCCAAGAAGATTATTACATTGTGGTCCTGGAGGAACGCAGTACAATGCCATGCTTTTCTCTCATCATTTCAAGACATCAAAATTCGCTCGTCGCCTGTATTTTTACCTACACCATAATTTGCATTATAGGATACTCATCAGAACATCTAAATTTATTGAATACACGTTACATTTATTTTTGCATGTTTCCCAGGGGCATTACCAAGCACACTAAAATCGTACATGTATGGGCGCGCAATTCAAAACTAACATTTAGGGGGCGCCATGAATTAGTTGGACGCCAAATGGAGCTTAAACCTTAGGGGTGACCAATTTATTGCGTTTGAACTGAGGGAGGGAAGCAGAAGGATAGATAAGCAGCTAGATAGATAAATATTCATCTCTCTTTCATAATCATGTAAAATTACTGGGCAACATACGGTCTTTGAATTATGGAGGCCAAATTGATCCTAAACTTCAGGTCTCTATTTACGTAGAGCAAAATTTTCGATCGCGCTTCGCGCTCGCTTTATTTTTCAAAGAGTTATTACATTGTGTTCCTGAGGAATGCCATAAAATGTCACGTTTTCAGAGATCATTTCGATACATCATATTCTGCTCGCGATTCACGCTCGCCTATTTTTTCTTTCTTGTAACCATATTATGAGGATTCTGAACAACAAAACAATCAATATACATTTGTTTGATTTCACATTACTTGATGGACAGCTCCCGTTCATATGATATTTCTGATGAAAAGCTAAACAAAATTGATACCCCTAATTGCTTGAAATTCTTTGCTTTCTGATCTGTAAAGTAGAGGGGGAAAAAAAATCTGATCGCGCTTCGCGCTCGTATTTAGAAATATTCGTATTTTCATCTAAAGCGTAATACCTCATATCCCTAGAAATTCTTTTCCATGAACTCACATTGGCAAGTATTCACAAAAAAAAAAAAAAAAAAAAAAAAAAAAAATCAAATAAAATTATTATTCAAAATCCTTCAACATACATTTAAGCCGTAGGCCTATGTTTGCCTGGCGGGGGGGGGGGGGGGGGGAGGGGGGGGGGCGCCATATTTTGAAAAGTACACAGGGGCGCCAAATTCACGTCGGGCCCCCGGGGTGGCGAAATCCTGGATACGCGCCTGATAGGCCATAGGGATTCTTGTCAGGTCATCGAATTTTCCTCTCCTGATCATTCATTATGATTGTCCATGAACCCTTTCTGACTAACCTTACCGTATGCCTCTGAACTTCGTCCTGTTGATAAACCCAATGCTGTCCTAGGTGACATTTACAAGTATACTTCTTCTGCATGTTTTCATCCAGGATCTTACTAAAAATGTCTTCACCGGGATGCCTCCTATTCTGAAGAGATTCCAATGCTCCCCCAGCAACAAGAAAAATCCCCATGACGGTTAAGTTAGATGTGTATGTCATGTGCTAAAATCAGGACCCGTGTATTTTAGGTTGAAGGATTCTTCTTTCTACACTGTAAAAAAAAAGTGAGTAAAATCTTACCCAACTGAGCAAAAAACGTAACTCGCGTGAAATTGAGTAAAAAATATTACTCATGCAGTAGAGCCAATGTTACTCAGAAAAGAGTAACTTTTAGTCATCTATTGTATCATTCCTAGCTTTCGAAAGGAGTAACAATTAGTTTACTCATTTTCTTGCGAGAGTTACCTTTTTACTAGCTCTGTTAAGCGTAAATAAAATTTACTCCGTTGGGAGAAAGCATTAGTTTATCATTTTCTTGCGAGTTACATTTTTACTCTGTTAAGAGTAAACAAAATTTACTCCGTTGGGACTAAGCATAATTATGTTTACTCATTTTCTTGCGCGTTATCTTTTTACTAGCTCTGTTAAACGTAAACTAAAATTTACTCCATTTGGAGAAAGCATTAGTTTACTCATTTTCTTGCGAGTTACCTTTTTTTTTTACAGTGTTACTAGTTCGCAAATTTGAAGAAAGTCCACATTACCCTAAACTCTAATTTCTCTCATCAACTTATAGAATTAATGGCCCAAAAGTTACAATCCTGGTTAACTGAGCTCAACAACTGTCCGGGGAAGCCCTCCTAATGGTGACCTACAAACTGGAGTCTGTATTGGGCATGTCTGTCTGTACAGATCTCCTTTATACAATATTGGTCGTTGATACCTTCCGCTCTGGATGGTTGAGAGGTGCAATTCGGACCTTGGTCGTGACTTGTGTTTGTTGTAGGCCTCTCAATATAATTATTTGGCAATTTGAGGAAACACCTTTCAATTTTTTGTCGTGCCACGGGAGCTTTTTTCCAAAGTGTTTTACATAATGGTGCTTATTGAAGAAGCTCTTAAGTGCGAGGAATCAGAAAGGTGTGGGTAGAGTGTTAATTTTATTTTAATAACATCGATATGAATGTTTCCCAAGTGAAAAAATTCAAAGTCCTGAAAATAAGATCACCAGAAAAGGGTCGAGGGCGCTGAAGACTCACTGAAGTGACTGGCTCAAAGACCAGCAATCTGACTCGGCCTGGAGGTTTTCCAGAGACACGTGGTACATACCCTAAGAAGCCATCAAGAAAGGCTATGGACTCTTGCAAAACTATTTCAATGGTTATTTGATAAGAAATTTGACTGAGCACCCCGTGGGGTATGAATAATTATGAACATGGTGGGTTTTTTCGTAAAATCTGTTAATAAAATACCCCTGGAATACCAAATTTCTCAAAATTTCACATTTTCCTCATTGTTTCAGTTCTTGGTAGCATAAATACTGATCACGAAAAAGTAAAGCAAACTTCAAAAAACATAAAAAAATTGTAAAGACTAGCTTAAATCTGTGGTTTAAAGGGGAAGTTCACCTGGAATTTTATTGGTTTTTAAAAAATGTAGAAATAAAGAAAAAAAAAATGAGTGAAAGTTTGAAGAAAAATGACCAAAAAATAGCGATTTATGAATATTTAAAGTTATGATTCTGTGACGTCACGTGCGAGCAGCTCTTCCATGTGTTGTGTATGCAAATTCTATAAAATTGTCTCTTTTCATTGTTCTTGATAAAGAAATGGGTCAATTTGATAGAAAGCATGTATATGACATTATGTTCGATGATAAATCGACTGCACAGGTGAAATGATTAATTTTTCTTCAGAAAAATGACATTTTATGGAATTTACACTACATAACACATAGGAGAACTGCTCGCACGTGGACTTCACAGAATCAATAATTCAAATATTTATAACTTCGTTATTTTTTTATCGATTTCTCCAAACTTTCACTCAATATTTTCTTTAATTTTTCTCGCATTTTTCAAGCCAATTTGAACCAGGGTGAACTGCCCTTAACTATGGTGAGCAAAAATGAGACAAATGTGTTTACGTTAATGTTCCTTACTGTACATGTTGGATTCTGGAATATAATGCTTTAGGGTAAGTCCACGCTATTTGTTCCCAAGATGGTGATTTTTCGACTTTTTGACCATTTTTGTGTCAAGTGTGTTATATTCTAAAACCTGAAGTGCATAATTTATCAACAAAAAATGTTCATGGTCGGTATGGATTCGAACCGGGTTCACCTAGACATGGAAAGCGTACCGTGGACGTTACCAATAGACCAACGGAGAAATCTCGCTAAGTGGCTTAAGTTATATGACAGCATAGTAGATGTTTATGGCAAATTTGAAGAAGTTTATCATGCACAATATGATTTGCTCAACCGTGAGAAACTGATGTGAATTGGTCTAACAAGCTCATAAGGCGCTTCTCATCCCAGGGGACCCAGGTTAGAATCCCAACGAAGTCACGCCGTTTTTGCCCATTTTTGCTGAAAGTTCAGCTCACGTGAAAGTGCTAAAACAGAACTTCAGTTTTTAGAGTGTAAGTGGGTTTGTAATGGTATCATAATGTGTCATATATCACCATATAAAGGGTAAATGAAATGAACTTAATGCAAATGAGATCAAAAAAGGTCATTTCAAAGGTCATGTGACGTCACAAGGTTCATTAATATTCTGAAGAAACATAGCTTTCCATTTATTTTTAGACTTAGATATTCAGGTCTCAGAATAGTCTCACGAAAAGTTACTGAGGCTGATGTAAAATCATTCATTTTTATTACTCACCCTCCACCTTTAGAAATGAAACAAAATAAGTGTTTTTTACACTTGTGTTTTGTATTATGTTTGTTTTGTTTAATCAGAGAGATTTTTACCAAAGATGTTGCTACGCCCTTGGCTACACCAATTGTTAATGTGAAAATATTATAGGGAATAATTGTCCCGTTTGTTACCTGTCCCGTTTGTTTATCTGACATATTTTTAAAACTTGACCTTGCTAAAGAAAACTCGAAGTTGTATTAACGTTAAATATGTACTAAACAAATGTTATTACATGTCTAAGAGGAATAGACTATGCAAGTTTAGATCTACTTTTTAAATTCAGAGTTATATGTGAACCAAGTCAAAATTTGAAAAAACCATTTTTTTCTGGTCCCGTTCGTTACCGACGAATAAATGATCATAGATTAATTATGAATTGAGTTATTTCAACTATTTTTTTTTTTGTTTTTGTTGAAGATTCTTAATACCTTAATATACCTAAGGATTGAGATTTGATTTAAAGATTTTTCAAAATTTTTTTTCAAAACAAGCCCTATTTTTGCCTCCGAATGTCCCGTTTGTTTACCGCGCAAAAAGCTTTGCACTTGCCCTTTAATAGTTGGGAAAATTTTTTGTACTTCCCCATGCAGTTTTAAATAGTTTAAGTCAATGTAAGTAGCAACAATTGAGATAAATCGAAATTTACTTTTCAATATGCCATTTGTTAGAAACTGGGAAACGCTTCATGAATATTCTGAATAGCATAATTTTAAATAGGTCTATACCTCCATATTTCCAATGAAATAATTAGCCCAGATAACTTAATGACAAAAACCTCAATTTGTCAAATTCCGTTTTGTCTCATCAAAGGACATTATTAAAAGCGCAATTTGTTACACCTTTTCCACCCTCACTCATTAATTTCACAAAATGGATATGCTTTGCACTTTAACAAATGTCAAACCAATCATCATAACAAAACCAAAACAAAAATAAAAATAACATACATATTAGATTTAGCCTATAATACAAATTATTGTCGGTATTCCTTTTACGATCCCAATTAGACCAAATGGGAAGCAAACTTATTAACATGTCAGCTTTTGTAAATTTCCGCTTGGTCTAAACACACTTTGAATAATGCTCGTTTGGTCTCATCCCCACGTGGTCTAATTCCATCTCGATACCAGTTCGTTTGATTAACTTTTCGTCTAATTGAACTTTACTTTATTTTAGTTTCTGTCCATATTTGTTTAATATCACAGGCCTGGTCTAACACTTGCATAAAGTGCATGCTCAATGTGCAATAATTAATGGCTCATCATTTTGACAAACCTATTGTCGACTCCGCCCCTTTCTATTTTGAAATACATTCTTACAGCAGAAATTATTGCAGCTGATTTACCCCATTTTGGTCCAGAGGGTTCATACGCCATATAATTCCAGGTCAATCGAGGCCAAGCAGATGGATGCATTAGATGATTCCCTTTCTTTCAGAGCAGTTGATTAAATTATGGAACAGAGGTGGATCCAGTCATCATCCAGGATTTGCCAATGGTGGGGGGGGGGGGGCCGCCAAATGTTCCGATTTTGACATTAGCAGTCAATAGGCTGTTTCCATAATATGGGAGGGCATCCCCTTGCGCCCCCCCCCCACCACTGTGAAATCTCTAATCCTATGCAAATTACCGTATCATCCTCAAGGTTTCCTATTGCTTGCATGGAGAGCCATGCGACCAAAAAAAAAAGAAAGTCAGCCCTTGTTTGAACAATTATTTATGTTTAATACTGATAGATGTAATGAACGGGTGCGGTAATCAGTAAGTGAAATCTATAACATGACATCGAGTCTTCTCACAGGAATAATTATAATTTATACAGATAATTATGTTGCCGAACGAGTCTTTATATTGGCACATACTAGACCTAATACATGTATATTAATGCAATACTACACCTCATGAAACGTCTCGCATATAGATCTTCTTCACTATACTTGAGCTATCAGGTTAGGTTGACTGCTGAGTCGGTCATATTACACTTTAAGCAAATACCTTTAAGCTGATGTTATGTATTATATAAAGACTCGCATATTTATTAATAGCACAAAACGAAATGACGAACCCAAAAATGACAAGCGATATTATGAAGTATAAAACATGAGAATAGGAGATGACTTTTGTTTTGTAATTTCTCAATAATGCAGAGCTCTTACCACACGAATCACCACATATCACATTCTAAGTATTTGCTCTCATTTAGATATATTAATTATATTGTGTCAATCAATTATTACGAATATATATTGATTTACCAGAATTATATCATCTTCTGACAAAGTTTACTATTGTACATGATTGTAGTAGAGAGTATAATAGGATAGTCTCATTATGCATATTTGAGAATAGTTAGGTAAGCATCCTGCAGAAAAAGAATAATGAATTAAACAGGTGCGAGCGGTGATCCAACACTCGCCAAGTCAGCCATACGACAATCAAATCTCCTACTGATGGATTATCCGTAGCAGAAAATTACGTGCACGCGGAAGCACTCCGTCACTCGCCAGGATCACATGGATTATCGTCATAAGTCACCGACGCGCTGAAGGAGTATGTTGTACAAGCTAACACATTCAGTGAATATGAGAAGCGAAATCGCGGACGCACGTACGAATGTACAGAACCTGTTGCGTCCTTAGTGCACAGTCACAACGCAGGCTAGCGTTCGATGCCGAGCACGTTGTCGCACGTATTGACTGCCTTACACAATGTTAATTACCGCCAGCTTTAATCAGACAGTAGAAAACTCTCTCACGATGTGATTCTCTGTAAACGAGTAGTCACTATTGCGCGTAGAGGTTAGCCGGTCGAACAGGTACAAAATATGCCATTGTAGTTACGTTCACATTAGGAAGTTAAAATATACATATACAAGACACTTCAACAATCTACGAACCGAGCGAGGAAGCATAGCAAGATAGTAAGAAACAGATAACCAAATAGCTGATGCCATGAGCACTGCTAACGAAGGCTAGTTGAGATGAGATTCACGTGACCACGTAGGCATAAATCAGATCACGAGTTGTTTGAGCAGCTAGAGCATACGCCACGATAGACACGCAATCTATAGGTGATTAATCAATTGGTGAGTTAGAGCTTATGTATCTCGTATATATATGATCTCTCGTTATTTGAGCTTTTAATTATTTATATTATTTCTATTTCCATTTTTTTACTATATCTAATATAAATTAATCTCTTTTATCTTGAAGTGGCGCGGGGGTGGTGCATCACCTCTCAGGTACACAAACATATACAGCTGTTTATTATGCACTTCTACTTTTTTCCTGTTTTTCATAGCATATTCATACTCATCCTTGATCTTAATTATTCTTTTAATATATTCAATTCTATCATTTATACTATATTATTAATTACTAAAACTTATACAAGTCTTCAGTTAAGGAATAGGACGGAGTTATTCTATTAACTGTGTATATATAAAGTAAGACAATATCATTCATGCTATTATTTCCAACCATATAAAGTTATAGGATATTCTCATATTCATACATAGGAAGCATACCATCTACTCTCACTACTATAGGTTAGATATATAACATTGTCATGTTACAGAACTTTTCCTAGATTCAAATTAAAGAGACTTGAATAATCACTCACCGTTTAATCCGAGAGAGAAATGTATTAGTTGTTTCAGCATAAAATTGATTGACAAAGAGTGAGAGGCGAGTATTGCGGCTACTCTGATCTTCTATATATGCATGAGAACCAGGCACTTAATCATCTTTGCGCAGAAGAGCATTGTAATAAAATCGTAAATATAATATCTCCATGTAACCATGGAGTTCAGTTACTATAACTGTTGATTACAGAGGTAATCAGGTAAACTCTTACAAGCAACAAACCAATGGCTTGTACAGAGTGCACTGTTCCACCGACAAATAGCAAGCATAAAGATTGGAAGTCGTAAGGGATGGAGCCAGATGTACGGTACACAGCTGCTGCAGTAGTCTGTGATGTATTACACGACTGTTGACATCTCCACTACGAATGAGAGATGGTCGAAATATTAAAAATCAGTGAGATACAGGAATAACGTTGCTGGAGCACTCTTGTCGGAATATCTACGTAATGTTAGAGCTTATTTCCCGAGATACATAGTCTTATCACACAACAAAACCCAGACTCGCTGGAAATAGGAGATACCGACTCTGATCGGACAGTTGCAATGGCAAACGCAGCCAACGATAAGATGCTGACAATGATTGCTCTCCGGTGAGGCCCAAGATACGACAGTTGGTGACCCAGCCGCTTATTAAAGATTTATCACATATCTATACACCCACCACCA
>CALNVZ010003432.1:3587860-3644284 GCA_940671915.1 Paracentrotus lividus | reverse complement strand
GCCATATTTTGAAAAGTACACAGGGGCGCCAAATTCACGTCGGGCCCCCCGGGGTGCGAAATCCTGGATACGCGCCTGATAGGCCATAGGGATTCTTGTCAGGTCATCGAATTTTCCTCTCCTGATCATTCATTATGATTGTCCATGAACCCTTTCTTGACTAACCTTACCGTATGCCTCTGAACTTCGTCCTGTTGATAAACCAATGCTGTCCTAGGTGACATTTACAAGTATACTGTCTTCTGCATGTTTTCATCCAGGATCTTACTAAAAATGTCTTCACCGGGATGCCTCCTATTCTGAAGAGATTTCCAATGCTCCCAGCAAAGAAAATCCCCATGACGGTTAAGTTCAATGTGTATGTCATGTGCTAAAATCAGGACACCGTGTATTTTAGGTTGAAGGATTCTTCTTTCTACACTGTAAAAAAAAAATGAGTAAAATCTACCCAACTGAGCAAAAACGTAACTCGCCGTGAAATTGAGTAAAAAATATTACTCATGCAGTAGAGCCAAATGTTACTCAGAAAAGAGTAACTTTTAGTCATCTATTGTATCATTCCTAGCTTCGAAAGGAGTAACAATGTTTTTACTCATTTTTTGCGAGTTACCTTTTTACTAGCTCTGTTAAGCGTAAATAAAATTTACTCCGTTGGGAGTAAAGCATTAGTTTACTCATTTTCTTGCGAGTTACATTTTTACTCTTGTTAAGAGTAAACCAAAATTTTACTCCGTTGGGACTAAAGCATAATTATGTTTACTCATTTTCTTGCGCGTTATCTTTTTACTAGCTCTGTTAAGCGTAAACAAAATTTACTCCATTTGGAGTAAAGCATTAGTTTACTCATTTTCTTGCGAGTTACCTTTTTTTTTTACAGTGTACTAGTTTCGCCAAATTGAAGAAAGTCCACATTACCCCTAAACTCTAATTTTCTCTCATCAACTTATAGAATTATGGCCCAAAAGTTACAATCCTGGTTTAACTGAGCTCACAAACTGTCCAGAGGCCTCCTAATGGGTCTGACTACAAAACTGGAGTCTGTATTGGGCAGTCTGTCTGTACAGATCTCCTTTATACAATATTGGTCGTTGATACCTTCCGCTCTGGATGGTTGAGAGGTGCCAATTCGGACCTTGGTCGTGACTTGTGGGTTGTTGTAGGCCTCTCAATATAATTATTTGGCAATTTGAGGAGACACCTTTCAATTTTTGTCGTGCCCACGGGAGCTTTTTCCAAAGTGTTTTACATAATGGTGCTTATTGAAGAAGCTCTTAAGTGCAGGAATCAGAAAGTGTGGGTAGAGTGTTAATTTTATTTTAATAACATCGATATGAATGTTCCCAAGTGAAAAATTCAAAGTCCTGAAAATAAGATCACCAGAAAAGGGTCGAGGCGCTGAAGACTCACTGAAGTGACTGGCTCAAAGACCATGCAATCTGACTCGGCCTGGAGGTTTTCCAGAGGACACGTGGTACATACCCTACAGAAGCCATCAAGAAAGGCTATGGACTCTTGCAAAAACTATTTCAAATGGTTATTTGATAAGAAATTTGACTGAGCACCCCTGGGGTATGAATAATTATGAACATGGTGGGTTTTTTCGTAAATCTGTTAATAAAATACCCCTGGAATACCAAATTTCTCAAAATTTCACATTTTCCTCATTGTTCAGTTCTTGGTAGCATAAATACTGATCACGAAAAAGTAAAAGCAAACTTCAAAAAACATAAAAAATTGTAAAGACTAGCTTAAATCTGTGGTTTAAAGGGGAAGTTCACCCTGGATTTTATTGGTTTTAAAAAATGTAGAAAAATAAAAGAAAAATATGAGTGAAAGTTTGAAGAAAAATGACCAAAAAATAGCGAATTTATGAATATTTAAAGTTATGATTCTGTGACGTCACGTGCGAGCAGCTCTTCCATGTGTTGTGTATGCAAATTCTATAAAATTGTCTCTTTTCATTGTTCTTGATAAAGGAATGGGTCAATTTGATAGAAGCATGTATATGAACATTATGTTCGATGATAAATCGACTGCACAGGTGAAATGATTAATTTTCTTCAGAAAAAATGACATTTTATGGAATTTACACTACATAACACATAGGAGAACTGCTCGCACGTGACGTCACAGAATCAATAATTCAAATATTTATAACTTCGTTATTTTTTTATCGATTTTCTCCAAACTTTCACTCATATTTTTCTTTAATTTTTCTGCATTTTTCAAAGCCAATTTGAACCCAGGGTGAACTTCCCCTTTAACTATGGTGAGCAAAATGGGAGACAAATGTGTCTACGTTAATGTTCCTTACTGTACATGTTGGATTCTGGAATATAATGCTTTAGGGTAAGTCCACGCTATTTGTTCCCAAGATGGTGATTTTTCGACTTTTTGACCATTTTTGTGTCAAGTGTGTTATATTCTAAAACCTGAAGTGCTAATTTATCAACAAAAAATGTTCATGGTCGGTATGGGATTCGAACCGGGTTCACCTAGACATGGAAGCGTACCGCTGACGTTACCAATAGACCAACGGAGATCTCGCTAAGTGGCTTTAATTATATGACAGCATAGTAGATGTTTATGGCAAATTTGAAGAAAGTTTATCATGCAACAATATGATTTGCTCAACCGTGAGAAACTGATGTGAATTGGTCTAACAAGCTCATAAGCGCTTCTCATCCAGGGGACCCAGGTTAGAATCCCAACGAAGTCACGCCGTTTTTGCCCATTTTTGCTGAAAGTTCAGCTCACGTGAAAGTGCTAAAAACAGAACTTCAGTTTTTAGAGTGTAGTGGGTTTGTAATGGTATACATAATGTGTCATATATCACCATATAAAGGGTATGAAATGAACTTAATGCAAATGAGATCAAAAGGTCATTTCAAGGTCATGTGACGTCACAAGGTTCATTAATATTCATGAAGAAACATAGCTTTCCATATTTTTAGACTTAAGATATTCAGGTCTCAGAAATAGTCTCACAAAAGTTACTGAGCTGATGTAAAATCATTCATTTTTATTACTCACCCTCCCACCTTTAGAAATGAAACAAAATAAGTGTTTTTTACACTTGTGTTTTGTATTATGTTTGTTTTGTTTAATCAGAGAGATTTTTTACCAAAGATGTTGCTACGCCTTGGCTACACCAATTGTTTAATGGAAAATATTATAGGGAATAATTGTCCCGTTTGTTACCTGTCCCGTTTGTTATCTGACATATTTTTTAAAACTTGACCTTGCCAGAAAACTCGAAGTTGTATTAACGTTAAAATATGTACTAACAATGTTTATTACATGTCTAAGAGGATAAGACTATGCAAGTTTAGATCTACTTTTTAAATTCAGAGTTATATGTGAACCAAAGTCAAAATTTGAAAACACCATTTTTTTCTGGTCCCGTTCGTTACCGACGAATAAATGATCATAGATTAATTATGAATTGAGTTATTTCAACTATTTTTTTTTTGTTTTTGTTGAAGATTCTTAATACCTTAATATACCTAAGGATTGAGATTTGATTTAAGATTTTTCAAAAGTTTTTTTCAAACAAGCCCTATTTTTGCCTCCGAATGTCCCGTTTGTTACCGCGCAAAAAAGCTTGCACTTGCCCTTTAGTAGTTGGGAAAATTTTTGTACTTCCCCATGCAGTTTTAAATAGTTTAAGTCAATGTAAGTAGCAACAATTGAGATAAATCGAACATTTACTTTTCAATATGCCAATTTGTTAGAAACTGGGAAACGCTTCATGAAATATTCTGATAGCATATTTTAATAGGTCTATACCTCCATATTTCCAATGAATAATTAGCCCAGATAACTTAATGACAAAAACCTCAATTTGTCAAATTCGTTTTGTCTCATCAAGGACATTATTAAAAGCGCAAATTTGTTACACCTTTTCCACCCTCACTCATTAATTTCACAAAATGGATATGCTTTGCACTTTAACAAAATGTCAAACCAATCATCATAACAAAACCAAAACAAAAAAATAAAAATACATACATATTAGATTTAGCCTATAATACAAATTATTGTCGGCTATTCCTTTACGATCCAATTAGACAAATGGGAAGCAAACTTATTAAACATGTCAGCTTTGTAAATTTCCGCTTGGTCTAAACACACTTTGAATAATGCTCGTTTGGTCTCATCCCACGTGGTCTAATTCCATCTCGATACCAGTTCGTTTGATTAACTTTTCGTCTAATTGCAACTTTACTTTATTTTAGTTTCTGTCCATATTTGTTTAATATCACAGGCCTGGTCTAACACTTGCATAAAGTGCATGCTCAATGTGCAATAATTATGGCTCATCATTTTGACAAACCTATTGTCGACTCCGCCCCTTTCTATTTTGAAATACATTCTTACAGCAGAAATTATTGCAGCTGATTTACCCCATTTTGGTCCAGAGGGTTCATACGCCATTAATTCCAGGTCAATCGAGGCCAAGCAGATGGATGCATTAGATGATTCCCTTTTCTTTCAGAGCAGTTGATAAATTATGGAACAGAGGTGGATCCAGTCATCATCCAGGATTTGCCAATGGTGGGGGGGGGGGGGTGCCGCCAAATTGTTCCGATTTTGACATGTACAGTCAATAGGCTGTTTCCATAATATGGGAGGGCATCCCCTTGCGCCCCCCCCCCACCACTGTGAAATCTCTAATCCTATGCAAGATTACCGTATCATCCTCAAGGTTTCCTATTGCTTGCATTGAGAGCCATGCGACCAAAAAAAAAAAGAAAGTCAGCCCTTGTTTGAACAATTATTTATGTTTAATACTGATAGATGTAATGAACGGGTGCGGTAATCAGTAAGTGAAATCTATACATGACATCGAGTCTTCTCACAGGAAATAATTATAATTTATACAGATAATTATGTTGCCGAACGAGTCTTTATATTGCACATACTAGACCTAATACATGTATATTAATGCAATACTACACTCATGCTCTCCTATATCTTCTTCATATTTGACTTCAGTTATTGCTCTATCGTCAAAATACACTGAACAAATATTTCAAGCGATGTTATTATTATATAAAGACTCGCATATTATTAATAGCACAAACGAAATGGACAACACAAAAATGACAATGTAATTCATGAGACATGAGAATTGACTTTTGTTTTGTATTTCTCAATAATGAGAGTTTAACAAGAAAAATAACATCATCCTTCAAAAGTTATTTTATCTATTAATTTGTCATTTCAAATTATTGAATTTACTGATAATCCAATCTTCGGAAATACATGTACATGATGTATGGGAGTTTAGATATTCATCATTTTGAAAAGGTGTAAGCAATCCTGCAGTAAAAAGAATATGATTAATGCGGCGGTCACAACTCGCCGTACCATCGACGTGCAACTCCCTACGATGGATTTCGTAGAAAATTCGTGCAGCGGAGGTACCTCGCAGGTACAATGCATGTACGACGCGCAGGAAGTTTTTACAATACCCTTCAATAGAATTGCAGGAATCGCAGAAGTTGAATTAGGACCTGTGCGTGCAGTGCACATACAACGCAGGCTACGTCGATGGCACGTGCCCCGTATAGCCTACGACGAGTTAACTCGCCGTACCATCGACGTGCAACTCTCTACGATGGATTTCGTAGAAAATTCGTGCAGCGGAGGTACCTCGCAGGTACATTGCATGTACGACGTGCAGGAAGTAATTACAATACCCTTACTACAGAAACGCAGGAATCGCAGAAGTTGACCCAGGACCTGTGCGTGCATGGCACATGCAACGAAGGCTACGTTGATGGCACGTGCCCCGTAGCCTACGACGAGTTGTGACCGCTGCATTAGAAGTGACCCAAATTTATAATGATTGGTGTAGGCTTAATGTTTGTTTGTTTTTGTTTGTTTGTGCTTTTTTTTTTTTTTTTTTTTTTTTTTTTTTTTTTTTTTTT
Organism: Paracentrotus lividus; assembly: GCA_940671915.1. Taxonomy (NCBI): domain Eukaryota; kingdom Metazoa; phylum Echinodermata; class Echinoidea; order Camarodonta; family Echinidae; genus Paracentrotus; species Paracentrotus lividus. The sequence goes on along the minus strand of CALNVZ010003432.1, from coordinate 3,638,348 downwards.
TTTTTTTTGGGGGGGGGGGTGCCCGCTGACTTTTTTATGCTCTCTTTTTACCTGTTTCGTGATTCATTTCTTGATTTTTATCTTTTTATTTATTCAATCATTTTACTTATTTTAAAAAAATTCGTTTGAGGAGGACGGATAACTTACTGTGTATATAAATAGCATATCTCATTTCCAAAGCCTAAAGTTTTGATATCAAATTAACATAAAGTCCTCATTGTAAACAATTATGGTGTTATCTTGTTTTATCAACTTTTTGATTCAATTAAAGAGCTGCAAACTCTCCGTTTTCAAGAAAATGTATATTGTTAAATAATTATGCAAGGGTGAGAGGCGTATCCACTGACCCTATTCATACCAGCACATTCACTTGCAGCTGTTAAAACGTAATTAATTATGTAACCAATATCACTTAATGTGATTCGGTCGTAACTCCTAGCAACAAAATAATGGCTTGTAAAGATCATGTTCCGACCATGAGTAATTAATGCGGCGGTCACAACTCGCCGTACTTTCGACGTGCAACTCCCTACGATGGATTTCGTAGAAAAATCGTGCAGTGCAGGTACCTCGGAGGCACGTTGCATGTACGACGTGTAGGAAGTTTTTCCAATACCCTTACTACAGAAACGCAGGAATCGCTGAAATTGATCAACGACCTGTGCATGCATTGCACATGCAACGCAGGCTACGTTGATGGCACGTGCCCCGTAGCCTACGACGAGTTGTGACCGCCGCATAAGATAAATCTATAACACCACCCTTCATGATGGTGTCGCACGTGGCCGCATAGCCAAACATACAAAATAGGAATATAGTGCTATAATAATTTCATCTTATCCCTAATGCGGCGGTCACAACTCGCCGTACCTTCGACGTGCAACTCCCTACTGAGGATTTCGTAGAAAAATCGTGCAGCGCAGGTACCTCGGAGGCACGTTGCATGTATACGACGTGCAGGAAGTTTTTCCAATACCCTTACTACAGAAACGCAGTAATCGCAGAAATTGACCAACTACCTGTGCATGCATTGCACATGCAACGCAGGCTACGTTGATGGCACGTGCCCCGTAGCCTACGACGAGTTGTGACCGCCGCATTACGCAACTCTCATAGTATACATGCCGATTTTCGACATCGGTTATTATCCGTTAATATGCGGTTTATTCCCGTTTTATCAGTTGCATTGACGTTCGTCGTCAGGTGTTGTCCGTCAAAGCGACCAAAAGACTATATGACTAACGTTAATGCAACGGATAAAACGGACACGAACCGCATAATTTATGTCAACCAATGTCAAAACTCGGCATGCATTCTTCACTGAGTGTTAGAGCCGCATAAAAGACAACAGATACCATTCTTCTTTTGTACGTATACGTTTAGGCCATGTGATCACGTGTGACAGATGACAGGTATACTATTTTACACTGTATATGTACAAGAAAAAAAAAGTGACAATGGCCGGTATTCTCGAAATATGACTATGGGTGGTATCTCACTTCACGGAGACGTCTCCGCGACGGATAAAAAGAGACGTCTCCGAAGCTTAGGAGACGTCTCCCCGACAATTTTCAAAAAAATGTCTCAAAGCAGTTTAAAAGAACCGTCTCAAAGTAGTTTCCGCGACTCATGAAACGTCTCGGAGACGTCTCCGCGACGTCTCCGAAATCCGTCTCAAAAATGTTTCAAAGTAGTTTCCGCGAAGTAAGATACCACCCTAACATTAGTCTCCCATTGAGTATACCGGCCAATGAAGTCAACTATCCGATGGCATAATGCAATCGCCCCTCCCCCCCCAGCAGCAAAAGGAGGGACCACCATTTTCCCCCGCGACACACCGTGAAAAAAAAACTCCTTTTCAATTCCCCCTCCCCCCCCCCGCCCCCTTGGATTTACGCATGAATAGGGTTTTTAGATTTTTGGAGCATAATAATCATGATTATTCCAAACAATAATACGTAGTCAAAACAAATCATCTTATTTTTCCCCAAAACATTAATATTAATAATAGAACCTTCAAAAAGTATTAGCTTCAGTCCTCTAATTGCCAAAATGACCTTCGGCAGGTAATTCATGATGCTAATTAAGAAACGCACGGCTGATGACTGATCAGACTGCAGTTGCAACGTGGTTGGATAAATCGCGTTGAGATTAATAATTGGATTATGCTTTTAAAAACATGTTCGCATCGAATTATCTCCTGTGGCATCGTGCATGTTGCGAGCCACAACATTTACTGCTGATGCACATGCATGGTGATATTGTTAATTCTCAGCTAGAAATCTGCACTTTTAAGCCCCTTTCACAATTGATGGTGCGACTGCTTACAACCGTTGCGATTGTGTGCAACATTGTGACCAAATGATCGCAAACGAGCGCAAGAGCAATTGTGAAAGCCACTTTAAAAAATCCCCCCCCCCCAAAAAAAAAAAAAAAAAAAAAAAAAAAAAAAAAAAAGAACAAAACAAAACAAATCAAATCAAAATCAAGAAAAAAAAAACCCAACAACAACCACGATATGGCCAATACTGACTACACTCTGAGTCCACACCATTCCAGGTGAACTATCGCTCTCACATTGCCTCGGAAATAACGTATGCTCCAAATGGATCCAGTATGGGGTCAATTGGATTCTTGACTCTTTTTTTTTTTTTAAGTGTAGAAAGTAGAAAAACGACGAGGAAGGCCAATCCGGTATGAAATTGATGTCATTTTTTTCCTCTAAAAAAAAAAAATCAAAAAAAAAAATCGAAGAACCTTTTTTTTTTAATAGGCTAAATCATGATTTTAATCTGTCTTCTCATCTCCCATGTATCAAGGATTCCCGTTGCTTAGCAACGGTATCAACATCAGCTGAGCACGTGTTGGAATATTAATATATTGATTTTCATCATAAAATATGCCAGTGTGTATAATCTAAAACTAAACAATGGTATTGGATGTACAATAGGAACAAAATTATTTTAAAGGAATCGTTCATATTTTTGTTTTTAAAAGAGTGGAATTAGGAACGAGTGGTAGTGGAGTTGTCAGTGTTATTGGATAAAGATTTTGGTTTATAAGTAAGGAATTACGAGTGATAATGATCAACGATTATATAATCCGTCCGTCTGCAAAATTATTATCCATCTCCAAAAAGTCATAATGCAGTTATCTTTTGTACGAAATTAACCCATCTGTAGGCCTATAGCTATTGAGCTTACGGCATAAAATAGCCAATCCTGATAATGGAGTCATATACTACCATGACAACGGCATGTCAATTCTGAGCGAACGAGCTCATCACTGTCTTTTATCTGCAAACATTTCTATAATGCATGATAAAAGACAAAGTTGCAGTTGCTTATTCGCATAGATCACGCATTTCGAAGTGGGGAAGTTGAAAGTGAATTAGTCGGGCGTACGCTGTTTGTTAGAAGAAGTAAAAACAAGAAGATCGATGCCCACTATCATGACTATTGCAATCCACCTGAGCCCCCTCTCCTATTAGGTGACTGTCGCATCTCTTATACTCAAGACGGAAAAGATGATGATGCGGAGGAGGAGGAGGAGGATGAGAAGAATGATGAGGAATTGTGCTTTTAAGTGTTGATGGATGCTTATAGCGCCTAACATCACCTGATCAGAAGTCTCTACACTGAAAAGATAACTTTGTCAATTGACAAATATAAATTTGTCATTAATGTGGTTTAATTTAACAAATTAATAAATTTGTCATGCCAAAGATTTGTCATTATAGATTTGTCATGCACCATAACATGACGAATTTTAATTTGTCATGAAAAGTGGTCTAATTTGACAAACCTTTTTCAAAGTTTGTCATTGCAACATTTTAATTCCTCATTCTCATTTTTCAATTTGTTTTTTTCATTCATCAATTTGTACTGCATTTTGACGTTAATTTGTCATGTAACAGTCAGAAAACATACCTGTAATAAACAAACAATACAGATAGTTAATTTTTTTTGTCAGTTTTAATAGAACCTCGAAATTCCTGAGGAAACAAATTCAAAATACATCAAATCCAGTCAACACTTGCCAGCTCAAGCCTTGCCTCGCAGCTAAATCACGGCGACCGGCGAGTGATTCGAAGACGCTGATTATGTGCGGGGTTTCCCAAACTGTCTTCAGGAGCTAAATTTGTCATGCATTTTGCGTCAACAAATTGATTTGTTTTTCAGCAAATAATTTGTATTATAATTCGTTATGGCCGACTTAAAATCGTCATTTCTACATTGACTGCGAAGAGGATTTGTCAATTACGGTTGCGAAGAGTCGTCACGCAAATAAATCAGTCATGCGCAAGTTTGTTTTTGTCAACACCAGTTGAAACTTTGTAATAGTGCTCGATCAATTTGTTATGTATACTACCATGAGTTTGTCATTTCACAGTTATATCGCAAAACAAATTATTTTACCCCGATTGACGAATTAATCTGGCCTTGTGACAAAGTTATCTTTTCAGTGTAAGCGCTCTACACTATTTTATGCAACATAATTCCTTAATTAATCTGACTACCCGTGCATGGGCATATAGTTGCCAAAACAGGAGAAGAGATTCAACGTGAAGAACTTAGTGATGTTGTTATAGATAATCTGTATATTTTACCCAGAGTCCGTGAAATATCTCGATCTTTATCCTTTTATTCGGACGATATATCAGATCTTCTGACACTTTTCTGTTTGCATTTCATTGGAAAGGCAAACATGGTTTCTGTTCAATCTCGTGGAAACCATCTATAGTCTTCAAGATTTATGAGATAGATTCGGTGATTGGCACGCAATTAAATTTGGTTTGGTGAACGGAATACACTCAAACTTTGCTGTAATAATTAGAGATACCACGACGAGTCTGCCTTCGTTCAGAAGAGTATCGGGAGGAACGAAGGCGGCTATAATTATCATTTGTACGGTTTTTGATATTATATGGATTTTCAACTAAGTTTACCACTGAAGGCGAGGCAATTTTATTTTATTGATTGGTGATTTAGTTATCATTACTTCACGCTATGAATACGAGGAAATACCCACGACTGTGATCATTACTCGAGGGACTGGTTTTATAAGGAGTCCTTATTTGGTTTCGAGCCCGATTTATTATACGACCACTAATATTCTGACATCGAAGCAATCACGCCTTGTTTTGCTCCCCAAGTTTACTGGATTATGAAATCTATCGTGGAAAGGTTTCTAAAATTGTGACGGTATGATCTGCGAACATGAGTCTCATCAAATTTGTCTTATTCACAAGAGGAGAAACCCAGACAGACTATCCTTCATGAAAAGACAGACATAATTTTACAGGTATCTCTTTCACGACAATTGATTGCTCGTTTAAGGTTGGCTCATTTTACATCAAATTACAAGAGATGATGTTTTTGATCGCCGGGTCTCTCCAAATGGATTTTATACAACAGCCAAAGTATGCATTTGCATTAAACCTTGGATTTTTTAAGTGATATGGTGCACTAATAGATTGGAAACTAACCGGTACATAATAAAATTAAAAGATGGCAGCGTTCGCCCGTTCTTTGAGAGCTATATGCACGAAGAGAGTTATTATTCCGACTGTGGTTTGGATGGCTTATCTATCGTTTGGAGCGTTCATGTTCAGCAGAATCGAAAGCCGAGAGGAAACGGACCATGATGAAAGCGAGGAAATATGGCTGAAAGAACTACTAAACAGGGTAGGGATCTGGTTTATTAGAACCGCCGTTTTTAACAATTCCTCTTAATAGAGTAATTTTACTGTACTCTAAGTATTCTTATTCAATTCAATTCAATTAAATGTCACCTTTATTCTGTCTGAAATTAAGATAAAGAGTAACATTTCATTTGGAATGTTATTTCATTTCAATTTTAAGAAATAAACCTCAATGATAACACTTTGATCTTTATGGATAGCCTAAGGATATAAGAAATGACTCAAACTTGAATCACATTGCTGCCAAAATAATTTTGATTGCCAATGCAATTAACACGGAGTGCCATGCCTCCACAAACAATATACCAAAATGTTTCAACTAAATTTTAGGGAAAGTTACCAAATTTCGTTGAAAAAAGAGCAAATTCTAATATAAAAGCATACATGTATATAAGTTTGATAGGGGCACATTGTGCCCCCCCCCTTCCACTGGTCTTGATGGGGTTAACACAGCAATTAGTGTTGGTACATTTTGGTAACGATATATTATGATGTTAATCTCCATAAATTTAACACATTTTTAAGTTTAAAATTTGGGAGGGTTAAACTTCACAATTTGTCCTTGAAACCTGTATTGCGCTCACCGAAACATGCTATAAGCCACAGTGGATGCGAAGTGGTCAACTTCAAAATACACCAGAAGCACAGTTCTTCAAAATTAGCCCTAAAGTTTTGACAAGTAATAATTTTGCCTTCACTCACGCGCGACTCAACGGATCGCTTATTTCATATTTACACAAAACTGAGTTAGTGTAGGCCTACATTGTAAGTGTAAGAAACACTTCTTTCAAGTCTACTTTTCGATGCGAGTTTTTGACCAAAGTTTTTTTTTTTTTTTTAGTTTGTGCCCCCCCCCCCCCTATCTCAGAATTGAAAACTACCTTATTAAAAATCGGCTGAGGAAAATTTCTAAAGACCCCTTATTTCAATGATTTCTAGTGGATTTCCCCCCTACCTAAGCCCCTAAAATATACTCATTTTCTCGAGAAATCGCAAACGAGCATACGTGTATGGTTGACCACCTGAGTGGTGTTCGGGGGGGGGGGTGTTACCAATATTGTTCTGCACTGTTATTCATACACGATTTTTTACAGAATTCTTTATAATTGTGTTTAGGTGTTCAATATTCATGGTGACCTTTAAATCAAATGATATATTTTGATTATCAATTTGCATATACACTAACTTCCCCTTCTACTCTCCGAGTTTTTAATGCAAAGATTTTCGAATCTGCCTTGTAGACAAAAAAAAAATTCTCGAATTCTCGAACGTAAGGTGTTGAGTATGCAAGTCATGTATATATTTTTTTAAATGACGAGTTAAATGCTCTTTAATCAAGTAGCTAAGCAACAAACCCAACATTTCCTTATTATACTGGGCGCAGTTATATTATACTAATTCAGACTATAATAAACCCGTGCTTATGGGTGAGAAATTACAATCAACGTAAATTGATCCATTAATTATTTATGTTATCATGGATATATCCCATTAATTAGCATATTGTTTTTCTTTTAAATTTCAAACCATTGAGGCAAGAACGTGTGTTCAGTCATTATGAAGAATAGGGCTATAGAGGGTAATGATCCATACGAAATTAATTATTTTTTATATCTTTTATATCTTTTTGTCACGTGAAAGTTACAAATGTCCATTAGAACTAATTAACAACGCTTGTCTTCAAATGTCTTATCGATTAAACCCACTCGAAATATTAAAAAAACCCTCTAAAATTACAATGATCATTTCTCCTTATCTTTGCAGACGTGGACATGAGTATGCTCCTCATTGTCAACTTCGTCAGGCAAACCGCCATTATGATACCCCCCCCCCTCTCATTCTCTCATTATTTTCTGTTTATTACATGCAACCCGTTTTGCTAAATCTCTCCTAATAATCGAGCGCTTTATATCCACTTGGTCTAACATCAGGGGGACGTTTCATGTAAAGACTTGTCGGACGTTTTACCCGACAAATTTGCTCTCAGCCAATCAGATGCAAGCATTTCAGTAGCTTATAAGAGTTGTCAGTGAGAATCAGTGAATATTTGTTTCAGGAAATCTTGGTCCAATTCTCTGTTTTTCTAATACCATAATAATTTGGTCTAAGTTTTCCTTGGTCTAATTTTCACTTGGTCCGATGACCACTCGTCTATTGCCAACTTCGTCTAATATCCAAACTGTCTTATTGCATTTTGGTCTAATTTCCAAATGAATATTTGGTCTATTACCAGTTTGTTACTGGAAGTCACAAAGTGGTGTTAGACCAGGTGGATATTAGACAAAATGGTGAATACGCGAAGTAGCAATTAGACCTAAAGGTAATTAGAACGAACTGGTTGTAAACAAAATGGAGTTAGACCATGGGGATGAGACCAAACGGGCATTAGTCAAAGTGGGTTTAGACCAAATGGCAATATTTACCATTAAGCTGAGCAGACTATCAGTTCCGCCCCTTACACTCAGGCGGTCAACCATATGCCGATATAGGAGTCTTTTAACATTTTCTCCCCGACCTCTTTTTACTAAGGGTAGTTTTATTTTTTGAAGAAATATCCTGAATAGGGTCCAAAATATTATGGTCCAAAAACTTGTGAAAAGGGCCTTTGATAGCTCCCCCTCCAAAAGCCTGAAATAGAGGGGAGGGGGTGATTTTGATGGCAGCTTCCCTTCCAAAAGCCTGTAATAGGAGGTAATTTTGACACGGCTCCCCTCCAAATAGGGGGTATCTCTATAGAATCGCGGAACGAGCATACGTGTATGGCTGACCACCTGAGGAGGAGGGTACCAGGAGGAGGAGGGGGGGGGGATATCAGTAAAACAACCAACGTGGTGCGTAGAGTCATCATGTCAAATTCATTGACGAAATATATTCCATTTTTTCCTTATTATCTTGCAGACTGTCAGGCCATAAACAACAAATACAGATATTGACATAGACATCGACCTCAATGGACCCATCATCGATGAATTCCTTGATAAAATTGTCCATCGGTACCACCCAGAGAGGAGGAATTACAATGGGATATGGCAGGGGTATTCACTTCTGCCTAACTGTGGTATCAACAATCGGTATGTTTAAAATTATATAGGGGAAAGTCCTAGCTATTTTGCAACCTTGTCCATGTGTTACAAACGAATAATTTACCATAAATTAATTATTATGAAATGATGCATCTAAATTATTTTTCATGTTTCGTGTAAAGGTTATGGTAATAAGAATGATAATAATAAATAAAGCATTTTCAATGAGCCATCGATCTCATTAAAACTATTCAGAGGCCACAGAGGGAAAAGAAGGAAGAAATGGAAACTTAGGGAGAAGGATTCAAAAACATATTACAATCTAACGAAACGAAAGGTTCAAAAGTTGCCCAAAAACATGAAAATATTTGAGTTGAATCTTTTAATAATTGATTATGGTGAATTATTCGATGGTACACACGGTACAAAGTTGCAAAATAGCTTGGACTTTTCCATAAGCATTAATAGGGGTCCTTATCCCACCAAGTAGACACACTTGAAAAAAAAAAAAAAAAAAAAAACTCTACTAAAAGACAAGCTGTCAAGTTCTCTTCCAAAACTAGAGAAAAATAGTGTCTTGGTGGAGTGGGGACTGTCAAGAAAAATCTTAAAAGATTAGTGAAAATCAAAAGGCAGTGTTCCAGTAAAAATCTTTTATCGAGATTCCAGAAAGATGACTTAAAGCTCCTCTGACGCACCAAACCCCAAAGGGGTCTCAAAGGGGTCTCCAAAAGAAAGTGAGATACTAAACAATAGCTCTGAGAGAACTCTAAGAGAGAGAGAGAGAGGGTGGGGGGGGGGGGGAGAGAGAGAGAGAGAACGTGACATTTCTCTGTACTTTGGAAATATCCCATCAGACCTCGTCTGGGTTGGTTGGATGCAGATAGCTGACAGCGAGGCGTTATTGAACTTCATAATTCATCATCGATAATATTAATAAAGGCCTATAATTGTCATTATCACGGTCACTATTTCTATGAATAATTAATGTGAAGTACACTTATGCTATTAAGTATAATAAAATGAGATATTGTCAAACGAGGTGATAATAGTCAAGGTAATAATAGTCCGGTGATATTTAGTCATGTTTATTTATGAACGATTCATATTTTGAAACTTTTGTGTACCTCTTTACATATCTGTCAAAATACATGGTCTAGATGGTATTCCGTTGCATAAAATCACCTAAAAATAAATTACCCATTAAGAGTTGATACATTGCTTAGGCCGGTAAAAGCTTTTCTCAATCAACGCTCCCATTTAAGTGGCTTTTTTTTAATACGCCAATATGAAATTTCATTATAAATTTGCACAAAGGAGTAATTCACTGGAATCATGGTAGCTTATACGTCATTCATCAATGCCAAAATAGTGCCATTTTAATAAACTACAAGTACTAAAAGCAAATATATATATGTATGTTGTATCAGAGCACTCAACGGAGCATACTATTGAGAAAAAAAAAGGTCATCAACTAGACAATAATTTATCATGGAGAGTGCACCGTAATTAGGATTATTGAGAAGAAAAAAGGGCAAGTGTATACAAATTTAATGGTAAACTGTTCGTTGTAATGGCAAATCAAAGGCTTCATTATATGGAATACTGCACTGCACAAATGAGAATTAGGGCTCTTTACCAAAATTATTATTCACCTTTCACTGAATGATTTATATTTTGAATATATTGAAACAATATTGGTTCACTTGAGAACTATTCAGAATGTATGGGTGATCTAAAAATAAACACAATAGAACACAATAGAATTCACATCAATAGCATTCACCCTCATTTACAAATATATTTGAAGTAGTAGAAGAAGTGGTAGCAGAGGCATCAGTGATACATCAGAAGTAGTAGTAGTAGTAATATTAGAGGTAGTAGTAGTAGTAGTAGTAGTAGTAGTAGTAGTAGTAGTAGTAGTAGTAGTAGTAGTAGTAGTAGCAGTAGTAGTAGTAGTAGCAGTAGTAGTAGTAGTAGTAGTAGTAGCAGCAGCAGCAGTAGTTAGTAGCAGCAGCAGCAGCAGCAGTAGTAGTAGTCGGTAATTGTAGTAGTAATAGTAGTAGTAGTATAGCAGATTTTACGATTTAATTTTTAATTGGCATTACGTGGCGGATACAGGATTTTAGGATGGGGGGGGGGGCACCGCCGAAATTTTCAGATTTTAACATGTAAGGTCAATGAGCGGTTTTCAAATTATAGGGAGGAGGGCACACGTCCCCTGCGCCCTCGCCTGGATCCGCCACTGTATTATTACTCACATGTTAATACCACTTTCATGTTACAAATAAATTTTTTTTTTCTATTAATTTTTTTCATTATAAATAATATTTTCTACTAATATCCTTGATTTACTGGCAGGTTATGGCCTGGTGGTTCCCAGGACTCAGCTTGGTCGTGCTGTATGCATCCTGTACGCAATGGTTGGAATCCCTATCAACATAACCTTCATGGCTGGAATAGGCCGTGTCATTGCCCGTCTTGTTGATCGGACGTACTGTCTCTGTTTGAGGGCCTTCAGCTACTGTCAATGTTGTACGGGACAACCAAAGGCAGATGAGAGCAAAGAAGATTCTTCCGATAAACAGCCTCATGCCAGGAAAGCGTGGACTACCCAGGTGAGGGGTGAGGGCGCTGCAGAGCCTGACCCTGTGAAAGATAAGCAGCATTGCGACATACGTGACAAAGCGACGCGGTCATCTGTGTTCCATGTGATGTATTCTGATTGGTCAAAGCAGCCCGAGACAAGTTTCGGGACAACTCTCCCTGAAGATTGTAGGGGTGATAGATTATCTGGGGATCTGAAATCCTGTGACGAAAAGGGTGAAAAGGCCGATGATTCGGACATGGACAACAATATGATGGATGACTCGAAGGACAGTGCACGTATACTCGCACCGTTCTGGTTTCTTATCTTATTTGTTTTGCTCTTGACAACAATTCTAACCCTAGGGATATGGTATTCTGGCATTCTCGAAGAAGATTGGACACTGATTGATCTCCTATACTTCCATTTCATCACGTTTTCTACGATTGGTTTCGGCGATCTCTTTATCAATGCACCCACAGGCAAAAGCCCCGAATTGTCCGTTTTTGCCGATGTCCTCGTTATTGTTTTTGGCATGTCTCTGTTATCCACAGTTTTAAACGTCATCACTTCTTCAAATCGCTTAGACCAAGCTCTTGATTTTGCCACATGTTTACTACACACAATTTGGCAGTATATTTTGCGTATTTTCAAGAGAGATCGCACATAAATATTTGAATCATATATGGCAATCTTTGAGGCAATGGGTGATTGTCACAATGGTCAAAAACTGACTTACTTATGAACTACATCTACATAAGGCAACGCCTATCTCCACATAATACATTAGCCTGTGCCCATCTGCCTCAGGCTATGGCAAGCTTCTTGGCTTCTCTTGTCACAACCAAAAATTCAGTCGCTATAGGTGACAACTAGTAAGTTTTAGAATAGATGATGGGCTCTGTACCAGGTTATACGCTTTTTCGCCAGTTGTCGCCTGAAAGATCACCATAGTGGTACTGGGCCACAGGAATAGTATGCACACAAGCATTTTTCTGTTTTGAAATTAACATAGAAGAGAGATATTTATTATATATTTCATGTATACACATCAACAAATTATTCTTAATCTTACACTGACCAGACCTTTAAAACAATACTTATTATCAAAAATAATCTAAGTATGAAAAGCGAACTGTGAAAAAAAAATGTTGAGAAATGTACTTTATGAGCACAAAGTGTAGGACGATCAAGTTAATAAATTTGTAAAAAAAAAAAGTTGAGTAGAGTGTTAATTTAATGCACATAACCCATGTACTGATTACAGTCATTGAGTTGAACCTGTTGACACATGATTTAAGCTAAATGTTTAATTTGCAAAAAGTTCCACTTCAGAAGTGTTTTAATCCGAATACAGTGGCGGATCCAGGATTTGAAAATAGAGGGGGAGCCAGGCCCGATAAGAGGGTGGGTGACCTGCCAAAATTTCCCGATTCTAACATGTAAAGTCAATGAGTCGTTTTCAAATCATAGAGGGGGTCTGCGTCCCCTGCCTGGGCCTGCCACTGTCAAATATGTACATAATTCATTTTTTTATTTTGTATAAATTCTTTGGAATATTGAATTGACTTTCCTTGTATTGGTTGAATGATTATGTCTCAGAATTCATTGTGTGACTGATCATTTGTTTTTATGTGCAATTATATTGATTGGCCTTAATAATTTTTATATAAAAATATAATTTTTTATCAACTTGCTTTTATATAAATATCTATAACTGCTACTATAACACTCATCATTAAAACATGAAGACATATGACCAAATTAAAAAGCCAACTTCTCTATTATATTAAAGCCAAGCAACCATCAGGAAATATAATATTATGTAGTAGAGTTAACTTATAAAGATATGTGATCAACAATGTGGTTATGAAAAGGGAAATTTTGTACGACTATTGCAATTCGTTTTTAAATTAAAAAGAACATCCCCCTTTCCCATACATGTAGCTTGATCTGCATGCACATCCATTAATTGGCTAAGATTTGACAATTAAGTCAAGCATCTGAGCAAACCATGGGCAGGCTATATATATTGATTTTGAGTGCCATGTTTTTTTAGGCATGCTGTAAGAAGGTTATATCATGCTTGCTTTATCAATGTTAAGACTAAAGGCTTTGCACGAGTTATGAGGATTTATATCCATTTGGTCTACTATCAACTTGGTCTAATTGTTCTTCGTTCAATTATCATGTGGTCTCATTCACTAGGGCCAATTGTCACAGGTCTAGTCTTAAGTCCATATTGTCTAATTGCCCCGTCATCTACTTACATTTTTCAATTTCATCAAATGAAAACTGGGGGGCGTTTCATGAAAGGACTTGTCGGACGTTTTATCCGACAAACTGTTATAAGCTACTGAAATACTTGCATGTGATTGGCTGAGAGCAAATTTGTCGGATAAAATATCTGACAAATCCTTTGATGAAATGCCCCCCTGGGGTCATTATCAATTCATATTAACATTTAGACTAAGTTGTGTTAGACCAAGGGAATATCAGACGAAATGGGTACTTCCTAAATGGAAATTAAACAAAAACAGTAAATCGGCTAAGTGGCAATTAGACCAAAAGATAATGTCAGACCAACTGGGCCCTATTGCACAGAGAGTTATTATATCAACTATGCCATCAATGGTAACTTTCACAAACTACTAGTTCTACATTTTGGTTGGCTGTTGATGAGTAGAGTTACCAAGGTAGTTTCCATAGATGGCAAAATTACTATAACAGTAGGCCTATGCAACAGGGCCCAGGTGGTATATGCAGACAAAATAGGTATTAGACCATGTGGGATAGGACCAGATGGGCATTAGACAAATATTTATAGACCAAGCAGCAATTCACTGTTAGCAGGCACTGCAGGACAAGTACTAACACAACAGGTTGTGAACATGGCTAAAGGAAAATTTAAAATTAAATTTTCTGTGTCTCTGTGAAAATAATATAAAACTTGTGCAAAGTACACAATAGATCATATTTCAAGTGCCTTCATGATAAAATTTACATTTTATTAATATAATTGTAAAAATATACATGTTCAGTTGCACATAATTCTTCTAGCCGAAATCAGAATATCACTATATATTTTTGCACTTTTCTATAGTTCATGCAAATGTTTTAATATGTGTATATGTATTTTGGTGCATGCCCTTTTTTATCTTGTACAGCTCAATTTAATAGGGGGCACATATAGTGTCAGCGCCCCTTCAGTCACAGTATGCTTTGTTGATTCATCTCGAATTTGTCATTTTTCTCTGTAGTTAGAATAATGACGAACATTATTAGGAATTAATTTAATTTAATTTGGTGCATAATGTTGCATACTTCATTGGTTCTGCTGGCACAGAATTGTTTTGTGACATTATATCATGCTTATGCCATGTAGAGATTCATTGATTAATCAAAAAAGTGTATTATATCAATACTAATACTGCATAATTATGTATCGCTATCAGCAACATGGGTACAAGTGCAATATCAAATGCTAAAAAAGGAATTAAATCTTCAAATATTGCTTCCCTCCCCATATATGAAGTTCAATTATTCTTATTAACTTGTGATGCTGTTATTTTTAGGGAAAAATCACTCTTGCCTTTAAAAGGCATATAGAATAGCTTAAAATGACTTTGAATATATATTTTATCATGCGAATAAAAGAAATTGATTTATTGATTACGTTGTTTTGTACATGGTAGTGCATTTTTGTTTATGAATTTGTTCTCAATATGATTTTTTTTTAAAGAATATGTACGAGGTCGTGTACATGTAAGAGTGGAAAGGTGTAATTTCTTAATTTTTTTTTTATTTTTTTATTTTTTATTTATTTATTTATTTATTTATTTATTTTTTTTTTTTTTTTTTTTTTTGGGGGGGGGGTTCCTGAGAGTGTTGGGTATAACTTTTTTTTAGATAGGTTGGGGGTTACGAAATCGATAGTTTTGAGGGAAATTGTTCAATACATGTACACATATATGAAGAATGTGCATTTTCTGACATTGCAGCACCCCCTCCCCACTAGAGCAGATACGGGAAGTACAGTCCGGAGATTAGTGAGTGGGAGAGAAAGATGAAGAAGGGATGAGAGAGAGGGGCAGATTGATCACAGACACAGAGAGAGAGAAAAATGGAAGAGAATAATAATTAAAAAAACATTGAATTACAGAACTTTTCGAGTTTAGCCTTAAAATTACATCTCACTTCGGGCCCATACAGCTTGTAAAATATGCAGCCATTTTGCCCATGTTTGTGCCAACCACCAAACCAAATTAAAAAGTGTGCAAAACAGCTGTTTTTACTCATCATATGGGCCTTAGAGTAGGGTTGGGCAAATAATTACTTTTTTCTGAAAAGTTATTTCAAACAAATTACTTCTATAGTCAAATTTGATGTAGAATCCAAAAAATGACAATGATTTTGTGTACGATGATGTCTGACGTCGCTAAAGTGCAAAAAAACAAAATAAGTATTTTGCTCATTCATCACACACTTTATAGGTATAAACCGGTTTTTTTTTTTTCTTAATGGATTTTTGATGGTCTAAAAGCTCAAATCTCACAATTTTATCATGACCTAATGTACGTAGTATATGTTATAGGTGTTATTTAGTGATTTTGATATGAGGTGATTTTTGCTCGATATTGACTGAAACTAACTACCAAACTACACTAACAGTCAACTTTGTAGGATTAATTATGTTGGATTAATCATGTTGGGTTCCCTGACACTCAAAAGCCATATAAAAACGCAATAAAAGTGGTTTATACGTATAAAAAGTGTGATGATTGGGCATAATACGCCATTTTGGTTTTTTGCACTTTAGCGACGTAAGACGTCATCGTATGCAAATATAATTGTCATTTTCAGTTTCTACGTCGAATTTTACTGTAGAAACAACTTGTTTGAAAAAAAAAGTTGAGATTCGCCCAAGCCTACTTGGAGTGAGATGTGATTTACATGTAGGCTTTACACAGAATAGAGCTATGGAAAGTTAACTGTACAGAGTACTCTGGTAATTCACAATACTCCTGGTCATATTTGCTATGAAAGAGAAACATCAAACAGAGCGCTAGTTTCGTTCTCAAATAAAGTCATATTTATTAATGACAATATCTGTTCTGCCAAATGATTTACGGATGGTAAGTAATACCCGAACAAACATAAAGTAGCATAGATCTGTATTCTGGTAAAAAAAAGTTATTTTGTGCTGAAAATACTGACTGAAAAAAAGTCTGACAAGAATTCAGATCAAATTTGGCATTCTCGGTACGTGAACCCAACATTGGTAAATGACGGGGCATAAAAACTACCGGTACTGACATAAGACTCCCAAACTGATGATTACTTCTAACCAGATATGTTTCCAAATTCTTCTGTTCACTAGTTGCACTTCCGCAAGTAAATGGAACATTCTAGTTACAGTACATAAACTGAGTGATCCGTTCCAGGTAAAACAGCCGAATATTCCCTTTCGCACAATTGACATATCATTAGAGATTCCTTAGGCTTTGGAACCAACACTTTGCACTTCCACAACTAAACTCTGCATTTTATTTTAGATTCCTTAGGTGTTTCCAACTGACTTTTTATTTTTCACTGCCGCAGCCAAAGTTGACATCCAGTCTCGGTGTATACAAATGTGTTAGCCATTCCAGCCAGAATAGCTTTCTGACACCAGCTGTTACCTTTGCACATCTCTCACTAAAATTGGCATTTCATTCAAGATTCCTTTGGTGTTTGACACTGGCTTTTTGCTCTGCAAAGCTGCATCTAAGGTGTTTGTGAGAAACTGTTGAGTCCTCTCCCACAACCAAACCTGGCGTTCCAATCGAGGTACATGTACAGCTGTAGGTGTCCAAGTCAGACCAAACCACACTGGGCCGCAAACAATCTTGACATTACATTTTAAGTACACCACATTGTACTGACCGTTCACTTTGCAATTCCACAACCAAACTTAAAGTTCCATTCAAGGTAGGTGTCCAGGTCAGAATGAACATGTAAGTGGGTTGCAGGTTTCCATTTTGGGTTTATTTAAAAGTAGTTGACCATTCATTTTGTACTTCCGCAACCAAACTTGGAGTTCCATTTGAGGTACATTGTAGGTCACGAAGTAAGACTGAACCATACTGGGCCGAAACCAATCTTTAGCATTTCATTTTAGGTACATTACATTGTACTGACCGTTCACTTTGCACTTCCACAACCAAACTTGGAGTTCCATTCGAGGTAGGTGTCTAGGTCAGATTGAGCTACACTTGGTCGTACGTTCTGAATGGCTTCTTCAAAGTCACCATGAAGGATTGGTCTCACCTGGACAGACAGGAAAATGGAAATAGGGAAAGCAGGATTGAGAGAAGGGTGTGTAAAGGGGGAACCTTTGGGAAAGACATAAGCACATAATCATGACTTTGATTTTGATTTTAAAAGGTTTGTCTAAAAGCAAGAGTATAATTATGTAGATCATCTACACCTTTTATATTTTAATTATAAGTGAAGAGATATAAAAAAAATTCTTAGATGTTTGAATTTACTGACGATTAATTAATTTGTACATTGTGTTGGGCTAGATCTTACTGGTGATCTTACTGACTGAGCTATGGACAACCCTTTATCAGTGTTCTTCCCAGAAACCCCTAACTTTCAATGCTTTCATGGTGACAAGCTACATGTACTAAAAACCTGAAATTAACCCTAAAGGAGAGAAATCAACTTAATGCATTTTTTAAATATAAATTTAAACAAAGAGAGAAACTGAACAGGATCTACAACAATAAAGGATCATTAGTACTGCAGCATAGCAAAACAAATTCAAATGCAGTACGAGAATACGCCACTGGTGGAATGTACTTAACCGGAAGAAGAAGAAGAAGAGACATACATGTACATATAATTGGAGGAGCCTATTCAACATCGCTAAACACATTGAATTCATGAATAATTCAAAGATTCAAGAAGAATCAAGTAGGATTCAATTAAGTTATGGGGGTATTCATGCAAGAGAATTAAATCAATTAATCAAGTGGTACAACATACTATTAGTAATATTATTGTTTGGTAAATGTATAAATTAAGCATGATTGAAAGAACAAGAAAGACAAGTGGGAATTGAACAATTAAAAGAATACAAGAATGAAAAAAAAACCTTCCACCCAGTGATTCTACTTCTGGATGCCTTCTCTATTGGAGACCTAGCAACTAGGCATTATGTTCAGTAATTAAACAATAATGATATATGAGCATTAAGAATTTTCTTCCTTAGGAAAGACAATATGAAATATGTTATAAAGTTTATAACCGATTTTGCTGATTTTTTTTTTTTTTTAATTGCTTCTCTAATTTTATTATTTCCTATAAGATTTATTCTCTCCTTGGGTGAAATTCCCCTTTTAATTTCTCTCATACTTTAAAATTAAAAGCTTGCTGAAAATTCAATATATATATAGATTAGAACTTGGCAGAACAATGATGTAACAGCATTAAAAGAAGGAGGTTTTATTTCCTGGTTCAAGCTTTGTTGATCATCATGGTTCAGCCCAGATTTACAGTAATAAGGGTTCTTTTAAATGCAGATTCCACATGCCTCTCCACTTACCCATGCAATGCACTTTAGAGCTAGCGCAGTTATGCGATGCTCATGATAGAATAGTGAAAAGTATACAGAGTTTTTTTCCTAGGGAAATTATTTTTTTTATTAGATCGCCAATTTTGGCCATTCATTCATTTAGATTTCTTATGAATATTAATAGAAGGGATATAAAAATAATATTGTCATTATTAAAGAAAGTCTCTGCATGACCTACCTGATCAGCACTAATGTGTTGTATATCCATCCCTTGGATAGATCTGATGGGTCCCAGAGCCGCTTCCCGGCACAGGTTAGCCATGTCTGCTCCCGAGTAACCTAAGCATAGACATACATGTAATCATAAAATGCATGATAATGAAAATTAATTCATATTGCACTCTCTAATTTTCACCCCCCCCCCAAAAAAAAAAAAAAAAAAAAAAAAAAAAAAAAAAAAAAAAAAAAAAAAAAAAGTAAAATACAATTTCTGACGGATTAACCTTCAATACCACCTAGTGACTACCTGAAAAGTTTCTGCTTATTTCCTAACGAAAATTGACTGGCAGTATGGATCAATATGTTTGAATGAGATATACTTCTTTTTGCAGAATCCAACCGTATGTACTGCGTAGGTAACGCACAGCAAATATAGGCATATATGGCCACATAGTTCGGATACTATCATCTATGGCCACATAGTTTTAATACTATCATGACTAAACCATGCAGAAAATGGAGGGCGGTTTGGGGCTGTTTAGTGAGTAAGCTGACAGGTGGTTTCTAGTGGTATAGATTAAGTCTCATCAAATGTACATAACAGTAGCGGACCCAGCCATACGTCACACAATGAGAAGTATCGGCCCATGCCCAAACATAATAGAGCCATTATTGTCCCCAGACAATTGGGCCTGCACAATTTATTCAAATTGAAAATCCTTGATCTGCTCCTGCATACCTTCTGTTTTCTGACATATGTTATCCAGTTCTTGATCATTGAGTGAGTGGCCCTGCTGAGACAGAAGACTACATACGATCTGCTTCCTTGCACCGGAGTCAGGTAGGGGAATGTAAAGGCGCTTCACAAGACGTCTACGAGCCGCCTCATCAATCTCTTGAGGGCGGTTTGTTGCCCCGACGATCAGGAGACGTTCGTCGGAGCTGGTTGTTGCTCCATCCTGGTGTAAGATGTTAAAAATGAGATAGTAAGGAATCATGGCAGGATTATTCAACTATAAAATATGCAACGTTTCTAAACGCACATGCATGCATATACACTTCTAAGTAAATATTATCCATTTAAATACAAAATCATTATGAAAACATGATTATAATACATTAAAAGATGGTATTAAAACTGGAAATTTAATCTAGATGTTAAGAAATTATATACACATAATAGAAAAGGTAACATTTCTGAATCATACCAAATACATGCATAGCTGGAGAAATCTATTTCTAAGGTTGACATACATGTAGCTTCAACAAAGCAATATAAACCCCTCAAAAACATTCTGCAATACAAGTTTGCGCCTAATTTTGGGGTGCTTTTTTATAATATTAAATGTTCACACCATTGAAAAGTTAATTTATTCAGAACTCTTTTTATTGCTATCCTATTTGTAATGATGAGGCCATGCTTGCACAAACAGAACCACGGAATAAGAGGCAACATGAATAGTTTAATATGCTGAGCAGAATATATTCATACCAGTTGAACTAGGAACTCGGTCTTGATCCGGCGCGATGATTCGTGTTCATCGTTAGATCGTTGTGAGAGCAAGGAGTCTATCTCATCAATGAAGATGACAGCTGGCTGATAACACCTAGCGACAGCAAACAGAGCTCTAACCATCTTCTCACCTTCACCGACCTAGCAACAAATCAGAAATTTGGTTTTAAATAGTCTTTCAAAAATATGTCTTAAATAAAATAGTGCATTTTAAAAAAAGGACATAATCAAATTTTGTTAGAGAGCATCATTCATGCTTGTACATCAAAAGGTCATCCACGTCAATTGCTTTTTGATTGGCTGCCCTCCTCCAGGCTTTTAACATAACCCCTTTTGTTCCCTTTGATCACTGAATTTCTGCGTCATTTTGTCTCTGACGAAGACTCTGTCAAGATCAAAAGCTCAGGCTCATTTTGACTTAAATTTAAATTTGTTTTTACAAACTCTCATCAAATTTCAAGCAGTGAATGTCTGTAACATACCACGATAGATGCTATCACAAGTTTTATCACAAAGTAGGTGTTGTTTTGTTAGAAAAGGAAATAATTCACTCAAAATGTTTATGCCTGAACTTTAAATGAATGTTTTAGGTAGTGAAATGAGTGGTTTAATAATAATAAACCATTTTCTCACCCATTTTGAAGTAAGAGACGATGCACTGATGCTGAAGAAAGTTGCTCCCGACTGGCAGGCAATACATTTACCTACAAATGTACAAAAATAACAAAACATGCAAAATTGTTTAGAAATCTAATTCAAACCACATTCATTTCACCATAAAAACCTTGGGAAAGATTAACTCTCTGCCAAACAAGTATCTGATTAAGGCTTAAAATTGTGAATCATTACATCCACATGATGTGAAAGAACAGAGGGTGGGGGCTGTACAAAGGATTCCTCTTTCATATTCCCTCTGCGTCTCTGTATAGTTTGAACTAGATCGATGGCTCATTTAATATGTTGTACTTATTTTTATCATTATCATTATTAATACAAAGGTTCCAATAAATGGCATTGTTAGACTCTGTTTATGGAATATAAAATTAGATTTTCAGCATGGATTAACCTCCCCTTCAGATCAGGATTCATTCTTGAATATTTCAACAAAAAACATTACATTGGGGGGGGGGGGAGTCAATACGAAGATATCACTGGCGTAGAGCTGGATGCACTTTCTTTTGTTACTGAGGGAGCATGAATAGATTACGCCCCTCCCTACCCCCAATAAAAAAAAATAATGTGTGTCTATGCTCGTGAGTGAGAGATATACTACATGTAAAAATATGAAAAATAATGAAATGTGAAGGAAATAGAATGTAGGAGAGGGTGAAATTGGGAGAGACTAGAGATGGTGATACTCACCAATGAGGGTCTTTCCAGTACCGGGCGGGCCAAACAGAAGTAAACCTTTAGGAGGCCCTCTTAGTCCAGTAAAGATATCCCTGCAGTAGGTAAATTACAAAAACTCTTGATTAATTGAATTACTTGAAACCCATCATGATAAAAATCCTTGGCACATTGAAAAATCATAAAAGCACTTGACAAATAAAACTGCAAGCAAACAGAATGTGATGCCGAGTTCTTGCAGTGACAAGTAAACCTGTTACATATATGCATATCTATGTTTATGTTCCATGCATTACTTCTAATGAATTTAGTGAAAAACAAAAATGGTTAAATTGAAGCAGCCAGCGATCCACTATTGTCTCAGAGCTGCAACATCCAGATATCCGCAGAGGTCTTTGTATATGACGAGTAAAGGTTACAGTTTTTCAACATGGTCAGGAGTTTTTGTCCATTTGTTAGTGGACCACAGGTCAGGAACCATTTGCCCTTTTTCTTAAAATGATTTCTATGACAAATCTACTTGTTTTTGGAAGTTTATTGAAGTATTGTGCAAGGGATGCAAACATTTATAAAAAATTATGGTCCATTCTCTCAAGACTACAATTTGGCTTTAATACGGATGCTTTTATACATTTTATAAAACGATCCTGATATGTCATATACTGTATAATGAAAACATATGAAAAAGTATGATAGAATTAAAACATATCCAACTGGAACTGTAAGGTTCATAAA
This sequence comes from Paracentrotus lividus, assembly GCA_940671915.1. Classification (NCBI taxonomy): domain Eukaryota; kingdom Metazoa; phylum Echinodermata; class Echinoidea; order Camarodonta; family Echinidae; genus Paracentrotus; species Paracentrotus lividus. The sequence continues at coordinate 3,615,659 of CALNVZ010003432.1, read as the reverse complement.
TTATAATAAAACAACAGCACAAAATGTCTCCAAGGAAAAAAGCACCCCATCCCAAATCAAAACATAGATTTAACTAACCCACTACAGGAACCAAGCACATCCTTTTTTAAACAAAGTAGAATGTGATAATTCAGTCATCAACAGGTTAGTAGATGTGGTAGACGAAGGATTTTATACTTACGGTCTAAGCATGGGCCAAACAACAATTTCTTTGATGGTATTTTTGGCAAACTCTAATCCAGCAATGTCATCCCAATGGATAGGTGGACCATGATCCATGATCTATGAAGAAAAAAAAACACTGAGCTTTAGTTTTAAATCTTTCAAAGGCTTCACTGGTGGTAGAATGATTTGCAGTGGAACGTTTTACAGTGCACCTAGCTATCTCTATTAAGAAAATGAGTGGTCCTGGAGGGCATTTCATCAACATTTTTTGTCTGAAAAGTTGTCAGAACTGACATCTTTATTTGAATTTGATTGGCTGATAAGCATTATTAGCATGGTAACTGTCAGCTAAAACGGGACTTCTCAAAAAAGAAGTCTGACAATTCCTTTCAAGAAACACCCCCTGAAAAGGACCTACTCATTCTCGACAGTTCGGTGAGCATGCTTCAACCGCTAATTGAGCTTTAATTTAAATAAATGGAACAAATGAATAGTTGTCATTTTTCAACACAGATCACCCGTCTAGTGGTTACCTACATGTACAAGCTACCGGTATTACCTCCCACTAGACAGAAATGTGTGTAGAAGAACCTTTCAATAAAGGCCATCTGTCTACTAACAGTGGTTACATTTTCCATTACACCTCAGGGGTATACATGTATGTTTGACTGTATTTTCTTAGAATCATGTAGTAATTTTGTTCTACATAAAGCAGAAACATTTGGAGGTACTAGCATGGTATTATCTTAGATTTTTTTTCCCCAATTATTCTGACAGAGACAATACCTTTTGAATGTATATTTTTTGTTTCAATGAATTTGTCTAACTTCATTGCATTAGAATTATTATTATTATTACTTTTTTTCTTCACAATCATACGTACTGTGTCTTGGAACATAATTATACAAGCTAGCTTTGTAATAGGTTCCTCATATTTCATGTTATGCTTTGCATGCATAATGCAATTTTCACCATACTTTATCTTGCTGATGGAATGAAATGTTATTTTGTATTTCATCAAATGTGAAACAATGAATGAATAAAATAAAATCAATCAAAATTTTTAAATTTTGTTCAATTCCCTACCTCACTCATAACCAATTCCACCATCTTTGGTTCAATATTCTTGAGTCTTTCATCGGTTGGTTCTTGTTGATTATTGTTGTTGCTTGACTGGCCACCACTCCCATTCCTAGACGGAGGCTTGTATCCTCTGTGAACAACCAAACAGAAAATTTGGTTACATCCCGATAGACCACCGGGCTGATAGACCGCAAGGTAAATACCTTGTCAAGACCTTAAGACACCAGTGTCCTGTAATACAAACACTTACAATAGATAAAAAGTTACGATTTATTTTTCTCGGTAGCCTCATGGACAGAACGCTCCAAAGTTGATGATCTTAATCCATATCCTAGCCCTAATCTTAATAATATATTAGCCCTAATCCTAATCTTAATAATATCCTAATCCTAATCCATGACTGTACCTGCGTTCCAAATGAGGCTACCGAGATAAAATCGATCGTAACTTTTTATCGATCGTAAGTCTTTGTGTTACACAGGTCAAGATATCCTAGGATTACATTCATCTGTATGCCCTAACCCTCACCCTAATCCAAAACCTAGGACACCTGGTAATGATGACCCTACACCAAGGTCACAATGTTTATAGGCAGCGAGGTCTATCGGCCCCACGGACTATAGACGAATTCGGTTTGGGTGATGTTTTGTCACGGGGTCAGCCATTGTTGGGGGGGGCTTCCAATGTACTACGCATGTTCCTTGTGTGCGTATGTATGCGTAACACAGGAAAAAGGTACAAACGCGCAGACATACGCGCACATAGCACATGCATAGTACATTGAAAGCCCTCCAGCTATATGGCGCGCACGTAGAGGGCTCACTTCCATGAACCGCTGCCCGAAGTCGTTTATAGGGATGTTCCAAAAAATGTGTCCATAAGTACACAACATTTCATATAAATGGTAAAAGTCTTTAGGCAGGCTTTAGAATTGCCAATATTGTGCAACACCTGACATACATTATATTTCTTATTCACTTTGCATAGAATTAGGACCCCCTGCGCTCAGACAGCATTTAAGAGGTTTTTCAGTCTCACAACAAATTCTATAATAGCTATTAGTTTTGTGTTGTTTTGTTTTGTTTTGTTTTGTTTTTTTGCTTTTTTTTGCAACAAATAACCCCCAAAATATGAAGCAGCAGATGTAAATATTAAATTGTATGGATTTAAAGCAGCATGCAACAAGGTGCATAGCTTTTGCCCCCCCCCCCCTCTCCAAACCTTTTATACAACTCACCCCATGTGGTTATCAGCTTCATCTTTGTTGATAACAGGAGGCACAAACTTGCTGCTAGGCCCTCTCCTGGTTGGAATTATAAGAAGAATCAAAATCTTAAACGTAAAGGAGTTTACGCCGTTGGGATATTAAATAGACAAATAATTTTATTCATATGTCTCCAACGGTAACCATGTTGGTATAAGCACACGCAACTGCTGTGTGATAAATTTGAAACCAGACAGCAATCCACAGGTCGTGGGTTCGAATCCGCCCCGGGCAGCCTTATGATTTTTTTCATAGCTGTCTGGTTTCAAATTTATCACACAGCAGTTGCGTGTGCTTATACCAACATGGTTACCGTTGGAGACATATGAATAAAATTATTTGTCTATTTAATATCCCAACGGCGTAAACTCCTTTACGTTTGATATTCATGTATATATGGATAGTTTGAACCTTCACCGCCAAGGGATCCGGTAGAAGGTCTACGCGTAATACAGTGGTCTAGCAATCCACAGGTCGTGGGTTCGAATCCCGCCCGGGCAGCCTATGATTTTTTTCATAGCTGTCTGGTTTCAAAAATCTTATAACATGGTTTTGCACTTAAATTACAAAAGACACATATTGTTCAGTTTCTTCGTTATGAGCTTCAAATTAAAAGTTATACATTTGTAAATGCATGGCTTTTCTTAAAAACAACAAGACACCAAACTGTTTTATTTTTGAGACTGCGAGCTACAATATCGGCGATCAATAAATTAAGTTAGTCATTACATATTCAAATATAAAGAGTACAGTCCTTCTTTCTTTCATTTTATTCACTTGTACAAAGGTCGAAATGAATTACATTTTGATCCTTAAATTGAAACTTATTATACTTATTTTTCATTTTTATACTCTTTAAATCGAATCTATATCATTTTATTAACACTCTATTTTTTGAAAGTCACCATAAGGAGAGAATTATAATTCAATCTTTGAATGATCCATTCTGAGTATAATTGTGGTCATTCAACAATAACTAAACTTCATATAATTTATAATTTTCTGCAACTTTGATATTAAAACAAATGAACAGTATTGAAAATATTGGTAAAAAAATAGTAGCGAAAACGGATCATGACTATCGATGTTTCAAACACTAAGGTAACCGAGGATTTGTTTAAATGTAACATATCATACTAACCTGGTCACTCCAAGAACTTTCCTATTGGTTCCATACCCAGAGGAAGACGGGGCTGAACTCTGGTTTCCACGGTTACCAAACTTCTTCTGATTGTTGATGTTCTGTAACAATAATAACAAATAACAGTATTCTAGATTATACAGCACCTAATATACATGTTTCTAAGGGCTTTAAAAACATATTATTACTGTAGCAAGAAAAAAAAATTATAAATGAAAACATGAGAATACTTCCAAGGCAGAAATTCGGGACAAGATATGTTGCTGGTCTTCCAGCAACAGAATCGGGGAATCTGTTGCATCTTGGCCAGGAGAGAAAATACATTGAGAGTTTTATAATGCAAGACCTTGCAGAGTTTTATAAAGTCATTCTTATACAGCCATCATTAAAACAGACTCTTCTATTAAAAAGCTATGTCATGAAATTTTATTTGGCCTTCGGCCATCAAAAAGATCCCCACATATCTTTTTTCATTTTTTTTTTTTACGGGAGGGGGGGGGGGGGGGCTCTGGATTCCGCAACAGGAGAGATAGAGTTGGAAAAAAAAGTAGAGGAAAGTAAAAATGGAGACGCGGGATAGACAGAAAGACTAACCACTTGGTGAACCATAATCCTCATCAACATGCAAACCACTATGCAACCTTCCACCTTCAAATATCACTTCAGAAATCATCATGAAACCTCACGACTTACCAGTTGCTCTTTGGCACTATTGAAGGCCCCTCCTCCAAACTGCCCTCATCCTCCTCCTCCTTCAGTCTCCTCATCATTCACTAAAGAAACCGTACCACTTGTTATTTGTCACTGACCCTAAAAGGGTCAGGGTTTTCGGACACTCCTCAAAACTGCCATAACAATAGAAAATGGAAACCCGGAATCATATTACCTCTAAAATCACCTTTACCCATGAAGAAACCTCATGACTTACATGTACATTGTACCTGTTGTTCTATGGCACTCTTGACCCTAAAAAGGACCAGGGGTTTAATCCTCTCCTCAAAACGGCCATAACAATAAAAGATGGAAGAAACCTCATGACTTACCAGTTGTTCTTTGGCACTCTTGAAGGCTCCTCCTCCAAACTGCCCTCCTCCTCCTCCTTCAATCTCCTCATCATCTGGCTGTCTTGGTCTTTGACCTCGGTTGTAGCTGGAGCTAAAGCATCCTTGACGACTCTCTAAAGAGGGATGCAATATCATATCATCCATTATTATAATATTTACCTATAGCTTTAATACAAAGTAATAGCTAATATATACATCACGCTTAATACAGTCACTCACTCAATCAATCACTCACTCACTTGTGTCTGACAGAGTTAAAATATTCATTTTTTTTTTGTCTCTCTCTCTCTAGGTAGGACATGCCAAGTCATGAAGCTTCCTCAAGCAATTTATTCAATTTCAAAAGCCTGGGGCCCAGTTGCATATTCAGTTACTATCTTCAGTAACTACCATGGTAAAGCTGGTCAACAGCCAATAAAAATGCAGTATTTCATGAAAGTTATCATTGATGTCAAAGTTACCAAAACAGTAACTCTTTATGCAATGGGCCCTGAATTATTTGTTCAGTCTCCTTCTGAAGAAGAAGTACAATGGAGACAACAAAGACCTTGTACAGCTTGAATTTGAATTGGAAATTGATGTGACCTAGGCTAAGTCATACTGACTTTGTCCTCAGGTATTCAAGGAATTTCTTCCTACCAATTCCTATTTACCTGTTGCAAAAGGCTTTTTAGCCAATGATATACATGTACTTTCTGGCATTCAATGATAAGAGATGTTTCACAGTGTGCTTCACAGGGTTCCCAGCATTTTGAGAAAACAAAACTCCCTGATTTTTTCCTGATGAACTCTAAAAATTCCCTATTAATTATTTAAACCCATTTCCAGTTTTGCGTGTTTTCTTTGTTGTCGCTGTGAACTATTTGCAGTAGGCCTCTGAAACACTTGTCTGACTGACTACCGAACTTTCGATTATTGGGCCAATCAAAATTTCCTGACTTTTCCCTGATTTTGAGGATTATCAAATTCCCTGACTTTTCCCTGACTGGAAAAAAGTAAAATAATTTCCCCTGATTTCCATGATGGGCTGGGAACCCTGTTTATAAACATATATTGCAACCATTTTATTTCACAATAGTAAGAGCTGTACTCCTATATAAATATTTCTAGTGTATTATTGTTTTTAGGTTGTTCCCTACCTGAAGCTCCAAATTTCCTCTTGAGCGAGGAAGGCTGTCCACCATCCCTTGCTGCATTTTTATCTCCCATGCCTAGGATACCCATATTGACCATCTGAGAGGCGGGGTCATATCCCATGGACCCTGGAGTCGGCCCCGCCCAGTTACCCCCTATTGGAGTGTACCCCCTCTGAGGGAGAGGTGCAGAAGGGGCGAGGTTCTGATGAGATGGGGGCCGGTTTCCGAACTTCACAGGTGGACGCTGGAAGTTGGAGACCGGCTGGTTCTGAGGGTGAGGGTTCCCCTGGTTAGGATCCCTTGATGGTGCAAAGAGGGGCGTTTGGTGTCTGGATGGGGGCACAGGGTTGTCTCTGGAGGGGTTAATTGATGCCCCGTAAGATGGTTGTTGAAGGTGGGCTGGTGGTATTGATGCTGGCGTTGGAACATTGCCTGTGCTGATAGTATGCTGGGGCTTGTGTTGCCAATTTGAGGTATTTGATGGAGGGGGTTGATACGTTGCTCTTAAGAGACTCTCTGCATCAGCCTTTAAACCGGCATGGATCCTCTCGCTACATTTCTGGAGAGAAAAATGATGTATCATACAAGATAAGATTTGAATCAATAGCTTTTTTTACCTGATAGACCAACAATTCCTACTACCGGTAATGGAAAAATAAAAGACAAAATTTAAAATCCCATCAAATTTCTTTTTAATAAAAAAAAAACATAACTAAAGTTAACAAGAGTAAAGTATAGTTTCATATTCCATGGTGGACTTGAAATGAAATGAGTGATTGATGAGTATATTTAATCAAACCCTTCACTTTAATACTTATCAAAGAATATTCTAATAATAACAATATATAAGTGAATTTAATTTTAATAAGGAGCAATGAAATAGCAAAAGGTAAAATAACTACATGTATTTACAAGTATACACTAAGCTAATTGATTTTTTTTTAATTTACAATTTTGGTACTTTGAAAAGCTTGTCTTTATGTTCAATAAATTCAAAAAGGCTTTAGAATTTTTGTTTTTAAATTCATGGCTATGACATACATTTGAAATATGGTGGAATCCTAAGAATAAATATGAAAATGTAAATATTTGAATTACCTTTGACTCTACAATGAGTTGTTTGACGTTATCTATATTCTTGATGCTGTCCAGTGTTAATGATGATGTCCATTCACTGCTTTCTAAGATCCAAGGCAAGGAGATATATAATAACCGGTCAATGGCATTATTTTCTTTTAAATTGAGAGCAAACTTGTCAACACTGTATGTGTAATGTCTTGCACTAACTGCATCTATGTGTGTAGCGAATTTTAAAATATACCTTTTGAGACTATTAAAAATACAGAGAATATATAGGCCTTTAATTTCATTTGTACAGGTAAAGGAAAAATAAAATGCTTCAAGGGGAAACACTCTTGTTTTGCTACTTGGTAAAATAAGTATTATAGGTGCTTTAGGCCAAGTAAAAAAATAAACATGTTGATCGTCCCCGCCCGCATCGATTTTTGGGTTATTTGTTTTTTGTTGTTTTTTTTTTAATTCACCAACACAACGTAAATGGGTTAGACAACATGAGTAGTTAGTATGTTATTTTTAGTTCTTGAGTAAAACATTTTGAAAATCCCTGATCTACATGTTGTAAAATCTCTCACTGATCACTTGTCATTCAAGCTGCAAAATACTGATTGATATTGGCAACTGACTTGACAAGTGGACAATATGATACATGTATATCTTCATTTGTGGACCTGCATTGCACCTTAAACCTAAAAGCAGCATTAAATCTTCTTCAAATATGAATATGGCGGCCATCTTGGACGTTGCAGCCATTTTGGAAAAAATAACAAAATAACAAATAATAAGGGCCTCCCTCATCAACTTTTTTGAAAAGTCCGGACGATCAACATGTTTATTTTTTTACTTGGCCTTATATTTCTAATCCATTACGCAGAATCTTCTGATTTGGGAAAATCAGCCTCATTGCACAAGTTTGAGGTAGTCCATCCTGCGCCACCAATCAATTCAGAACCGTTTTCAGGTAATTTTATGTTTTTGCGAAAATCCTGACACAGCAAGTTTGAACAGATACATGTACATGTATGTATTCAGGAATGTTGCATATATTATCAATATGTTTTAGTTACCCTACATAGTTTAATCTAGTACGCACTGTGCGCTATTGTCTGCAAAGCTAGAAACAGCATTTTTCTTCAGACATAGTGTGTATTCATTGCAGAGCAGCACGACCCTCTTGTTAACCTGCCTGAATCAATCAGTTATGACTGAGGTTCATGCCCAAGTAAAATTAAAATAAATCAAGGAACTCACCATTAGCATAATTTGATGACAAGGCAAGAGCCCCCTCTGCATAATTATTGAGTCCTGCATTGAAAAACAAAAAAATGTAAGCCATACACTGGGATGTTCAGGATTATGCCAAGCATCAGCTCAAGACAACATGCAAAAAGATGTCTGGTTGACTTCCCAATATAGCTATGACATTTGGAACTACTTGGAAGCGGTTCAAAGTTCATAGTCTCACTTTGAACTTTGAAATTTGGAACTAAAGCATGGGGGATGTGGCATGTAAGACAACACAAAACCCTTATCTAAATGGTTTGACAAGTGATGTTGGAATAGAGGTTCAAAGTTCATAGTCTCACTTTGAACTTTGAAATTTGGAACTAAAGCATGGGGGATGTGGCATGAAAGACAACACAAAACCCTTATATCTAAATGGTTTGACAAGCGATGTTGGAATAGAGGAAGCAGGTAAGATGAAAAACTGTTACTCGACAGAACTGAAGGATTCATACTAGGGCTTGGCAGATACGCCAACCTGGATGGTTTTTCACCAAGTTGTACTTAAAGTTACCATTGACTTTACAAACGACTGGAGTATGTTCTTTGGTGCTATACTAATCACATGCTCTATAATTTAGCGCAAGAACTGATCACCAGTCGTTCGTAAAGTCATTCTGACTTACGAAGGACTTGGTGAAACACAGCCCCGTTAGGTAGGTAGATACATTTGTATTTGATCCAGTATACTCCTTTCATAATGTGGGGCCCTGCTGGGGAGCATTTCATCAAAGGACTTGTCGGACGTTTTATCCGACAAATTTACTCTCAGCCAATCAGATGCAAGCATTTCAGTAGCTTATAACAGTTTGTCGGATAAAACGTCTGACAAGTCCTTTGATGAAATGCTCCCCTGGTGAAAGTAAATCAAGTAAAAATCTACATACCAGTCTCTGGATTACTGCAGTCAATGATAGCTGAATACTTGCTGGTGTAGTGTGTTTTTAATCTAGCAGATATCTCATCAGGAATGCTGTAATCAAGAAAGATCAATTTGTATTTAAATCAACATGCCAGTTCCTCAATTCATTCTGAGTGCTGTATCCAAAAGGTAGGTCATCTGAGCAATCAACCATTTCCATCTCAAACCGTTTCTGATCGTTTTATCATCAATTAGCAGAAATATCACATCTTGTTTTCGTATCCAAAAGGTAGGTCGTCTGAGCAATCAACCATTTCCATCTCAAACCGTTTCTAATCGTTTTATCATCAATTAGCAGAAATATCACATCTTGTTTTCATACTTTTTTAAGGATAACATTAAATTGTAGTTTATCTCAAAGCTTCCTTCCCAATTGTTTCGGCTTAAAAAATGGGGTGGAGCGCGAGCGAGCAGACGTAAATCTTTGTACTAAAAAAAAATAGACCTTCACTACAGACCTGTATATCTTTGTCAAAATAAAACATTTAGAATTCAGGGCTGCCAACTCTCACGCAATCTGCGTGAGTCTCACGCAATTCACCCAAATCTCACGGTCTCACGCTAATCAACAAAGTTCTCACTCCAAACCCCCAAAATAGAAAGTACAAACAAAAAGTCTCCAAAATTCCTAGTATTTCGGATATTCCATATGCCCCGGTCGAAAGTTCCAACATTTAAACCGCATGCGCAAAGCTAAACCAATGGAAATCGGTTTCGGTTGCCGCGCAAACACGAGCTAATTTAATCGCGATTGATTTTTTCTGCGTGCACGTGTGCTAGTGACGCCTTCACTATCATGATGCGCATGCGAGGTATAAATTTATGTCGACTGCCGCTGTATGTCGCGCCCGGGCCCAAGCCCCGTGTGGCTCAGCAGAGTTTGCGCTCGCGATGGCCACGTACGTCTGTCAACTATAGCCCTCCACGACCAGACAGTACAGCGCTGATTATCGTTCATGGTGAGTTGAAAATAAATTCCTTACAAAATCACGATCTTTTTGATGATTTCGATTGATGTATCTGAGAGTGAGAATGATTTTGGAAGGGTGCTTGTAGAAGGTAGACCCTAGAATTATATTAACAACTATGTTCTGTGTGTTTTTATTGAGAACGAAATGTAAGTTAAAATTTTCCGAACAGTGTGTGTTTTTTGCACGAGAGTCGAGCGGCCGTGAGGTGAGACATGACCGGCCAGGTTGAGGTTTATACTGCTAAGCTAATAAAGACAGTTGATTTGGAATAATGCACTTACAAATCTGGAAGTTTGTTATTTTTTCATGGTGTATTTTTTCAGTGTACTACATGAAATCAATATAACCTGTTACTTAATTTAGTACATGAATCCTGCCTTTTAATTGTAAAAATCATGACTAAAGTATGCACCAGATTACACCATTTCAAATGTCAAATTCTCCCTACCCTGGAATGGGGGATACCCCCTTCCACACCTTCCCCCCCTCGGGCGCTTCGCTCCCTCGCAGTATCTCACTCCAAACTTTCACTCAGGGTTGGCAGCCCTGAGAATTTAATTCCATCATGCATGAATGTAACCTACTACTCTTCTTTGTGTTGTAGTGTTCAACTTAAAATGTCATTCATGAAATTGTTTTCCCCACTCTCTCAGACTCTGCACTCATCCATTGAACTGTTTTTCATTAATATTATACAATTACAATTTTTACAAAGCAAGACATGAAGAAATAGGTCTAGGACTATTTAATTTAAATGTAGCGTAAAGCCCAGCGCACACATTGCGATGCGATTGCACTAAGATCCGATTGCAACAAAATTGCAGTGTGTGCGCCAACCTGCAACACGCTGCACTGCGATGCGATGTGTTGCAGAAGAATCGCAGACCAAATCTCAGACATTTGACATGTCAAATCTTCCTGCGATTTTCCTGCAATTTTGATAATTTCAGCCAATCAGATTGGCTAGAGGAGGTTGCATTACTGCGCGCCTGCGCGTAAAAGAGGGGTACCATGGTGATATGATGCACCACGCCGTACACCGGGGTACCGTTGTAACCCGGGGTACAGCGTTGTGCAGCGTCCTCTCGTGTCCATTAGCATACAGTTATACAGTGTGTTCACGCTGAGTATTATTTTCGTGGTCGTATAATCAGTGCGACAATGATCACAAGGCCTGTTTTCCTTCTTTAATATTATCTAATGACAATAATACTACAAATTTAACTTATTATAGTAACTACTCAAGAATTTATATATAATTTTGGACAGTTTGGTAACCCAGGAATCAGCGCTAAAAATAAAATAAATAATTCAACAGAACGGTGATTTATTTTTTGGTACCCCAGGGTACCAAAAAGTGCATCATATGCAGCGCCTGTTGCAATGTGTGCGCTGGCCTGCGATGCGATTGCACTGCGATTGGCAATTTGTTGCAATCGGATCTTAGTGCAAATCGCATAGCAATGTGTGCGCTGGGCTTAAGTCAGTAGATCTAAGTGTAACAAGTTAAACGATTGATGTATTTACCTATCCGTTGTCGAAGCAAAATGAAGCTGATTGAGGATCCCTCTCACTGCTTCAGCTTTGTCCGAGGTCTTTGACTCAGTAGAATTCAAACGGAAGAGACATCGCTGCCATTTGTTGAGGGCAAAGTTCTCTTTCTTTTCCATGCCATGTTCATTTTGGTTTGAATTGATATCCATCTGGTCTCTCACTGTTTAATATGCAAGATATTGTAATTGCTATGAAGTGGTCAGTGGTAGCAGTAGTTGAGTCTCATGCGTGTGCGAGTCCAGCCATAATTTTGATGAAAAGTTCCCATGCATTTAAGCGCACACATGTACCGGTATATACCCGCGTTGAAATCCTAGACGAAATATTACGCGCGGTTTATACAAAAAAAAAAAGGGAAATCCCCTTAGTCTAGCCTCCAGTCTAGCCTCATTTAGTCTCTCTTTTTTCAATTCATAACGCCTTCTCAAATATTTTTAAGACTGCTCCCAGGCCTCTATTTCAAGCAAGCTTTTTTTTTAATTTAGCAAGAATAAATCATAAATAAAATCAGAAATCTTTACTCTAGATTAGATCTCAGACAAACTTAAATTTTAACTGTGGAATGGCATATATGGATGGGCTTGCAATTCATGCTTTGTTTGAAACTATGGACAGAGAGTAAATCAACGGCCTTTTTGGATTCTGTAAATATGATTGAAGCAGCGGCTTTTATTTTAGCCATTAAGAAGCAAGAAAAACTAATGATGAAATGGATTACAATAAAAAAAATATATATATATCTTCAAAAATGCAATAACAGGCTTGAACAAAGTCTATTTAACGATGCCCAGCTCTATTTCGTTTTAAACAGATCCTACGAAACCGCTCTTATTCGAAGGTAAATAAATCAATATTTCGTTTAATTATTACCATATCGCAGTGTATTTTGAGAAAAATGTCGAATTCGCTACGAATTCGATCCTTCTGATTTTTAAAATTTGTTTCTAAACGGATGAAAATAGGGAGTAGAAATGAAAATATGTTCGACTGGTCCCATACATTGCGACTCGTGTTGTTATTATTATTATCTAACGTTATGAAGGGGGGGGGGGTGCAAAAGCTACGCACTTAGTTTCTCACGTCTCATAAGTCACAGAATTCACTATTTTTATACCATCTTTTGCTACATATTCTGATGATCATTTTGGTGCAAAAAACATAGCATAAAACTTACGGCAATTTATACACACACGCTTCGAAGTGAAGTCAGATCGCGGCGAGATTCAAACCCTCTCCATGATTTCCATCTACGCACTCATTTTGAAGTTTGATTTAACACTTTTAATGATGTGTTTTCTTCCAAATTTTTGCAATATACTAGTATTATGAAATTTTTAACAACTTAATTCAATTATTTGTTACCTTTTATAAACACCTTGCTTTTTTATAATGCATTCGATTGCTGGCTTACAAAAATGCAGCGCGAATTCAAGAACCTGTGAACATTCTTTGAGGCCGCCCAGAGCGAAAAATTAATTAGCCCCTAAATGTGGGAATATTGAAATTGAGCCCTTTTTTTATATTGCGGAGCGTGCATTATATGAATGTGTATTTTGGCTCCATTCACTTTAGCGCGTATTATGCAGTGCATAGATTTTAGACCCTGATTGCTATTATTTTATCTGATACATCTATCTTATTGGTAATAAGATTGATGAATCTGAGAAGAAAAGATCAATTGTTTCTTGAATTTCATCCTCTACTCTACTCTAGCTAACAGTAAAACCATGTCAAGTCTTGGGAATAAGATAGATGATGTAGATCTTACTACGACTGGTCTGAGAGAGATAGGATCCCAAGCTGTTTGGTCTCTGTCATCTTGTAAGCCAGGATTTGGGGTTGATCAGCTGAGAGATAATTCCACGGGTATGTATTGATGTAGACATTGATTAGGGCAAACTGCCTAGAAGAAAGACAAATGTAATATTTATACTCCACATCAATACCAAAAAGTATAAGGGTCATTGTTGTTGCGGTTGGATTTTGATTCGTCGAGAATTTTTTTTTTTTTAATACACCAACAATAATGCTTTTTTGTGTTATTATCTAGACTTTTTGTTTGTATTTAGCATGAACAAGGCTTGACTACATGCATGACCTTTTAATTTTATACCCACAAACCTCTGGTATAAACATAACTTGATCATTGTTACGTGATGATACTGAACCAAAATAGTGAAAATTTCTGAATACTTCATCTTGATTGATAATTGCAATTCCTGTCAAACATGAAATATGATTTACTCAATAGCTCCCTTTTTAGGCGCCTTCTCCATTCAAAGGGTGTCCGCTTCCCGCGTCTTTTGTTCCAAAAGTCAATTTATCGGCTTTTGAATAGAATCCTGACATCTTAATTCGGCTTAAACACGTTAAAAGCAGAAAGCCGAATGTTTCCCAGAGTCAATCAGGAAGCTGCCCTTTAAATGGAGAAGACGCCTTAGCCAAAATTAAATGAGAGTTTGTGGCTTGGTCCTAAGTGCCACAGTAATACACCAAGCACCAACATGATCTAACCTGGGAAATATTCCCCACTCTTTACTACTTCACAAGATCGTGAAGCCTGGCGTACCATTGTTGATTCATTCTTGGATGCGTCCGATTTGTAGTAGTGTAGTGTAGTATTATAATGGGAGTGGACTGTCCATTCTATTTTATTGATTGCTTGAGTTTATTAGCTTTCCAGATTGAAAAGACACCAAGCACCAACATGATCTAACCTGGGAAATATTCCCCACTCTTTACAACTTTTATAATAGATACCTACTGGCAGTCAGATGGGATACAACCCCATCTTGTCAACATCCAGTTCCGTCGAAAGACTACGGTCCACAGCGTCGCCCTCTACGCAGACTTCAAGTCAGACGAAAGCTACACTCCGAACAAGATCTCCGTCCGAGCAGGAAACAACTTCCATGACCTCCAGGAAGTAGAATTGCTTGAACTCGGTGAACCCAGCGGTTGGATATCGATTCGTCTTGCAGACTCGGACGGGAAACCCATTAGAACCTTCATGATTCAGATAGCTGCCTTGTCGAACCATCAGAACGGTAGGGACACGCACATGAGGCAGATAAGGGTGTATGCACCTATGCAGAACACCACCATGAACAACAGGTTGCCGGCTTTCTCAGGAGTTGATTGTTCAATGTATAGCACCATCAGGTAGTAGACAGCAACGTTGGAATTTATACTTTGAGATGGCATCATTAGTGTTACTATTTACTAAATTTAACATCATTGGAATTATATTTCATAAAATATTGGAAAAATTTGTTGGATTTAATACCAGATATATTAGACAGACCAGGGTGTATGCACCCGTGCAGAACACCAACATGAACAACAGGTTGCCTGCTTTCTCAGAATGGACAGTATCTTGTCAACAGCAGCATTGGAATTTACGAGATGACATTGTGGGAATTACCGATCGGTAATAGACAGCATTGTTGGAACTACATGTACTACCCCAAATATGTAGCACCATGAGAATTACCGCTAAGTAATCAACAACATTGTGAGAATTATCATCGCAGTGGCCTGCACATGCACACACTATCTATTGTCAGTGGGTAGGGGTGGGGCAGAAGATGAATAGATCACCTCCCCCCCCCCACCTCATAACAAAAGAAAGTCTTGTATATATCTCTGACCATGGGGTAATGGCCAACATCACGAGAATGCCCATTGCATATATATGTTTTACAACACCGTTTAAAAATGTAAGCTTCATGGGATCTACACTGAGGCTTTGTGAGGAGGCACATAGATGTGCCCACCGATAAGAGAGCATTTTTTTTGTTTCACAAAATCACTTTAAGTCCAAATGAGCAAGGCACCTTTTAGTGTATGATTGCTTCTCTCTACTCAGGCCCTTGTAGTGCAGTCTTTGGCAGAACCTTAAAAAAAATAATGTATCATGGTTATGTCTGCATAATGTAGTTTTCTTGTCCATCAAATTACAATTGTTTTCCTTGGCAAGCTCATATTTCATACAGTTCACTCCTGTTATAATGAGCACAGATACAACATCACTTCTTTATTATGAGATTAACTTAGTCAAAATTTCAAATAGGTACACATGCGTTTGTTTGTGCTGACAAAGTATAAAAAGAGATATATTTTTTTTTTATATACATACTTGTATAAGATGAAGTTATTTGTTTGGTCCAGATCATCTCATTATAACATGAGTTGACTGTATATACTGATGCCTTCGTTCTTCCATTAAAGATGTTCAGACCAGCCAATCTTATGAAAACAGATGCTTCCAAGGTGATGTAGTTGATATAGTTTGATATATTGAAAATATAATCAACAGATTATGTTTAATATGGTTTGAAGGAACCATCAAAATCTAAGGTACAGATCAGTGTGAAAGTTTCAATGCACTTCAAAGGGTCAATAATAGAAAAGTTATGAATAAAAAACAACATATGGCCTTTATTTATTATTTTTTTTATTTTTTTTTCAATCTTTGAATACATATTCATACACTCACCAAACAAGAGATATTTGGTGTGCATATAAGTTTCACGGTCTGTAAAGCTACCGAATATGTAGCACGGCCAAAAATAAGCGTCACCTTCTTGGTTTTACCACTGCAGTATCAATATCAATTGTAATTACAGAATGCAATCACAATGGGATTAAGAAAAACAAGTTTCAGGTGACAACTATTTTTGAGGTTGGTCAAGTCACTATCAGATATTTTTTTTTTCAGGCCTAATGGGCACATCATATTGGTGATATAATGTAATGTAAATTGTAGCCAGCTTTAAAAATAAGAAAATTTCTATTTATCCCAGAGGCAATTGGACACCACATAGGTTAATTTTCATTTTCTTTCACTGTGAAAGAGAAACACAAATACTTCTCTAATTTGATTTTGCTGAAAATCAAACGAGAGAAGTATTTGTTGGTTTATGTTGTTGTAGCTTGTACCATAATTTGTAACACAACTCACAATATTGTAAGGGACCTTTTGGGGCACTGCCAAAGATATTATTGTACAGTCCATTACCAATATAATGAGGTGATTGGGACCAAGTTAATTACCAGACTAATACCAAAAAAAATGAGCACATACAAGTAGGTTTGCACAATTGGGAGTTGGAGATAAGAATGGCCTTTTTTTAATGAAATCTTGTTGGAAACTCATTATAACGAGGTCCTTTGGACCATGTAAGTGACCTTGCTATATAAGAGCTGGAACCAGCAAAATTGTCGTTATATCGGTTGTTTTGTTATAATATCGGACCTGTTTATAATGAGTTCATACTGTATCAGTGCTTATTAAGGGAGTGGACTGTCTCAATTCTGACAAATTAAGGTTTTCCTATCAAAAGATTCTTCAGTTAAAAAGTTTACATAGTGATCAAATACTTTCATGGCACCTTGTCTCAATGGCACAATGTAGCTTACCGTTTTCCGCCACATACATGTACATGTAGCTTCAATATGCAAACTTTTTAAGCTAGAAAGGAAGCATTCTACTAGGAAGTTAATCTTCACAATGTGAAATCAGGTTGCTTAAAGTATCAAAGTGTTACACCCCCCTCCCCCCCCCCCCGAAAACTACTTTTATATTGAAACCATGAGATGGGTTTGAAATTAAATAAAAGAAACTTGACTGATGAAATTACCTATTATCTTTTTAATTGAGTGAACAAAGGAGATACAGTAAATACCTGCTATTTCACTTTTTTACCATCTTTACACATGCCTTCTTTCTCTCCAGCTCTACTATTTTTTTTGTCCAACTCGTATACCTTGTTCCTTTCGCACAGCTTCCAATATCAATGAATAACAATTAATGCAGAAACTTAGTTCTTTCCAATGTCATCGATTAATGAAATAATTTGTGTATTTTCTTGTAAATGTAATGTATTATCTATTGTAAATGTAAATATAATGTATTTCTATTATACGTAAAACCGATGTACAAAGAATTTCCAAATGGACAATAAATATATTCAATTCAATTCAATTCAATCACAGTATTGAGAAAAGAATCACAAGTGACATAATTAGGTTTTAATAATTATATTTATAATCTGTTTATTATACAAACTTAGTATAAAAGAGGCACTGACATACGATTGATCACTTTAGTTTGCTCATATGTACATTTATTTGTGTATGGTTACATGTGTGCGAAAAATGTAAATATATGCCAGTGATTTGATGAAATAAAGAAATATATGAAGATAAATGTGACTTTTGTTTGTTTGTTTTTTGTATTATCACCTAAGTCACAAGAACGAAGCTATTAAATTAACTTTAATACTCATTTTTGAACTGCACTTAAAAAACATCCTAATGATAGCTCTACAACTTTCCTTTAATTTCTTTCAATAATAAGGTATAATTGAATGTTCTTTTTGATACTTTTCCTTCTCACATACACCAATTTCTCTTGAGTAACCATGAATTTAATTTTTTTACTGAAACTTAAAAGCAACAAGATAGTATTGCTACAAAAGATTTTATTATTTTTTCTTGTTTTATCTTGTTTGATAGCATTTTAGGATTTGTGTCACCAAATTTTGATGAATGTTTCTGCTTGCATAAAATAATTTATCTGAATAATCTCCCCCATCTTTTTGCGGAAACATTTTTTCCAATTCTGTTCACATTCTTACATGTATCGATAACATGAAACAATTTATCAATATCAACTTGATACAATGATCTTAAATTGGAAAACTAAAATTAACTGCATGCACACTTACCAGAATATCTTTTGTATTGCAAAATACTGCAATGTCACAAAATAAAAGGGAAAAAAAAAATGTTTATAATTGGAGAGTTATTTTTAAAAGGCACTTGGCATGCATCAATTTCTCGTGAAAATCTACATGTTTGTACATTAATAACTGAGGGGAAAATGATACAGTTCACTCCCAATATAATGAAGTGCTTGAGACCAAGTAAATTACCTTGATGTATAATACTAAAGAAAAAGTTTTGCTCATGTTTAAATTACATAGGCTCTATGAAAATTGTCTTGTACAAAACAAGTACAGTGCACACCCATTGTAACAGGATGCTCAGGACCAAGCTAAATACAGTCTTTGTCCAAAAAAATGGTACAGTCGGGAAAAAATTATTTAGGTTTGAAATCTTCTCAAATGATGTGTGAATGTGGTACTAACTTAAAGCCAAAAGATTCTTCTCGCTGATGCACTTTGCTTTGTATAAATTGCTTTTGTAAAACAAAAGTTATGCTAAATTTTGTGCGGCGATGAGCTAATCGAAATTACACACATCCATAGTCTCGGTGCGCTGAATTCATGGCCGTTATGTGCGAAACCCATAGAGAAGCATACGCAAAGTACACTTTTTCTTGATTATAGAAAACTGGTTATATCTCAAGATCTACATGTATAGCACCAAATGGGATGAAAAATTTGCAGAAGAAAGCCTGATTTTCCTACTTTACGGAAATCTCAAACACTTTTAGAATGTAATTAATTTTCATACTCTAAAAACATGTTTTCCAACTGTACCATTTTATTTGACACAGACTGTAGTTTGTTAAAATGAAATCATGCCATACATGTATGTTTGAAATTGAGACTGGAAGAATTACCTCATATATCTGTGCTTATTATAATTGGAGTAGACTGCTTCTGCATCTGTGCATTAAACTACCGAGTGAGTCAGAAAAAACTTTACACCTAGAAAAATGTTCATAAAAAGAAAACCAATTAATAAACCCCAAATTATTATACATATTCTGAAAGAGTAACTCCATCCGCATCTTTTGATATTAATTTTGTGTGTTATATCTTTACGCTTGGATGAACATGGGGCATTGTTTGCGAACATGTAAATTTCGAATTGTGCAAAAGTGGGAGTAAAATCAAAACAACAAAAGCTATCAAAAAAGCAACTCCATCCTGATTAAATTAGCGTAACTTTTTAACGAAAATGTCTTACGCTAAATAACTTGGCAGGGGTGTTGTTACACATATCGACTACATTTTGTGTGAAAATGAGATAGATCTCCAGAGTCAGGCATGAGTGAGCATACGTCACAGACAAAATAATCACTTGATGGAGTTGCTTTTTTGTCAGCTTTTGTTGTTTCAATTTCACCCCACCCTTTGCACAATTCGAAACTAACATGTTCGCAAACAATGCATCGTGTTCATCTAAGCGTAAAAACATACCACACAAAAGTGGTACCAGAAGATGCAGGAGGAGTTACTCTTTCAGAATATGTCTAATAATTTGGGGTTTATAATTTTTTTACAACTGTAACCCAAGAAAAAGGGTTAGGGTTAGGGGTAGATTTTGGCGGGGGGGGGAGTAGTTGTCCGGGTAAATTGCCATTTCGTCTATTCCCTCTTTGACTAATGCCCATTTGGTCTCATCACACATGATCTAATTCCATTTTGTCTACAACAAGGTTTTCTAATGGTTAATTTGCCACTTTGACTATTTACCATGTTGTCTAATTCCTATTTCTTCTAATGTCCACTTCGTCTAATGTCCTCTTGGTCTAACACCACTTGGCAACTTACTGTAACAGACTGGTATTAGACCAAGGGGAAGTTTTAATAGACCATTGGGGTATAAGACAATCAGAGAATTGGACTAACTGTTGTTAGACCAAATGAATATAAATGGTTGTGGGGATGGAGGGGGGGGGGAGGGTAACTCTCCACGGGGAAGCTGTCCTAGAACTATACGTTATATGTGTGCCTAACAAAATATGCATACTTTTTATAGTAGGATGGTACTGTATAAAATCAATTCCCTTTGCCTTTTTTTTTTGGCAAGACAGTTTCTGTATTTTCATCCAATAAACATGCAATATTTTCTGGAAACAAAATTACGAAATACTGATAATACGTTCACATCTACTCTTGATTAAGTGATTACCATGACAACCACAAAGCAGAACTCCAGATAAGCTTAAAGGTTTTTTTTTTTTTTTAAGGGGGAAAAACAAATAATGCAGAACAATTTGTAATTCATCATTCTAAATGTGCATGTCCATTCTAGCGTTTACTTTAACACCACCCCTTGTTAACAGCATTGGCATTACAGTCTACTCCTGTTACAATGAACACAGTTGTAATGAGGCAATTCTCCCGTCCCAGTTTCGAACATGTGGACATAGGTGTCGATCCGCTGTACATGTATGTGCCTAAATGTATTTAACATTACTGATAAGATTTTATTGCGAGGTAATTGGCTTGGAGCCAGGAACCTTGTTATGGCAGTGGATTGTATGTACATGTACCTGCAATTTATTGGTCCAAATATCTTTCAAAACCATGATCATAAATCAAAAATTTGAATCTATATACAAAATTTAACAAAAGAACTCTCTTTTGACAGGCGATGTTGGCTTTCTTTTTAAAAATAAAGTATATCTAAAAAAAAATTATAATAATAACTTAATCCTATTCATATATATTTAAGGGTCTGTCCAACCACATTGTTTCCTATCTAACTGGATAAACACATTTCACCCATTGAAAGTACAGTGTTTCCCCTCATATACGTACACATGTTTCTGATTGATTACTGCATAAAGAAGCGAGTCTGTGCAATATTATGAGTTCAGAAATAATCCTTTCTGTTATGAAAAACTGAAGGAATTGTTCATGTACCTCCTGTTGTCTTTACTGATCATGTTACCCCCAAATTAACAACCTACATATGGCTATTACTGGTAAAGAGGGTATCTCACTGAGTTGCATATCCAGGCCAACTAAAGGAAATTTGCACAGAGCCGTAAACAAAGAGAGTCTTGCCTTCTCTGTTTCAGCAGGTATCAATACGACTCGTTTTCTTCAGTAATGAGCTTGCCTAACAAAGCAGTACAAAAGAAAATGTGCCACATGCCGATACCCACTGTTTACAGAGTTTGCTAGACTCTCTCTATGTATGGCACTTTGCAAATTCACTTCATTCCCCTGGGTGAATTATCATTGAAAACAATATCTCTCAGAATAAATAAATCTTTACACAAAGAATCTGCTTAGTCCAATGCACGCTGCTCCTCACACACAAACGAAAATAGTCCAAGGTTGGCTCTGAATCATCCCTCAAGTGGTCCTCACCTCTGTTAGGGTTGAACTGCAGCACTCGGGACACCTCTCCACGTCCATGAGGTGGATGGTGTTGGGATGACAGGGGCATTGAATCCTGACCCTACCGGCCAACAGGAAACCACAGGAGCAGCAGGCGACACTGGTGTGTTCTCGGTAGCAGATGCACGCCGTGGCGCCAGGCGAGGTCGCGTTGACAGTGGAGTCCTTTGGGGACTTGTTCCTGGAGCGAAGGGCCTGCAGCGGGGATGTCTTCTGGTGAGGGGACGAGGTCCAGGACATGGGCTCGGTCTGGAGAGTCTGGGTCCCTCGGGATGTCGGTGTCCTCACTGTGTAGTTTGGCAGGTTGTTGTTCATCTGCAAAGTTAGGATTGACAAGAGAAATTGAGTTAATTACATAACATACATACATGTATTACAGGCGGGCAATCCAGAAACACAATGGCCATATATATAGATACATGTAGGTTTTCAAAACAGTGGTTAAATTTGGGTCAAAATAACCCTTCAGAATTTTGATCCCAGCAGAATCTTCGTCAGAGACCAAGTGAGCCCCCACAAACAGTTAACAAACACTAATGTAGGAAAAACTAGGGGATCCTGTAAGAGGCTAGTGTAAGAGAACAAAGGAAACAAAAGGGGGTAAATCAAAAGGTGTTGGAAAGTGGTGGATCCAGGATTTCATGAGAGGGGGCCCAAAATTGGAATTTCAGATTGTGGGGGGGGGGGGGGGGGGTAGGTGTTAATTTTGTTGGGCCTTTAGCCCATCAAAAAGGTCATTAAGTATCGGCCATATGGGTAAGGTTCACTTGGTAAATCGGGTCGCTCATCCATTTCCCCTTTTTTTGGGGGGGGGGATGGGGGGAGCGGGGGGGATTGTCAACAAAGACTCTGTGACTCTCCTCACCGATCATCTAAATCAAGTGGACCCTTCGAACAATATCAAGTTCACTTACGAATTAGAGAAAATTGGGCAGCAATTCCCTTCCTCGACTTGTATATCTCCAGAAAGCCAGATGGTATCTTAAAATTCACAGTATATAGAAAGCCAACACATACAAACCAATACATCTCAACTTTGAGTCGCACCACCCCCTGCATCAAAAACTTGGAGTAGTGCATACCCTTTACCACCATTGCGACACCGTAGTACCTGACCTCGAAGACAAGAAAGGGGAAACTACCACCATTTCTACTGCTCTGTCTCAATATCCATGTTGGGCCTTGAAACGTCAGGACAACAAAAATAAGACTAACTCTAAACAATCAAAGAAAGACCTAACTGGGATAAGGAAGTATCCCGTAGTTATCCCCTACATCAAGGGCCTCTCAGAGGCAGTTAGCAGAATCCTGAGGAAAGCTGGCATTTCTACTTCAATGAGACTGTGCAACAAGTTATGAAGCATACTGGTCCACCCAAAACGAAATGGATAAGGCTCGGGGAGTGTACAAAGTCCCATGCCAATCTTGCCAAGCCTTGTACATTGGTGAAACTACATGTAGTCAAAAGTTAGGCACATGTAATTGTCTTGATGAACATAAAAAGGACTGTAAAAAAGTGGATGGACAAAACTACAAAATGTTCACATGCTCACAGGACACAGAGGGCTTCAGTTAGCCAAATACTAAACAAATTGGCCATAACAGACCACGCGGCAAAAGAAAATCATGTCATAAACTGGGAGGGCACGCGGTTAGTAGCGAGGGAGAGCAGGGACCTCAGCAGACGAATGAGAGAGGCCATTTGGATCAAGAGAACCCCCGACAACATGAATCAAGATTGGGGGGGGGGGGCATATACCAACTGTCTGACATCTACAATGACGCTATTACCCGGGCTTCACACCTGGGTTACTTCTAATTGGCGCCAAATCTTTAGACGCCAATCAGTTGCCGTTTGAAGAAGATGACAGCCAGTCGTTGAAACCGACACAGGTAATAAACTTTCTTGGATGTGTATATAATTCTCTATTCAGATTTTGTGTGCATTGAAGCATGACACAATTTACAATAAAAAAGGAAATGAAAATTTTCCAATGGTATAAACATCAGGAATAACCAAAACGTACCCAAACAAATATTGTAGCCCAATTTCAAGTTCAAGAACATATATTGAGGGGTTTATTTTTGGCTTTAATAATCCTGAGAAAAAGAAAAAAAGGCTTCACTTTTGTTAAGTGTCGGGACACCCAACCTCCATCCTACGAAATGGTCAAGGTCACGGATGGAATAGGACGTGCCTCTCAGTTGCTCCCTGAGTTTATTTTTTATTTTTTCTTATTTTCCTTTTTTGTTCAATTTTTGTTCTACAAATTTTGTTTAACTGATGTTGGAACCATTTCTGAAGCAGTTGATGGAAGAAAATACCAGATTTGATGCAGGATTGATGAAGATTGCATGGATTTAAAACCTGATTCATCAGTAGCTGATCAACCTGTCTTACTGCTGCCTTGATCCTCCTGTGTTCGAATTAAATCACCCTTCATCAGTTTTTCACTGAGGAGCTTTGTATTCTGCAAGTGTTAAGAAGTAAACATTAAGAAATAAACAGTAAATATGACGTCTCGTAAAGTATCTAGTGTAAACAAAAGGCGGCAACTAGAAGGGAAGTGCAAAGCACCCGACTCACGTGAAGCTACATGTAGAGCTAAAATGACTGTTGTGGTAGCTGCAACCTGATCGTTTTGGATAATGATTCTGCAGTGGAATGTGAAGTTTGTAACTACTGTTTCATTGTACATGTCAAAATGTCTCAGTTAAACTCTATGAGATTATACAAGAGGAAGCAGAAACTATTCATTGGTATTGTAGGACATGCAATGCCACAGCAGGAAACATGCTTAAAATTAAGACACAACAACTGCAGTCACAACATGCAATTTTACAAGAAGATGTAACTGGATTGAAAGAGACATCTTGAAACATGAACAACAATGCAACGACAAGTACTTACACATGAGTAAAAAGCTAGACGAAGTGAAAAGTGACCTGCAAAAATCTAATGAAGCTGGTCAATCTGCTCCCAGTCAAAAGTTATGGAGAAAATAGAAAGTTGGAGAAAGCGGTCTCACACAAGCTAGATGATATGGAGGAGAAAGAGAGAAGAAGAAACAATCTTATTATCTTTGGATTGTCAGAATCTGACAGTGTTCACCCAGAAAAAAGGAAGGAAGAGACATAAAAAAAGTAAAGTCCATTACTCAAATCTCTTGGATTCTAAACCAGAAATACTAGCGACATACAGGCTCGGTAAAAAGTCAGATGAATCGAGCCGTCCTCTTAAAGTTGGTGATGAGTTCCGTTGATTCACGCGATGAGGTGTTACGAAGATTCAGAAGTGCAGATTCAAAATTCGACAAAACAATCCAAATATCAAGAGATCGTACACAAAAGAAAGAATGATTACAGACAACTTTAGAAAGGAACTAAAACAACGTGAAGAAAAAGGAGAAGAAAATCTGATGATCCGAAATGGAAAAATAGTCCAACACAGATTTCGTGACAACAAAGCACTTGGACAAGAGAGTGAACAGCAATAAAGCAGCAAAAATGAACACAAGTTCTAGTGTCTATACATCAGCAGCATCCACATGTAATATTATAAACCAGGAGGGATGAGCTCAATGACTCACTGTATCATGTTCAAGTTTGTGGTTGACGCAATCAATATACTAGTGACGTATCCAGGGATATACCTGAAGTTACAGTCAACAGAATTACTAATGACTTATCCAGTGACACACTTAAGGATTTTTCCAGTACGCCATCCAGTGAGTCAAGTAAGAAAGCTGCAGCATTATCAGTCTTCTATACAAATTGTGACTCGGTTATGAATAAAAGGGATGAACTTGTAGCTGTTCTTGAGTCAATAAAGCCAGATGTTTGTTGCCTTAACTGAAATCTATCCGAAGAATAAGCAATCAGACATACAACGGAGTGAGTTGGAACTGCAAGGTTATAAATTGTTCTTATCAAATGAAGACCAACGATCAAGAGGGGAGTTGCATTTACACACAAGGATTCCTTACTATGCTCAAGGGTAAACTTTGATGGAGAGAAATTTGAGGAATCAGTCTGGATTAACATAAAGTCAAATAAAAAACAGCTACTCCTTGGATGTATATACAGATCCCCTCTAGTTCCACTGAAAATAATGAAGAGCTATGCAGACTCATTGAGAAGCTTGTAATAGACCTTATATGCAGGACTATCTTACTGGTTGGAGATTTCAATACAGAGAGATTAATTGGAAGACAAATACTGTTTCAAATGTAGTGAGAACTGTCAGAGATTTTTGAACTGATTGATGATCAATTTTTATATAACATGTCATTGTCACCAACAAGATCCAGAGATGGTCAGCTGCCAAGTACTCTCGATTTAGTCTTTACCAATGAGGAAGATCTTATGTTGGATCTGGAGTGTGGACCACCACTGGGTAAAAGCGTATATATATCTGTTGCTCCATTTGTCACTGCAGCAGAAAATGATACTGATGAGATGGCAAGGAACTATTATCAAGGCAACTACTCCAAAATGAGAGAAATTGAATGAAATCAACTGGGAAAGAAAATTGTCTAATCTTACGGGAGTTGAAGCTGGTGTTACTTTGAGGAGTCCACTACTAAATGTATTAACGACTTTGTGCCACTACGAAAAGACAAGTCGAACTAGAACAGTGGATGAACCAAAGGTCATCAGAGGCAATAAAGCTTAAACATAAATCTTGGAATAGATCCAGAAGAGTAGATCTGAGAATGACTGGAAAATCTATGTTACGCACAGAAATATTGCCACATCGGAAATCAGGAAAGCAAAATCTGACTTTGAGAATCAATTGCAGAAGAAGTATAGGATATTCCAAAAGCTTTTGGAAGTATGTCAAGAGCAAATCAAAAAGTAAAGCTGGTCTTCCTGATCTAGTGAACAAAGATGGTTCCCTAGCAAGTCTGATGAAGAGAAAGCAAATACCTTAATACCTTCTTCGGAAGTGTATTCACGAAAGAGGAACGTATCATCTATGCCACACATCCAAAGAAGACAGAAGTGGATATAAAGGAAATGGAATTCAGAGTACAGGACATAGATGACTTACTATCCAAACTTGACATTGATAAGTCACCTGGACCTGATGGAATCAACTCCAGGGTACTCAAAAGAAGTTCACAGGAAATATGCTTGCCTCTTCAAATCATCTTTACAAAGTTGATGGAGGAGGAAAGAGTTCCAGATTCGTGGAGACAGGCAATCGTTGTACCCTTTACAAGAAAGGAAGAGAAATGACCCTTCCAATTATCGGCCATCAGCAACATCTATCGTGTGCAAGATAATGGAAAAATTGGTGCGAAAGGTCCTACTACAACATCTGAAGAGGAAACTTACTTTGTGACAACCAGCATGGATTCCGTAGTGGCAGATCGTGTAAACACAATTATTGGAAGTACTTGAAGATTGGACCAGGATATCGATGAAGGTCACTGCATTGACTGCATTTACTTGGACTATCAAAAAGCATTCGATAGTGTGCTCATAAACGACTTATCAGTAAACTTCAATCTGTTGGTATTGGCGGCCACTTACTAAATTGGATTGAGGCTTATTTGTCTTCGAGAACCCAAAGAGTCATAGTAAATGGGAAGAAATCTACCCTCTTCCAGTCACTAGCGGAATTCCACAAGGCAGCGTACTTGGGCCGACGTTATTATCGCTTTATTAACGAGCTACCTGAATCTGTCAAGTCCACATGAAGTTGTTTGCAGATGACACAAAATGTATCGTACAGTTGATGTAGAGCAAGATGCCAATGAATTTCAAGAAGATGTAAACCTCAGTGAAAGATGGGCAAACACATGGCAACTCAAATTCAATGAAGCAAAATGTAAAGTTGTACCATGGACGGAGAAATCAGAACTTCAGGTACCATATAGCACTGAAAATGGTCCACAGGAAATCAAGTCCGAAGACTAAGAAAAGACCTTGGAGTACTATTCGATAAATCCCTCTCTTTTAGTGCACATGCAGCTGATGTTGCAAAAGAGCCAACATGAAACTTGGTATGATCAAGAAAGATC
>CALNVZ010003432.1:3558071-3586966 GCA_940671915.1 Paracentrotus lividus | reverse complement strand
AGTACGTATTCCTACTGAACATCCATGTGCACCATACACACTATATGGGATTGTACACAATCTCTGCACTACACAGCCAATGGTATTACATTGTACATGCATACATTGTGGATTGGGTTAAACTTGGTGAAACAACTATCTCTCTCTTGTCTTCACAGCACTAAATGAGAAAGGATGGCTTAAGCTTTATAAAGCCATTGTTAGACCTACCCTTGAATACTGCAACTCTGCATGGGCTCCGGTCTTTAAGAAAGATGAAGATTTACTGGAAAAGGTACAACAGAGAGCGACAAGACTCCTGCCACATCTTCGCCATCTCGATTACCCTGAACGGCTAAGAATCCTGAAATTACCAACTTTATCATACAGAAGGCAAAGGGCAGAACTAATTCAGATCTTCAAAATCACAAGAGGGCTTGATCAAATTAATCTCAACAACCTATTCCAAACCGATGACAGTGGAAGAACCAGAGGCCACAGCAAAAAATTCAAGAAATCTAGATGCAGACTCCAGCTGAGACAAAATTCATTCTCAGTTCGGAGTATCAACAACTGGAATGCTCTTCCAGAGGAAGCAGTATCCGCAACTAGTGTTAATATGTTCAAATCAGCTCTTGAGAGGCACTGGCTATTTCACCCATTAAAGTATCAACCCTACCAGAGACAACTCAACGTAACGAGGGGCAAATAAGCAACAGCTTTACGTCTCTACATCCAAGTAAATCCAAGTAAGTAAGTAAATACACCAAAAATGGGTATGATGGGGGGTTGGGTGTCCGGATACTAAACAAAATCGATGTCATGTTTTCTGTCTTTGAATAAAGCGCCAAATATATGTTGAATGGTGCTTATCTTCATAAATATTTGATCTCTGTAATATTTTCTACCATTTGGGCTTAAAAATTACAAAGACATTGATCATAAACCTTTTCAAATGGCTCATAAAAATGGACTGTCTGGACACCCAATGAATTACTACATGTATACAAACCAGCTGTGTATCACATAATTTTATTGCAAACAGTTTAGTCTAGAGTCTATCCCCAGTCCCATTCTCATGAAACCTCCTTTTCTCTAGATCTAACAGTTAATCAGTCTAGACCTGATTATTTAAAAAAATAATCATGATCCATCAACATCCAAAACCAGTCCATACCATATGCAATGTCAGACAGATCACAAGGAATTCACAATCAAAACAAATAGGATGGGAGGGGGGACACTTAAGCAGATATAGATCTAGATCTAAACATCATCTTTTGCTCTGAGTTTTTTTTTTTTATTCAAAATTTTTGTGCATTGTTATATTGTCTGATATTATTTCAATCGATTGATGAAATATTTATAACAAAGGTCCTAAAATTGCCACCTTGTCCGCACAAACATCCAGTTATTGTATGTCCGGACAGGTTGTGTGTCCGGACAAACAATTTTGACCAGCCATTTGAAAAGGTTTACAAGCAATCTTTTTGTAGTATTTTGGAACAAAATGTTAGAAAAATATTCGACAGATGAAATATTGATGAAGATAAGCATTTCAATAGATCTAACTTAGACCTCTAAAGTTAGACCTATAATTATTATTTATATTTTGGGCTTAATCCTGAGACAAACAAGCAGGCTTCATTTTTCTTAAGTGTCCGGACAACCAACCCCCCATCCTACAACAACCAGGTATATCTAGATCTATACAGTTATTAACTCGGATGAAGTCTTTAAAAAAAAACAAAAAAACCACAGGCTTCTTCTCGACAACTTCTTCCTAACTGTTAGACGGGGCAGCCCAAGTCGCTACCCGGGTTGGGCCCGGGCCGACCAAGGCCAGTGATGCGCTTTTTTCAAGCCGACACTCATTCATCAATTTTCACTTATCCTTACCATAGCTTTCTCGTCTCCTTTTAATCCCTTGATCACTCCTCCTCCATTATCATTTCGTAGAGCTCCAAATCCCTGAATTGCCCTCCTAGACATGACTAAAATCAGCTTTCGACAAACTTTTCAAGAAAGTGGAAATCTAGCCAAAATTTTGGATCGTTGCTGGATTTTAATAATGACGCGAGCGTAATGTTGCAATTGTTGTTTTGTTTAAAATCTGGCACGTGCACGTCACGTCATGCGCACATTTTTAAAACAAAAGCTAAGCTGAACGCCCAAACTGGAGATTAGCGGACGAGCGATGAGGATTAGCAGGGGTGCGTGAAATGGATGCTGAGGGTGAATCTTTTGTGAGAAAGGGTCAGCCATAGAGTTACATAGGGGAGACCGGGGACATTTGTAACACTTTTTTCCAAATTTGACTTATCAACTTTATTATAACTAAATACTTGCTTAAAACCAAGCAAAACGAAATTTCGATTTCTTAGCTCGACATATGAATAGGTTTGGGTTAAGTAAAACTATTTATTTTGAAGCCATTATCATTTCAAAACACGAGGTCGAGTGTTTACAATGCCCCTAATACGCAGGCAATTGGTAACAGGACGTAGGGGGCAATTGTAACACATGAAATTGTAACATTTTGCTTTTCTTTATCAAAGCTATGCATTGACAGATCCAAGATTTAAACATATTAACCATCATCAGCTAATATTATAAAACATGACAATGCTTGAATTAAGTTACATTACATATTTTCCACTTGTTATATCAATGGCATGGATTATGGCAGAAGTTTACGTGCTCTGTAACGGCGCAGCTGAACTATCTGTCCCGGGGCTAGTACGGGGCAAAAAGTATTTTCCTAACGGCATTGTTTAATGATTGCCTCTGTGGTTGGGCGACCATGTTTGGGAGATATTGTTTTTCATATATCTTTACAGCTTACGCGCTATTCATACGTTGAACAGTCTACGCAAAATATGGCCTAGGAACATAATTTCTAAATATATAAAAATGACAGCCGTAGCTCATCCACATATTTGTCCAGAAGAAAAACTATGGGTATATGTGAAATATTACTTTCCTACTAAAAAAAAAACGATTTTTCTGCTGTAGAAAGTTCCACGAACC
Source organism: Paracentrotus lividus (assembly GCA_940671915.1). NCBI lineage: Eukaryota > Metazoa > Echinodermata > Echinoidea > Camarodonta > Echinidae > Paracentrotus > Paracentrotus lividus. The sequence goes on along the minus strand of CALNVZ010003432.1, from coordinate 3,583,957 downwards.
GTTAAATTTGCTAATACTCAAACAGCATGAGGAGCGATGAAATGTGCATGCTCTGTACAAATTTTAAGTTTGTAGCGTGTTTCTGCTAGGGATGGGAGCCCCTGTTACAATTGCCCCCGTGTTACAATTGTCCCCGGTCTCCCCTATACCCCACATCTGCGCGGGTCCGGCGCGGATCCAAGAGATCCGAATTGAATACATTTCTGGGGTTCAGTTGTCTGGGGACAAAAGCGGCTCTATTATGTTTACGCATGAACCCGATACATTCATTGTATGAAATCCGGTTGCGTCCGCTGGGGGTGGGGTGGTCTTTTGAAAAGCATGAAAGACGATGGGGCGTTTTGGATTGTGCCAGAAATGGTCAAGAGGTTCCGGCTATTTGTTCTGAGGTCTCCAACGAATCCAACATCTTTATGCAAGAGAGCACAAGAGTAATTAAAAAGCCAGCAGTTATACTCAAAAGAAATTCCTTAATTTTAGGTCACTATATATTCCGCAACCAACCACTCCCCCCCCCCCTTTTTTTTTCTTCAGAATTGGTGCCCTTTTTCCTTGTGGCCCTTCGTATCTAAAAAAAAATCTCCATAGGGGCTCACTGAGACAATTATCAGCTAACACCGATCATAAGATGATCATAACGGAAATTTCACAATGCAAACCTCAAGACATCATTTTGACCAGCTTTATCCCCCCCCCCCCCCCCCCCCCCGCATTGCAAATCAATGCTTAAAGGGGAAGTCCGGACCCAAAATAAGTTGTTTATATCAAAAGCAGAAAAATTAGAAAAACATATTTTAAAAAGTTTGAAGAAAATCGGACTACTAGCTAATAAGAAAGTTATTAATTTCTTTTAAACAAATTAAATTACCATGTAAAAAAATCTGATCACTATAACGAACTGGCAACAGCTCTGATGTCATGGTTGCACTACTTGCCATATTATGTTCTATATTGTTTTATCCTAATTTTTCACTTTATTTGTCAAGATAAAGTTTTCCTCATAACTTTTCCTGAGTTTAATTGGTGGAAATATTTTTTATGCATTATTGTATAAAGCGTTATGCATTGTGCTTAAAGTGATTTTTTTTTTTTTTTTTTTTTTTTTTTGTGGTGAATTTCAACGTTCATGAATATCTTTTTTTACTATAGGTATCCTATTTAAAATCTTTGTTTTTGTATTTAGGCTATAGATGGGTTGCTGATTTTACAATATTAGTATAGACGCAATAGCAATATTGCCATCAATTGGGCAAAGTTACGAAAAAACAGTTTCTTAACAAGTAAAGTGAATATTTATTATAAAACAATATAGAAAATGCATGGCAAGTAGTGCAACTACGTGAAATTATACAGCTGTTGCCAATTTGGTATTGTGATCAGATTTCTTTGCATCGTAAAAAAAAATTTAAATTTTTTTTTTACCAATTTTCTTCATACTTTTTTAAAAATGTGTTTTTCTAATTTTTCTGCTTTTGATAAAATCGAATTATTTTGGGTCCGGACTTCCCCTTTAATTTTCCCTTTATACTCTCTCACTCCCCCGTCTCAATTTCTGTTCACGTCTCTTTCTGCCTTATACCTTTAAATGATCCTCCGTACCAACATTCTTGCTACTATTTTAGGGATTTTATATAGTAGGAGGGGGAAAAAAGAAAAAGGAGGAAAAATGCAAAGTTCTTGGTTTATGACGAGCACTCGAGAGTGACGCCTTGGCGTTCCCCCTAGCCGGAAGTATTTCCTACGGGTGATGCATTATCCCCTCTTAGGAGCAAATACCCTTCCTATTTACTCTTCAACCAAATCGACATTAATACTCTCGAGATTTCAGAATATTAATGCCGGATATTAATATCGCCTGTGGGTTGTGTGAGCAGTGAAGTTGAGGGTGGTTTTTAATAGTTGTTTGAGAGGGATGGTATTAGGAAGGATCTCGCAGCTGCCCCATTCTGCTTTTTAAAGGAAAAATCAAGATTTGGTTATAACACAAAATTAAATTTCTTGTAAAAAGTATGTTCAAAATAATTTCTTGCCATTTCAGGTCACGCTTGAATCTACATGTTCACCATTGTACCTGTAAAGGGCGTATTGCATCTCAGGGGTCGACCCAATAGTGCCCCACATCCCCCCTCCCCCCCCCCGAAAAAAATGGCGGAAAAGAGACAGAAGAAGAATATAAAAAGGGGTTGCTAAACTTATAACAGTCTTCATGTCTTCTCCTTTTATAGAGGGTTAATGCTCACCTACGAAATCACACTTGTTCTTATTCTTTTGTTTTGGAATGTGAATGACAGTCACATCGGATTCTATCATCAAAGAATAAACGTAGAAACTCAAAACGAATAGTTATTTATGTATGATTTCGGCACCAACGCGTAACTATTTGAGCTGTCAGGGGATTCTACCATCCTTTAACAGTAAACAGGCATTTCACTAATTTTGGTACGTTCTGAAATCACCACAATAAGTAGCACAGAAATATGTCTAGACATTTAAGCAAAATTTTCAAAATAATTTCTCTATAGATGTATCAAACACGCCTCTATTGGGAAAAAGAAGAAAATCTGAATCATTTATCCCAGTGATTCGAAAAGAAAGGATTTCTTTTTCGTTTATCATATTTCCAGATTGATGTCCTCACACAATGCGTTTAACAATTCTGAAACTACGGGACAGTGCCATTTACGCCCACCTGATTAAAATCATCACACACCTTTGAAGTTATCTCATTTCCATGTGAAGGATGATATCATCATTACGCTCAGTTATGACTTATTGTCACTCTTTTTCTTTCTCTTCTTTACTCCCTGATTCAAGCTTGTCGACCCAGAAACGTCGTAATGTTCTCCACTGATCGATAGTGTGTAAAGAAATAGGGGCCGCAGCAAGCGGAGCGCGCAGCCCCCTAGGGGCGACCATGAATCGCGACGCCACAAGTCGATGAGCGGCAAACCAGCGCACACAACACCCCGACGGCGACCTGCTCACAGGATTGTGGTGTCTGCTAAGTGTCTCATTTACAGCATGCATGGACGTCGACCCTTTTTCGATATGATGGGGGGGGGGGGGTAAGATGAAGGGGAATGTTGAGAGAGGGGCGCGAAAATTCATTTTAATGTCTCGCCAGGGCGACGTTTCGAGTTTTGTCTAGTAAAGTGCACATAAGACGCAAAAAAATGATTTCTTAGCAAGTTTCAGCCGCCCCTTTCTTGAGTATGCATGGGCGTGACCCTGATTTGGTATGATGGGACTTTTAGAAAAGAGTGATGTTATTTGTAATTTTCTATAAAAATAACCTTAGGGCTTGCAGTAATTTCATTCCGAAAATATGAAAAATATGAAGAAAAAAAATATAGTCCCATGCATGAAACCCACGCGCAAACTTCTTGTACTCATCAACGCGAACACTTTACCTTTGCCTATTGTATATTATCTTCTTCTTTGGATTTGTTTTTCGTACATGATGTTGGAACAATCTTATATTTGCCCACAGGTTGAATTGACCCATATTATAGTCGTTTTTGTGCTTTTTGTGATGAACGGTTATTAGCAATATACAGCAATTATTGTATGTTTAAATTGGTGATAATGTCACATAGAATTTGAGCCTTTGTTATGGTTTTTGAAAGTCGGACAGCCTAAGGCAATGGAAATATATGATTAAAAAAAACCGGGATGCATATATGGAGAGGGAAGGGGTCGAGGAGTGTGTAGAAGGACATTTCAAAGGGGGAAAGGTGGAAACAGAAAAGCCGTAAATCTTCCTTTTTTTTTTCAAAATGATTTAAAAATATGGATAGAAAAATAATCAGGATCTTGATGCGTAGGCCTACAATTTTGCTATTACATAATTTATTAATGTTTCACTCTAAGCCAATCAGAATGTGTTGTTTGATATCGGCTGTTGTAATTATTTGCTGTAGCAGTAATATTGATTTCTTAACGGAGAAAAGATTCCATCGAGATTTTAAGACGAGTTAATGTTGGAATAGGGATTTTAATTATGAGAAGGTGCCTCATTTAAATTCTTATTTATGAATTAAGCAATTTCGCCAAGAAAAAAAAAAAGAAGATAAAAGTCATGAAGATTTGATTAACAGGAAATAAACTAGGTCGGGCAGAGTCTTTTATATGTGATATTATGTGAAGTAATACTGTAATCAGTCATGTAAATTGTAACATAGTACGATTCGCCTTCGGGCACCCATGCATGTCGAATATACCTGGACAATGTGGACATTTAAACCTAACAACCGGAACGCAACCGTACTGTACTACTCCCTTCAATACCACATAAAACATATTAGATGACCAGTTTCATTTAGTTGAGTGCACGATTGTCCGCGTGATATGGTATCTTGGGTTCTTGACCGACTGCAGTTAAAGGGGAAGGAAACCCAAGGAATTCATTAAAATGTACAAAACAGAAAAATCAAAAGAAGCTGATCAATGAAAATTTGAGAAAAAAAATGAATAAATAATAACAAGTTATGAGCATATTGAAGTTTGTGATCACTACCGCTATGGGGATCCTCACATGGCAACAGGCCCAAGATGTGTGATGTCATACATGAACAACTTCCCCATTACTTTTGTACATATTTCACTCAAATTGTCTTTTTTATTTATTCTGTTAAAAGATCAGAGATTCTTTCATGGGAGGACATGTAATACAGGTTCAAAAAATATAATCATGGATGAAGAGTCTGTACTACCACTTAGAATGAGGAAAAAGAAGTATATTTTGGTATTTTGTTCATATGGGAGAGTTGTTCATTGTGTGACATCACACATCTTGGGCCTGTTGCCATAGCGTTAGTGATCACAACATTCAAATGCACATAACTTCTTATTATTTATTCAATTTTTCTCAAACTTTCTTTAATCTGTTTCTTTGATATTTTTGTTTTCATCTCCTTTAAGGTCTATCAGTAAAAGTTACCCACTTTGCAGTTAAATGTAATGTCGACTGGCCCCAGAGTGATTTTGACTGGATAGGGCCGGTTTTGAAGAAAAGAAAAAAAAAATCTTGTGATAGATTGATAAAAGTGGACACTTATTATTTACAGCACGGGAAATTCTATAATGTGGACTATTAGGCATACTTTTTCAATATTTCCGCATCTTCTGCCGATGTCTTTAACAGTAGCAATTTAAGGATAATAAGATAAAATGAAGATTTATTGCACTTGTGTTGTTTTTCAAATATGAGTATTATTATTTTTAAAGAGTAACAATAGAAAATGGAGGACCCGACGCTTCTAAGTTATTTCAGTGGTGTGTTGGGGGGGGGGCTGTCAGAGAATTGGAAAATGGGGAGAAGGCACCATGGAAGTTCGGGTAGGGCACATAATTGTTCGGCACATAAAAAAAATATATACATGTATATACAGTGGTCCAAACTTATTAGAACACACTGAACCTACACAAAGTCTATGGGATTATCAATGCCTAGTTCATTTACCGAATCAGATTAGGAATATTTTGTGTGCCATGAGCTTTCAATGACTTTTTAGCTAGGTCTGACGTATTGTTGATACCAAATTGATATGAGTTTCGAACCATCTGGTAATGCGCGCATTAAAAATAGTTGCGCTATGCGCTTTGGTTACCCATAGACTTGTGTATTAAACATGTAGTCCAATGCAAAAATGTAAAATGCCAATTACATATGTCCGATTTGCTCAAAAGTATTTGAGGTAGAAGTATAAAACTTAGCAGGCTTATTTATTCTAATATACGGCTCAAATACATTGTAAGTTTCAGCAAATTTTGGTCTAATGGGGTTGGTGGATTCGCCCCACCCTTCGTTGTTAGATGACCAAATAAACCATGCCTATTGAAGGTTAAGACTCATTTTTTAATCTAATGAAGACCCTCCTTGTAAATGTATATCTTTTAAAAGGAAATTTCATGAGCAATTCAAATATGTTGAAATATTAAGGGCCATTGGAACAATGGACTTAAATAGGGCACTGAATTAAAAAATTGGGGCCCTTCATAAATAATATTAAAAATCCCTACATAAGATGTAACTACTTCACCCTGTGATTATATGCCTTTTTTGACAATCCTCAGAATTTCCTTTCAGAGAATACTTTTGTAGGGAGAGGCTTTAAATGTTTAATTAAACTGTTATGACAATTTTTGATTCCTGAAGGGCAAAAGATTTTTAAATTTCAATGTGGGTTGTTGTCAATTAAAGAAAGGTGCGGATGGGGATGAAGGTCCCAACGCATGGCTTTGTTATTTAGATTTTTTACAAGCATCAATATGATATTCGGAGACATTCCACCATACGGTAGTTTAAATGGTCAACTAAACTGATAACATTATTAAATCATCATTAAATATGCTTGGTGTTCTAATATTTGGCCACACTGTATATATATATCATTTATACACCTGTTGCCACTAAAGGTTGGATATATTTTAGTGCTCCAGCAACATCAGTTTGCTCCTGCTATAATTTCTTGAAGTTGTTGTCCCGCTTCTACTTTATCGGGACCCTGGCTATATCTTAGACGTTCCCCAACTATTTCCTGGGAAGAAAAGTCAATAACTTTGTCAGCCGACCCCCACATGCCCATTTCCCGATTTTTGTCAATTTGTGGCCCTATTGTTTACCCGGCGACCGAAGGCCACCTCAATTCCTACCCCCCCACGAAACGGGTCTGAAGTGTAGGGTTCTTATTAGTCTTTACGCTAAATCAAGTTTTAAGGTTAAAGGATTTCATCGCTTGTCTATATAGGGGAAGGGTCAAAGTTTATTTCGATAGGAGTTTTTAAAAAAAATGGATTTATTCATTTTTAAAAACCAGGGAAATTTCTATCACCCTAAAATGTATTGTAGAATCTGCGCCAAAAATAATCATAATGAAAATAGACTATAGCTTACAATTACAAAACTTGTCAATAAGGCTAAAGCAAAATTTCGGGAAAATTTAATACAATCAGAGTTTAATGGTTGTTTTTTTATATTCCATTGTTTTTACCATAAGTTAGGATAAAATATTTCAATTTTTCACCAATCTCACTTTTTAATTCAACCCCTACCCCAGACGAGAGACAAAAGCCTTTAACCTTAAAACTTTCTTTAACGTAAAGACAATAGTAACCCTAGACTTTAGATGCGTTACGCGGGTTAGGATTAAGGGCCGTGTCATCCGGGTAAAACAAAAAGGAGCCCAAAAATGACAAAAAATGGGCAAAAAATGGGCATTTGGGGGCTGAGAACCTTTTTAATTGTTCCCCCGGGAATGGTTGGAGGGGGAACGTCCAAGATATACCCAGAGGTCCCGAAAAGTAAAAGCGGGAAGATTAATTTCATGAAATTAAAGCTGGAGCACAACAGATTGTTTGATGCACGAAAAAAATAACCAACCTTTCTGACAACAGGTGTGTGGGTGTGTGTAGTATATATATATATATATATAATATATATATTATATATATATAATATCAATCATTATAGTTACATATAATATACTATTAATATATAAATAGTTGCTGGTTTCTGATAAATACGCGTTTTTAAGGGGTGATTGGCCTTTTAGGTCCCTCAGTACGTCAGCGTTATATTACCTTCCAATTGTTAATAGTTTGTACGATGATGTACAATATTAACTTTCGGTTCTTGTGAGCGTGTAAAGCCCGTGTTAAATGAATGGGGAGAGTATCGATTCTATCGATTGCCTTGTTGCGCTAGCGCGTATTAACAGTAAAATGGTGCGCACAAAGTGAATAACAATGCGTACGCGGAGCAACAATATACGTCACAATAGCTTAATTAGCACCAAAAAATTGGCAAACATAAAACCAGATTAGGCAAGTTCAAAGATCTAGGGGTCTATTTACTATAATAAATAATGAACGCTCAATCTTGCAACATTACTGGACTATATGAACTCCAAATACTAAATTGTCCCTCGTGCAGATCTAATTCACCTCGGCCTGCGGCCTCGGAGAAACAAATCCGCTCTCGGGATAATTTAGTATTTGTCGTACTTATAATCCAGTATATTGCGCGATAGATTGTACACTATTTATATAATAGATATATATATATTTATAGATTTTTTTTATTTTATTTTTTTTACCTTAAAAATAATTGAATACTACTTACTTGTACATGTTTTAACCTACCTACCTACCTACCAGGTCGGCTAAACTGCCGAGACCTAGTACGAATGTTTTAACCATCGATAGTTAAAGCAACAATCATGAAGCAATCGGGGGTTCGGAAAATGAGGGTTTGATCGAGCGAAATGTAAGATCGTGACATGAATGTTTGATTCTAGGCCAACAAAACATTAATTAATGGATCTGGGTTACATGATCCTGCAGGTGGAATCGCCTCGGGCCCAGAGGGGGCAACATTGCATTGCGGTTTCAAAATCCGTGGAAGGGGCGGGCCTGATTTTAGGATTTCGACACCCCCTCCTGTCCAACCGATTTAAGATTTTGTTACTATTTCCATCATCTTGATTGATTATCCATTGGCACACCTTTATACTAAAGTTTTTTTTTTCGATTTTACCTATGTGGCCCTAAGGCTTGCTATTGTTTTAATTCAAATAATATATTATAAAACAATACACTCTGTTACATCTTTTAGAAAAATAATATGTACATTCATCTCGTATAAACTAAAGACAAAAACAAAAACAAGGGGAAGAGAAAAACCTCCTTATTTTGGTAAAAGCCTGCCGTACAGCTAGAATGATAAAATGTAGGGGATTAACGTGATTCCAATAAATCAATGCTGATTGTGCAACGAAAATCATTCCAATTACGTGATAAAAATCCAACCAATCATAAAGCGTATTATTACAAATAACTTCTTTGTTTAATGTGATAACGATGTTCCAAAGTGGATCCTTTTCAATATTCTTTGTAAGGAGGAAAAGATGAGGATAGAGAGAGAGAGTGGAAAGAAAATGATAGCTATATGAAATATTGGATAAGAGAGAGGGAAAAAAGATACTTGAGGGATGAAAAGATGGGTGGGTGGTCGAGAAAAAGGTTGTTTACCTCGTTCATGTCGTCATTAGATTGTTATGTTCTTATTTCTAAATCTAGTTTCTTGAACTTTCGTGAACAATGTATGCCGAGTTTACGTTCCCTCTTGAGATCACAATTCAAAGAAGTTTTTTATATGCTTCTAATAAGAGAGGTACGATAATTTATGATTCTAGAACAGTCATTGCCTGGAAGTCTAACGAAATCTTGGGGGAGAAACAACTAATTTTAGCCTAATTTGTTCAGAAGGGTGAAGAATGCTTTCTTTTTGCCCTTTCCCTCTATCTGATTAGTGCGTCTGCCAGCACGGGTGATTTGCATCCAAAGTTCCCAGGCCGAGTGAATATACTCCAGAAACATCCAAAACCTTCCTCATCAGATATCTCCAGCATCATGGCCATGTCCTTCCCTGCTCTGATTCTGTCCCCGATAGCTACCTATCTACCCATCAGAATAATAATTTGCGGTGTTTTTCATGTATTTCGTCTCAATATGCATGCTAATTTGAGCTACCTGTGCCCCGCCAGCGCCCCGCCATTCTTTCCAACTCTACAGCTCGACGAACGCTCTCAGTCCCAGGTGTCGATATTTTTGTGGGAGTTCAATCAACAGGAAGACTGCGCTGGGAAACGTTATTGCTAGGGGAATTGCATGCAAAGCGCTCGGTGCTTTTATTGACCTAATTCAATTAAATGCATCATCACCCCTGGCCATGTCTGTACTAAAGTTCCCTCGTCGTCATCGGGTCCGTATGAGAAATACAATAGGAGGAGCACCGGATTCATATGATGTTTAAATCGTCTTGTTCTACTTTTGAGAGCATTCCGCTAAATACTATTCAACATGTTCAATAACAACAAGGGAGATTATGACTGTTTCTAATCTTTTGATTTACAAAAATAGATTTACATATTTTTCATTTCTTAAACAGAAGCATGGTTTCAAATGATTTGATAAATTTCTTTCTTCTTTTTTTTTTTACCCCGGGCATCGGGGACATCAAACTCATGTGCAACAGCTCAAAGTTAAAACGACCAATATGATAAATGTGTTATACGACACAAAAGATTCAGCACCAATCCCCGAATTTAAGTTATACTTTTAATCAAGACATTTCGTTCTATTTTATTCAAAGCTTTTGTCAAGAGATGACCTAAGACTCTTAATATGCTTTATCATATTATTCTACTGTATTTAGAATTCATTTGTGGTTTTCTCTTTTCTCGCATTAGAAGAAAAAAAAAATTATTTCACCTAAGTTATTTATTCATTTCTTTTTCATTGAATACAAATTTTTTTCATATCCAATTATATTATCAAGCAACAAATTCACATAATGTTATAAGAAAGATAGTTTGTACAAAGGTCAATTTAATAATCAAATACAAAAATAAACAGTATTTTGAGTCTTGTCTTCTAAACTTAAAAACCCTTCCACGTTTCGTCGGCATCAGGAATCGGTGATGATATAGCGCCATCATGTGTCAACATTGTGAATAACGGTAGAAAGTTATCTCTCTCAATCATTGCTCACACTCTATTATGAAAGAAGAACTCATGACCGCGATGGTATAAATTCATGGAGTAATATCGTCAATACGGTTTCAAGTGCCAGATTGATGTCCCATTATAGATTTTTAGTTTAAATTTGCAATGATCAATTAAAGTGGTTGTGTGGGTATATAGCACAGTCTGTGGTGTGCATGGGTCAAGAGACACGCTATTTGCATCTTTGATTCGATGAGCAATTATAGTGTCATCGACAGTTTGAAGTGACTGCCAACAATGAAATAAATGAAATAGTGTCATGGGGATAACTCTTGTAATTTACTCAATATCAAAGAGAGGGATATTTGAAAATAGGATCATAGCATAAACATCCGCCAAAATATTCGAAACGAGTTAAACATCAGTTTAAGTTAGAAAAGCGTAATATGAGATTTATGCGGCGGTCACAACTCGTCGTAGGCTACGGGGCACGTACCATCGACGTAGCCTGCGTTGCATGTGCAATGCACGCACAGGTCCTAATTCAACTTCTGCGATTCCTGCAATTCTATAGTAAGGGTATTGTAAAAACTTTCTGCACGTCGTACATGCATTGTACGTCCGAGGTACCTCCGCTGCACGAATTTTCTACGAAATCCATCGTAGGGAGTTGCACGTCGAAGGTACGGCGAGTTGTGACCGCCGCATAAGAGAGAGAACAAAACGAATGACTGAATTAATTAAATTCGGGAAACGGAAATGACAAAAACTTAACAACAAACAAAAAACAAAACAAAAAACAAAAAAAAGTACAAACACAAATAGGGGGAAAAAGAGAAAATTAAAGAAAAAAAAAAAGAAGGGGGAAAAAGCCAAGAAGGAAGATGGAAGGGGAGAGAGGAAAGACATAGATAATGATAAATTATCATAACCACAAAAGGTCTACTTGCCCGGGTCATATTGGTTTGTGATCGGAAGCGCGGACCTTTTTACTTTTGTTAATCAACCGCCATTCTGTTGAAATCATGACTATAAACAATATTGTAATTTGCAAACAAAATAGTCAAAAGACTCTTTTTCTTTCGCACAACCCACCTTTCAGGGGGGGGGGGTCCATCTGTTTTTTGTGTTTTTGTTTTTTTTTTTCCTGTTTTGTTTTGTAATTCAGACTCTCGGCACAACCAACAAGCGACCCCGATGCCATTCATCTTTAGTTAAGCGTGCCTCGTACAAGTTTTCACGCCTTGCCGAGAGCAGCTTATAGGTGGACGTATTCCGGTGGCTGTTTCCCGATCGACAAAATCAATCTAGGAAGACTCGACAGGAATCGCTACGAGTAGACTGTTGAATAGACAAATCAGTAGCAGCGTGAAGCAGGAGGCTATAAATAGACAATACAGAACTAAAGATATATCATCAATGAATGAACTATTTGGGGGAAAAAAGTGTTGTACTAAAGGAGAATGAGGAAAAGGAGGGAGGAGATGATGGTGATAATAAATGGTGGTGATAATTGTGAAGATGGTGATGATGATGATGATAATAACGATGAAATAAGGTTAAGAATTATGGTTATGTTTATGATGATGGTGTCGGTGATGATGATGATGATGATAATGATGACGACGACGATGAGGATGAGCTAGGAGACGATTATGATGACGGTGATTAAAATAATGATGATGACAATGAGGAGAAGGAGGAAGCTGGGAGATGATGGTGACGACGGGAATGATGATGATGGTGATGATGATGATGGTGGTGATGACGATGACGAAGATGAAAATGATGAAAATAGTGAAGATGAGAATGGATATTGTTTCCATTCCCTTTCGAAATTGTTTATGTCCACATATCCAAACTGCTTGCCATATTGTCATAATCAGAGTTTAGTTAATAATCGGTGATGTGTGGCGGTGTAAAAACTTATTATAACCGTTTTTAATTTAATTTAGCTATTTTTGGAGGGGTTCTTTTTTTTCTTTTTTCTTTTTTCTTTATTTAATTTTTTTAACCTTTTATATATTAAAAAAGACGAATACGAACGGGAAAAAAGTTCGTTGACCTCCGCAATATACTGCTAATTTTTATAGCAACACCATTCTTACAACCTCTTTAAGATGGCATCTTACTCCTGATAATAACTGCTATCAATTCATACGGTCGCATTAGTCACTGCACTAATACATTTCAACTCTGCACTAGTCAGGTTGTATTTCTTTGAATATTCAAAATAATGATCTTGAGATACCTGTCCGTGCTGTTGGTGGAAATATAATATCATCACACAAACAGTGGGAGTGTTGAAGAGGATAATACAGCAGACTGATTACGCCGAACCTAAAATAATTTGCAATTCGAATTTAATGTTAAGATCGGCCTCATATCTTCATGATGCTGGCGTGTCGTATCTTTTAAGGAGTTTTGGAATCGTGTCGACGTGCACTTGAATATCGTTCAAGAGGGAGAGGGGAAGTTGTGATAACTAATTATAAATGGTAGTAGCGAACCGGAGTATTGGTATGAGCGTCTCCTAATGCAGGTGTCACATGCACCGTGTTGGCCCACCGTTCGCCACCGTTCTGGCCAAATTTGTGCACACGGCGGCAAACGGTGAGGCACACGGTGAAGCGGTTGAATCCCGTCCAACACGTTCATAGGAGCTCACTGGGCACCCGTTCCCTAGAGGATTTTCAAGAACAGCCGAACTCTTGCCGGGTTATTTCCGGGTGATGACCGGGTATTTCAGAACGGTCTTAAACCGGACCAGTCGTTAAAAGGGCGGTAAAAGGACTGAATGAGGACGCCGCACCCGTTTGCAGGACGGAGATGGACCGTCAGAGGTCGGGCAACATGAATCGATCACCCCCTTTCCTTTTCCGCATCAAGCCCCCTTGTGACTAAACTTGCCAACTCCTATAGTACATGAAAACTATACGTGAAAACTACGTTTTTAAATCAGTTGTCCCCTTGATTGTTTACCAACAAGATCAATCAATAACTGAATGAATTTGAGTTGAAAACTAATACCCAGAGTAATATTTTACAAAACAAAAGTATTATATACCATAATAAATCATATGACATAAACAGGGAGATGAATATCAACTTTATTTTGGGGCTGGTTTACTCGAAAATTATAGTTTTATAGGGGGCCCATATTTTGTCGCATTTATACTGTAAGCATCTGTTTCTGTTTTCATATCAATTCAGTTCTTGTTTAAGTATTTACACTGTACAATAGATTTTATACAATATCAAATTGGTCGTACTTATTAAATTGTTCTAAATTAGAGTTCTGAAAAGGTGGGAAAGCCTCAAAGTTTCTTTTTTCCCCATAAAGTTTCTTCATTTATAATATGATCATTTTGTATGTCTTGATTATAATTATTAATAGGGGGTCTGCTTTTTTGTCTTTGGGCGTCCAATATCCCATCATCATTAAAACAACAACCATTGGGTAGGAGTCGTTCAACACGGGTCACTCCATCCATTCATATACATGTATATTATTATTTATTTATTCTTGGGGAGGGGCGCGCGATAGGGGGGGGGGGGGGGGGGCAAAGGCCCCTAATTCTCAATTTTAGGCACTATTCTTACCTAAATTTTCGGTCGGAAAAAGGCCTGGGTAAGTCTCTTTTTTTATTTCCGATTCTTCTGAAAAGTGGTTCAATATTGGTATGTCATTACCATATCTATATACCCTATTGAAATATAATTAATTACATGAATTATAATTACAATCTATGGCAAACGAAATTCGGTTTTTTTTTTTTTTTTTTTTTTTTTTTTTTTTTTTTTTTTTTTTTTTTTTTGGGGGGGGGCCCATCTTAAAAGAGGTTTCTCAGTTATAAAATACAACGTCATTTGCTTGTATTTCTATTTATAAAAAATATTATTTTTAAGGTATTGTCTTGTATAGTTCTGATAAATTTATTTAATCACAGAGTAAATCACGTAAAGGGTCGTGTGTAAAACAATGAAAATAAAAATAAACAAAAAACTAATCCATGGATCATACAAAAATATCAAAAAATCAGAATTAGGAATGATGTAGACATTTTTCTTGATGCGATTCTATAGAGGGTTATAATTTGGCTAAAAGAATGTTCCAATGAAATGATTATGACAAAATATTAGACAATTCATAATATGATGATAAAAAATAATAATAAAGTACTTTTATTACGATAACAATATTTCATTTGATATAACAAGATTTAAATATTTCAAAAGCATAGGGAAATTTTCGAGGAGAAATGAAAATAATATTCGATAAAACTAATACAATTTTTTTTAATGAAACGGGGATATAAAGTATAAATGTAATTTGGGCAAACGTTTTAGACCAAACTATACTGGAGCTTATTAGGAAAGCAGTCTATATGTTTATTTGCAAAGCTGTTATAATGAAACTTTAGAAACTAATGTCAAATAAAACAAAACAAACATGCAAAAAGAATGACATTATTTTAGAATAAATGTCCATAAAAGGACCAAATTTTAAATTCTCCTCCCCGACGATGACAATAAAAGTATTTCAGATTAAAATGTATCTTTTGAAAGCTGCAATATCATTCCTCTCTGAGCTTCGAAAACAAAGGGCGGATTGAAGACACCATATACGTGATTTTGAAGACACCATAAGGGTAGATCCATCAGTCCAGTCCATCACCGTGCATGACCGCTTTGTGGATGGGTGTGGAGCGTTTGTTCCGTCCTCACACCATTCGCATACCGTCATCACAACGCCATTATACCGCCCTTACACCGGGTCCCCATCGACCGGTGCCAGCGGTTCATGCCCGGCGAAAATTTTGAGCATGACCGAGCATGCTCAAAACATTCGCCGGGCATGAACCGAAGACAAAATAACGTGGAATTTTTTGACGGGTCATCACCGACCCACCGTGTACCATCGCCGGGTATCTTCCGTGTCCCACCGTTCGCATCAACCTGTTTTGCACGGTCGCGAACGGTGGAAAACGGTGAGTCACCCGGCGAAGAAAACAATTTTTTTTTTCTTGTCAGAGAGCGGTAAGGCCGGTGGGCAAGCGGTAATCGCACGGACAAAAGGAAAGCATGGACTACATTATGAGGACGGTCAGCCCGGTACCAGGCTGGCTAGGAACTGGTATAGACCCGGTATAGAACGATACACACCCGGTGAAAATGATGAAAAATGTTATGTGGCCGGTGCCGTTCTATTGCCGTGTTGCAAATTTTGGTTTTTCGGTGAACGGCGAAGACCCGTTCACTTTACCCGGTGCATAAACGCTTAAAAAAAGAAGCAACCCTTATTGTAATTAGGTATCAAAGCTTAGTTGATGTTCAGGTGCACGTCGAAACGATTAAAAAAAAAAAAAACATCGTCATTCTTATTATTATTATCTCCATCATCATCATAAACGTCATCATCGTCATTGTCAACATCACCATCATTTTAATTACTATTATCCTCATCATAGCCATCATCACCATCATCAACATCAGCGTCATCATCGTTATCTTTATCATCATCATAATGGTCATTATCATTGCCCTCATCATCATTATCATCATTATCACCTTAATCAAAATCAACATCATCACAATCATCATTATCATCATCATCATCATCATCGTCATCATCGTCATTATCATCATAATGATCATCTTCACCACTATCATGACATCAACACCATGCCGATTCCGCATACACTTGACGTTGAAGCTAATGACATCCCTTAATCTGTCCGATATCGTTTATGAATCAGTCTTCCAGGTGCGACTGTATTCTGTAGAACGGGGTAATGAATTCATCCTCTAAGGGCTCAAGAACTCGCTGCATCCTTGTTTTTTGTTAGGAGACCTTGACCGGTGCCGACCATCAGGGTGTGTCATTCGATACATTGACTGACCCCTGAGGAACTTTAACCAATGTCATTATGCATCATCATCATCATGGTCATCATTATCATCATCTTAATCACCATCATCAACATCAACATCATCATCGTCATTATAAACAATACTCCCATTCTCATTACCACTATCACGATAGACTATTCTCATCAATATCATCATCATTATAGTCCTCCTCCTCCTCCTCCTCCTCCTCATCATCATCATTATTATGGTCATCATCACCATTATTACATCAACGCCAAGCTGATTTTAATCTGTCTGATGTCGTTTTTGACTAAGTCTTCCAGGTGTGACCGTAGTCGGTACGAATGGGGTAATGAATTCACCCTTCAAGGGCTCAAGGTCTCGCCGCATCTTTGTTTTTTGGTTAGGGGACCTTCGAAATTGATGGCGGTACGCCGTTCGGCCAGACCGTTGCCGACAATCAACATGGTCAATGTGTGTCATATAATACAGTGACTGACCCCCGTGAGCATGGTGAGGAAGTATAACCAATGTCATTATGCATACAGGGTTCTGAACCCGTTGGGTCACTCTGGATTGCTCGGGGGTGCCGGGCGGCGACGGGATCAAAGCTTTCATGATCTCTAGAAGGTGGGTGACCAGTGGATTCTAGGGTGGGTAGGGTTACGATGAATTATTGAAAATTTCAGGAGGAGAAGTGGCGGTTGTGGGGGTGACAGAAGATAATGATTATGAAAACAACCAGTGATATAAAGGTAGTCGACAACCCAGGCAAAAGATTCTAGAATGATGGGGGGAAGGGAGAGAAAGGGAGAAGACCCGAGGGTAGAAAGAGAGAGAGAGAGAGAGAGAGAGAGAGAGAGAGAGGGAGGGGATTGTTGTGGAGATGAGGATTAAAATTGACCCAAGGGAAGTGAGATATAATAAATTGGAAAAGACAGTTGGAAACAGAACTGACTGGTTTACTAAAAAAGACAAAACATGAATTTCAGGGTAACAAGAAGTCGAACTTATGACAAGAAAAATGGTTCGTTCTAATATGAAATTGACTAGGGTACTTACGACCTAAAGTCCTTTCCGATGAACACCGTGAAGAGAACTAATGTCTTAACAAACGCCATGAATGTATTGGTGTGAAATCCAGGACCTCCACATTCATATTACTAAATACAAGACAACTATGCTTTATAATCCAATCAACCACGGCCTGTCTGGCGAGTAGAAAATAAACATCCATTGGCCATTTTCGTACAAAGCGATGCGTACTAACGTGGACAAAAGGGCTGGTTTTTGTCGTTTAGATTTTTGTTTTGTTTTTGTCTTTGTTTTTTCTTCTCTAAAATGCCCAAATATACTGGCCGCGGCGTGGTATGCGATCGAGACTTTGGAGGATTTTAGATAATCGATATATTTTTTCAAAACAAAAATGGGAATGTTCTGGGATATGTGCATCTCTCTATATTAGAGACTATGTAATGTTACCCATATATTTCTTTTCCCTCTTATAATATTCTACAATGAATTGACTGTCTATTGAATTACCCCTTCATAATCTAGTTCAGACCCAGAACAACATCAACCAGATCAAAATTTATTGCAGTCCAATTGTTCAAAGTACAACGCGGACTTCAGGTTACACGATACGAAAGGCGAAGTTGAAAGGTCACAAATAGACACCCCAGTCACACCTACGTAATATATACATCAAACATTATGCCCCTTTCGAAAACGAGTGAATTTTCTACTCTTTGCTTAGAGTGAAGTAACTTTCGTCCCAAAACTAAGGGGTAAAACACTCTAGTTTGAGTGAGTATGAGTTTAGCTGCCTCACTCGCTGAAAGAGTAAACCCTTTTTCAGTTCAATGTTGATTGGCAAACTGAACAATTCCACTCCTAAAAACGAGTGGAATCTTGTTTGGGCAATACATACGAACACAACCATTACCTATTAAGTATTCATGATCGCACAATGAGTCGTTCTCATTCAACCGACCGAGGCTTGATTTGGGATGGTAACGTTGAATTTTTGTTTCCCCCTGAAAGTAACAGTGACGTCTCTTTTGTCACCAAAAAAAATAATAATAAATGAGTGTCCCTCATTTAACCATTGCCAGAGAGGAATTTCACTCCTTTTTGAGGACTTTTCACTTTGTTCGATGTGACTGCGACATGATCATTGAATTGCAATACGTGGCATGCGTGTTCTGTTCCTATATCCCAGCCGGGTAGTTTTCAATGGACGCATGGGCACAAGCCCTGGCCTATCCAGATTGGAATAGGGGGGGGGGGGGTCTCGTGCAGGCAAGGCTGATTTGGTAAGCTCCTTTCAAAGTAAATACATAAGCCAAATAGACCGTGGGGCCGAAAGACCGCAGGACAGACATCGGGTTGCGATGACCCTACCCTTGGGTTACGATGTTTATAGGCCCCGCGGTCTATCGACCCTTATTTTTATTTTTTATTTATCTATTTTTTTGAGAGAGAGAGAGGTTGGGGGAGGGCACAGCCACCTCAATTAATGGTTTTGATTCCGAAATTAATTTAAGTGCTCGAATAGTGCTACCGTAAATGAATAGATTGAAATAGTTACGTAATTCAAGGTACGCTGTTTCACTAATTCCCCGAATAACAGTTCTAGCATCAAAATTATTTCACGTACTTTACGATGTAAATTTTAACGACAATAATTTTGACAGCAATGAATGATCAATCATTTCATTAGTTTCTTAGCAGTCATATTAAATACAACATATTAACAGAATCTACTATAAGTATTCAAATATTAATCTGATGGTGATATTGTTATCGCTAATGGAATAAGCCAGATTCATATTTATAAAATTATATGAGTTAAGCTTGAAGTGGGAGAGGGGTAGGGATAAATTTATGGTAATATCGGTCGCTGAAAAAAAAAAAAAAAATCCCGGAGCATTATTAGCTTTAGCTCTCATCTATCAATATTCGATGCACTCACCGTCAAAATATTTTCAGTATGACCGGTAGGCGGAAATCAATTTTCTACAATCAAACAGTGAAAAAGCAAACACAGCTAAACCAACATTGTAAAGGACAAATAGATCCTGCTGGCCAAGTGACATTGATTTTTGTCTTATCCATATTTATAATCAAAGCTTGTCATTATTTTTAACGGTTTATACCATAGTGCATTAGTGTGGTGATAATTATCCATGTAAATTTCAGTATCAAGACAATTACCTCGAGGACAATATTATCCTCAGGACAACTACCCTCATAATTTTGGTTAAGGTTTGATGTTGGATTAGTAGATAATTAATTGTTTGGGGTAGTTGTCCGAGAACTATTGCACATTGTATTTGATATTGATGTCATGGATAATAACGTTGAAGTTCAAGTCCATTGTATCTAGTTTTGTTTTTGTTTTATTTCACATGCCCTTCTTTCTCTACTCTACCATTCAAAGGCACCGAGGCATTCAAAGAATGTCTTCTGAACTATTTACCTCACCTGGATGAAGTGTGGCACAAGTAGATTAATACAGAATGTCCATGTTGCGTTTGAGATTCGGACTTAGTTTCTACATTCTAGTGACTTCATCCATCAAACCACGAATTCAGACATTTAAAATGGGAGGGGGAGGGGGTCAAACATTTGAAAAATAAAACAAGGAGCAGCCTAAAATTGCCTGTTAATAACGTGCTTGCCCATTTTATTTGCGGCCCCCACAAAAAATAAAAAACAAAATGAAACGAAGTAAAAGAGGGTGCATGCCTTTTGCGTCCCTTGATCCGCTTTTGAAAACATCCGCACCCCTTGAATTACCCCATACCCTCTGGCCTCACTGGCCCCTAGACAATACCCTCTGGCCTCACAGGCCCCAAGACAATGCCCTTTATGAACTCGGTGAACAGTCTACTCGCCACCAATTATCCCGATTTCAAGCCAGAACTGATCCGACCCTATCATGTTCACCACTGCATTCACATACTGTTCACTAGTCCAATATCTCCATCTGTCCTGCATTTAGATCGACCTCTTTCACCATTTCTCATCGATTTCTTGTAATAGATCTGTCCAGTTCAGTTTCTTCCATCTTTTCTTTCCTTAATGCGCGTGTGTCACAAGCCAAAGGGAGGAGAAATTGTAAACAGAAGTGGTTGGAAAGACGGGAGAATAATCTGTAAAATCTCCTATTTTTTGTTGTTTTTTTATTTTTGCCAGGGCATATTTTTTTATGACCGACTTAGCACTTTTTTAAAATATCATTTTGAATTTTTTGCTTTTCCCTCCCATTGAAATTTACCAAATTTTCCAACTTGTCAAAGGATCCCATGGGAATGATGGACATAGTCTCAATTCAATGGGAAAAGTCATTTAGATTTATAAATCACATAATACCTATTGTATTACGTGTTATACGTTCTTGCTATCTTTATTAGATGTGAAACAAGTTTAATACAGGCCAACGTATAGGCCGTCAATTATTGTTGAGTATCATCACTCTTCTTTCACACTTTCTTTCCCTTCCTCCCTCCCTTTTTGTTATCTTATCTGTCGCGCTCTCTCTCTCTCTCTCTCTCACTCCCTCTGACTCATGTTTCGTTGTATACCTATTTTTGCTATCTTATGTAGATATGGAACTATTTATACAGTTTTCATTCATTAATACTCTCTTTTGCGCCCACTTGATCCTAAATGTATATTTTCCTCTGTCCTCTCTCTCTCTCTCTCTCTTTCTCTCTCTCTCTCACATACATACACACGCACACACCCTCCTGCACTTACCCTCACACTCATACACACACATATACACCCTCATTCACGCACACCCTCACATAAACACACACAAAAGCATCCAAAAGCCTAAAACAGAAACGGCATACGTTCTATTGCGTTATATTTTGTATTTTGTATATACTTGCCAATGTACAGCCTAAAGGTGTGGAAATGAAGTAAAAATGACATCGGATAAAAGGCCTCCGGGGTGGTATTTGTGCTTATCAGATTATCTAGTGAGGAAAAAACTGAAAACGATATACGCATTTACTTTTCGGAGATACCATCACATGGAACCCGACACCCTAGAAATGCATGTGGCAAACACAAATATTGACGCCTTTGCGGAAAATTGAATAACACGTGGTTGCAAATTTTGGCGCGCGATAGAATAACAATTATTCTTGCCCTTGACGGTATCGAATGTTTGTTCCCAGGGCAATCTTGATGAAAAGCTGTTCATACTTTCCCGCAATGTGACGCCAATCCAAAAGCGCCTTTTGACCCCCTTGTATGGTTTAGACCATCTCATCTATACCCTCTCGGATGTTGGCGGGAAAACATTGGTGGACAAAAAACTCATTACGCTTGGGCCATCTGATCATAGACTCCGGCGGAGAAGTTAGTGTTTCGCTAAGCTAGCACTACGGGGGACTAACGGGGATCGAATGGCTCGGCTAAGGCGTAAACCAAACCGGTGTAAAGAGTTTGGTAACCGTCCATGCACACATCAGCTGGCTTGGAAGTTATTAGCAACAAGAACTTGACCCAAATCCTCTGACTTTATTTACACTTTGTGTACAGTTATCTGATTCAATATCAATAAAATGGAATGTTATGAACGGTGTGCATGACTGAAGTATTATTATGATGACAAAATTAATATTCTCGATCACTTTATAGATTCATGTAGCACACAAACTGATAAGAAATAGACTTTTTTCTGAAAACTTCAAGAAAAAAAATATGACACTCAAATATTGACGGAACCTTCAAAAGCATCTGTTTTCATCAATCGTGTTTACTTTGCAAGACAGTCTGCATGTAGGCAGCTTTTCCGTTTATTGTCCGTCTCCCCTCGTCTTCCATCCCCCCCCGCCCTCTCTCTCTCTCTTTCTTGTTATTGGTATGTCATATTCTGTTTCTTTCTATAGTCCTACTGCATCTCAACTACTCGAATTTATTTCTGGTACTTCTCTATGTCGCCTCTCTTCTTCCTGTATATACGAATACAGAATCAAATGTTATACCGACGCCCAGAGTGTACTTTGTTAATAATATGCTCGAGGATTTCTGCCGGCCGGCTGACGTTATCAAATTCAGCACACGAGAGCACACACCCCTGCCCTCAAGCGAATTCCATCCAAACCACTAACTCGCAAAAAAAAATTGTATATAAATCGGCGCCACTTTTGCAATATAACGCATCTTAGCAATGCAATGGCGGAGGGAAAATGTCAATCAAACGGTAGACTTGAGTTACTTTCTCAAGAAGGCTCGTGGCATGTCGCGTGTCCACTCACCATTACTTAAACGACCTCCTATTTGTGGAAGCCTAAGGTCACGTGACCAGCGAAAACATTATCTTGCGGCGGGTGTTGGTATATGGTATAGTGGTTGCAATATTGGCCGAGGGGTGTTAACTTTTTGTTTTGCGCATGATGCAGTACTCAAGTAGGGGAGCACTTTATAACCACAATGTTATTTGAAGACGACAAACTGAAATATTTATTGCAGTGGCAAATTAAGGGAGGGGCGCAAGAGTCATGCCCCCCCCCCCTTTTTTTTTTTGTTGTTATACTGATCATCATTAATATTGTGCTTGTACATTAAAATGGCGCCTGCGTCCCCTTCCCTCATTTCTTCAAATGAGTTGTCTGGATCCACGGGTTGATTGTTCGTATGACCGATGATACGCAATACCTGTGGCAGTTTAAGTAGGGAATCCCTTCTTGGTGTTTCTTTTATTTTAAAGAATAACACAAAACCTTCATTATCCTAATAAGAAGTTCATCACCGGGCGCCCGATATTTCAATACAAAAGACATCGTTCTTATTTGTTTTTTTTTAATGCATTAAATGGAACTAAAATACATTTCATTTTTCGTGGAAACTTGTGTTACAAACCAATTTCATCCTTTCTCTATTCAGATTTGTTTCGCACAATCGTTTTACAAAGTTGGCTAACATTCAGGTAATAATATTCATTTGTGTTGATTGCCTGCCCGATGAAGCAGCGCGTGTCATATTATTACCAGCTGCACTAATTTGTACAATTTTACTCTACATTTTATATAGTATACATCCTTATAATTATTGCTCCACCTGCATGTAGAGGTATAATGATACCACAGCAATGACGATATTGGAAAACTACAGTCTTTACATCAACATCACAAATGATACAAGCAACAGAAAATTTATCTTGATATTAATTTCTTAACACACGATTATGGATGTGGTATTAAATTAAAGCCGATAATTTTTTCTTGCTAAAACCGAGATATCAGGGAGGTGTTTCATGAAAGGACTTTTCGGACGTTTTATCCGTCAAATTTACTCTCAGCCAATCAGATGCAAGCATTTCAGTAGCTTATAACAGTGAGAATCGGTGAATATTTGTTTCCTGAAATGCTCCCCACACTGTTAGAACGAGGTTTAAAAATTTCGCGGTTTAAAAAAATATTGGTTTAGAAGTTAAACATTCTTGTTGAATATTTAAACATTGTTGTTTGAAACCGGAAAAGCGAGGTTTCTTAGCCTTAAAAAAGACCTGTTCAAAGACATATTACACTGTATTAAACAGGTTTTTGTTTAAAGGCCGAGGCAAATGTCACGTGATAGTCATGAGCCAATGGCATCACTCGTTACATGCAAAGTAAAACATGTCAATCATGGCGAAGGACTTATGCCTCACACATTATATCAGTGTATGTACACGTGTCTTGGCTCAGTGGATAGAGCGTCTGCCTTATAATCAAAAGGTCTTGAGTTCGATACCCGGCCGCGTTAACCAAAAGTTGGAGGGTTTTTATTTTTGGAGAGAAGCGTTTACCAATACTGTTGATATTTTAAACAACCATTAAACAACAGGTTGTTTAAACTTTTAAACAACGCTGTGCGATTTCTACTTGTACCATTTTCATCGATACGATACCTACCGTACCTTCGACGTGCAATTCCCTATGATGGATTTCGGAGAAAATTCGTGCAGCGGAGGTACCTTGCAGGTACAATGCATGTACGACGTACAGGAGGCTTTTACAATACCCTTACTACAGAAACGCAGGAATCGCAGAAGGTGACCCAGGACCTGTGCGTGTATTGTACATGCAACGCCGACTACGTTGATGGCACGTGCCACGTAGCCTACGACGAGTTGTGACCGCCGCATTAACGAGAAATTGTTCATTAGTCATGTTAGTGCTTGCCTTGATTTTATGTGGTAAAGACGACCAATCTGCTAATCGTTATCGGCTGACGTTAGTCCTTATAATTTTTAGATATCTTTATTACCATGGTGTAATCGACCCTTGATGCACAATCATGACGATTGTAACACTAATCATCAGGCACACCTACTATTCAGGATTATGTCAAAAAGGAAAAGGATTAATCAGAGAGTACGTTTGAATAATTATCCAGGCCGATAGCTGGAGGAAAAGATACTCGATAATTCTAGAAGCGGGTTTTTATTCTATTCGCCCATCAGACGTGACCTATTTAATAGCTTACAATCTGATAATACTACGATTGCAATGTACTCCAGGGATCTATCTAGGTCTTTCCATTCTACAAGTTGCCATGGAAAAAATATGGATATGATCACTTACATATCTTTTATCGGAATTTCATCCATTTGATTTGATTTGAATGGAGATGATACCACCATTATGAAGGAACCGGTTAAAAGGGTTCTTAAATAACATGGATATATCATTACTCGTCAGAAGCGCTGTAATGTGATATAATTTCATGACTGAATGGGTTATTAAGGTATATAGAAAGACGGCTTCGATGTAGTTCATTATGTGCAGATACAGGCGGGGGGGGGGGGCGGTGCCTCTAAACCCAACATTTATGACGAAAAAAGTTGGATTCTTTGGGGCGTATTTAGAAACATTTGAAATGCAAGTTTTGGGCTCCCTCATGAAATCTTGGATCTGCCGTTGTGATAATTGCTTGTTCAGATTTTCTCTGTCACTGTAACTTAAGTTATTTAACTCGTCCTCATCATTTACCGTTTCTGTGAGGCCAGTTCTATCTATGCATGAGCACAATTCCTTTTTGGAGTTATATATTTCTTCTATTTTTTAACAGTAAACTTAAAATTCCCGTCTTTGTGCTAAAGACATGAAATGAGATTACTTTGTAACTTTCCCCTTTAATAATTATAAACAAAACTTAAACGTTTTGATAACAGCTTGATGCAGTTAAAACCATTAAAACAGGCGCGGATCCAAGACAATCGAATTGAATGCATTTCGGGGCCCCAATTGTCTGGGGACAAAAGCGGCTCTATTATGTTTACGCATGGGCCTGGTAAGTTCATTGTATGACTCCGGTCTGCGTCCGTTA
Organism: Paracentrotus lividus; assembly: GCA_940671915.1. Classification (NCBI taxonomy): domain Eukaryota; kingdom Metazoa; phylum Echinodermata; class Echinoidea; order Camarodonta; family Echinidae; genus Paracentrotus; species Paracentrotus lividus. Next base: position 3,558,244 of record CALNVZ010003432.1, on the reverse strand, counting down.
CTGTAAAACCATACTCTTTCAATTCCCTTTCTCTCTCTCTCTCTATCTCTCTCTCTCTCTCTCTCTCTCTCTCTCTCTTTATGTGTGTGTGTGTGTGTGTGTGTGTCTCTCTCTCTCTCTTTCTCTTTATGTGTGTGTGTATGTGTGTGTGTCTCTCTCTCTCTTGAATATAC
>CALNVZ010003432.1:3500200-3558046 GCA_940671915.1 Paracentrotus lividus | reverse complement strand
GAATTATACTATGTATTGCACTTTGCCGGGTCACTACATTTTGTATTCCTCCACTCCGCTATACCCAAGTTGACGCTGTCGTAACCGGTTCGAGGTTGGAGCCTTCTTACCCACACCCCCCCCCTGTCTCCTCTCTCTCTCTCTCTCTCTCTTCTTTCTTATCTTTCTCTTTCTCTCTCTCTCTCTCTCTCTCTTCCTCTTCTCTCCTCTATCCTCTTATTCTCGCCGCTTTATGCACTCTCCTTCTCCTACTATCAATTCTTACTATGGGCTATACTGTTTTTATACCATCATACCTGACCACCCTTGGCAGATTAGCGAAGTGTCATTCGTTTTGATAGTGCAGCGTATGATCTTGCTGGTATAGCACAAATTTTCACAGCCAGTCGTTTCGGCGCTTGCCATATCACCCCCTCGTGCCATAGAAAGTCCTTAACTTCTGTATCATTAGCTATAGACTGTGGTCATACCGCTGGTAATCAATCAGATGCGGGCAACGGCCTAAGGCGCCTCTGCCAGGCAATTATCTCTATCTTCATACTCTGCTTCACATGTCCTGAGTATTTATCCACAATACACCAGGCTTACACTCATAGAGAATCCATTCCTGGACCAAACATTAAGTGAGAGATCACTGCTGGGTTGATAATGCCAATGTCATAAACTTGGATTCATTATCGAGGGCAAGTGACGACAGTGACTCTAACAAAGTATATTGATTATAAACAGATACGTATGAGAGACTGAATTAATATAATATCAATATATATGAAATAATATTGTTACAAATATTTCAAATATATTCCTTTTCCATTCCCTACTTTCACTAAACCCCGAGCCGTTATTATCTGAGAAACAATGGCCTGGTATTCTTCTAAAAGGAGGCTTCGAGGCGTAATACTAAGAGGGGGGAAAGATGGGCAAGTGGGGCACGTCCATGCACTGGGCGTATAAAAGAGTCTGTTTCATTGCAGATGGCGGACCAAAAGAGTAAATATTGCGTAAGGGAAAAAAAAGAAAAAAGCAGAGAAGGAAAAAAGAAAAGAAGAAAAAAAATGAAAAGAAAAAGAAAGAAGGGGAGGAGGAAGAAAAAAGGGACGGTGTCCACATGGGAAATGGTTGAACCATTTCCCTCCCGTTCAAATTTGCCCCCCCCCCCTACATCAGCACCACTAAGTTAACTTTTTGGCGCCCCAAAGTTTTCTAGTCAATTTCTAGGTTTAGTAACTTCTTGCGTTTCGGCGTCAATTTATGCGCACCTGTATAGGCCAGATTGAAGATCAACATCGACTGCCCTGTAACTTCAATTTAGCGTCCCTCTAAAAAGGTTAAGATAAATTTATATGCCCTATTAATTGAATTTTAAGACCGATTTGACATCCCCTGGGTTACGATTTAATTGGAGCCCCCTTTAATGTTAAGATCAATATGGCGGCCTCAAATTTTAGATCAATTTGCCCCCCCACCCACCCCCTTTGCTTCGGAATAAAACATCAAAGTCCCTCTGACGTAAAAAGATTTTGTTTTTTTACTTCCGTGCTTTTTCTAGCTGCCTTTCTTCCTTTTTATAGCTTCCATTAACCCTCTTCATGTCAATTGTCTTTATTCCAATTTATGACCATTCGGTATTAAGACCTGCATGGTCCAAGTTTATTTAAGTTAGAGCCTAGAATTTTTCGCTCGCGCTTCGCCTCGCAATGTTTTTATTAGGTTTTAAAATTATTCGAGGAGACCCCCCAAAAAAGTTTAGAATTATTATTTTCTAACCTTAAAAGAATCCGATCATACAAACTCCCATAACAATTTGTGCAATTGGCCTTTTGACACCCCGAAGGTTTAAGAATTTGTTTATTGTACCTCCATTGATAACGAAATCTGTATTCAATGATTCTTAAATGCAAGATTTCGAGTGGTTCAAGAACTCAAAATTTTCCACGCTCGCGCTTCGCGCTCGAAAAATCAAACTTGTTTGTAGAAAAATAGAAATTATAACTACGTGCATGATGTATGGACAGCAGATCATCCCAGATCTGCGGTAAATGTTATATATACACTGTACAAATAAACTAAAACAAATGTTGAGCAGAACTGCGAGTAGACCGGGGGGGGGGGGGCGCATATCAACATTTAGCCCGGGCCGCACTTGACCCTAGATACGCCACTGCGTACTTTAAGTGAGTAGGCCAACTAACTTATGCACCTTTCGAGAAAAACCAGCAAATGAGATACGCTTAATCATTAGACGGTGGATGACCAAATACTCCGGCTTTAGTAATAACAATCTATATAATTATATGGCCAGACAGAAACTGAGATGGACAGATGGCATTAAAACAATTAACAGGCCTCTCCCTGTTTGCCCAGCCATCGCCTGCAACAAGACAGAGCTATTTGCGAAAAGCATCAATCAACAGGCTTTCACAAAGGTCAACATGACCTGTATGACATGCGATCGATCGCATATAATTATGAAGAAAAAAGAAATCCACGTGAAGAACGGGCTATAAGTATAGAGCTTCGTAGAACGCCTACACAAAAGTGGGCAAAGTGGGGCTATCGCCGGTTCTAGGACATCTCCCCCGCAGACAGCTCCCCGGTGGACAACTCCCCCGCCAGACATCTCCCCCAGGACAGGTCCCCCCCCAAGACGAGTCCCCCGGAGTACAGCTCCCCCCCCCCGGAGGACAACTCCCCTGGAGGACAACTCCCCAGCACGACAACTCCCCCGGCAGGACATCTCCCCGCAGGACAGTTCCCCCCAAGGACAACTCCCACCGGATACATCTCCCCTCACCTTTAATGATGCTTTATAGTATCTATGAATCTATCTATGAATGGCTACTCCGTCCCTCAAAAGGTTGTAAGTCATGGCAGATTCAGAGAGTACCCACGAAATGGACCCCTCAGAAAAAGGAAAATTGGATGAAAATGCAAAAAATAAAAGAAATGTTTGAAAAAAGGAAGGATGCTGAATGGGGATCTTAAATAAGCTACAGGAGTAAAAAGAGCACGAAGGGCTGAGTTGCCTACATATCTCAGTCGTCTTCAGTGGGGGGGGTGAGCCACGCATAATAAGCTTTAATTAATAATTTAATCACACCCTAAACATTAGAAAGTGCGCAAAAGTTTAAACGAGAAACACACATTTTTATTATCAAAACAGAAAAATTCACAAAAATTTACGAGTGCATTGTGGATCTGTTCTCCAGAATGTGAGTTATCGTCCGGGGGACTTTCCTGCGGGAGTTGTTCCTCCGGGGGAGTTGTCCCCCGGGGGAAGTTGTCCTCCAGGGAGCTGACCTCCGCGGGAGTTGTCCTCCAGGGATTGTCCTCCGGGGAGTTGTACTCGGAGTATATGTCATCTGTGTACTGTCCTCCGGGGGAGTTTTCATCGGGGGAGATGTTCTCCGTGGGCATTGGTCCTCGGGACCTGTCCTCCGGGGAGATGTCCTGCGGCGGGAAGTGTCTCTGGGGAGCTGTCCTCCGGGAGTTGGTCCCCAGGGAGTTTGTCCCTCCGTGGAGATTACTGATACGGTCTATCTTCATATGAAAAATGTGTACTTCTCATAATCGGTATTGCCTACTTTTGGGACTTAGCAACGTAGAAGAGAGATTTAGTTTGTTTCAAACTGAGCGGCTTTTCGCTTCGAATGCCCTCGAAAATGTTCAAAAAAAATAAAAGCTAGCAGTACAAACATAATATACTATACATTCACCCAGACGTAACATAGCAGATAACAATGCTACAATTCTGCGTGTATCATAATTACAATATACCAAATTAACTTAATATTGTTCGCTGGATGTCTGTATAGTCATGGTAAACACATTTGCTGAAAGGGGTAGAGAGAGTTATCCTGGTTTTACGAAGAATCACTTCTTTGATAGATCGATTGAATTTTGTTTAACATACCCAACTTTTTTTGATTAATCTCAAAATATATATATTATTTAGAATAGTTTTCACGTCAATATTTTCTCTTCACGAAGCCCTCATGCATTTGTTGGTTATACATCAATACAAACAGTTTCTTCAGTCAAGTTTGGTCAACATTGATCAAGTGAACTAATTTTTATCCAGTCAGAAAGAAAACATTGGCACGCCGGATTAGAACTTACAGGTGAGTCTTGAGGCGAGAAATATGTAACCATAATTGTGAAACGGCTGCATGCATGCATACCATCGAAATACTTATTTGTTCAAAAGAAAAAGAAAAAAGAAGAGGAAGAAGGGGAAGAAAGGAATAAGGAGACAAATTTGTACGACCAATGTCTTGGATTGATTTTGAAAGTTAATAGCTTTGAGCTTTGAGAGAAAGAAGCTGAAAACAGATGATAATTAAAGCAAATTGTTACACATGGATGAAGAGAGAGAGGGGGGGGGAGTGTGTAAATAACAATATTGGAAGGAAGAGTTGAAAAGAGGACACTAAAGCAAATTATTACACAAAAAAAATATGGCTTCATCTAAGCTTTTAACATATCTACATAATGAAGCACGTAAATAGCACATTATTTTTCATTTTCATGATAGCAATAACGTAGGCCTATAACACAAATAAATGAGCAAGATAGTGAAGAAAAGAGGAAAAGAGAGAGGGGGAGAGAGAAGAGAGAGAGAGAGAGAGAGAGAGAGAGAGAGAGAGCATGGCCGCCCCCCCCCCCCCCAAAAAAAAAAAATATATATAATAGAGCGAAAGAAGGACGGGAGAGAGAGTGATAAAAACCAAATAAGCCTATTTGCTAAACTCGTTCATATCTACGTAAGATAGCAAAACTTTTAAATCGAAAACAAAATAATAATATACATCGAGTGTTCAGGTGGTGTGTGATTTATGTAGCGTTTTGCATGTGCACGCATGCGTGCAGTGGCGGATCCAGCGATTTCAATTACAGCGGGGGGGCCAAAATTCGGAATTTCAGATTTTGCGTACACCCAAATTTTTGTTCCGTTACACCGGCGAGCTAAGAGGTAGACTAAATTTTTCACGTCACGCTGGCCGACCTATAAAGCTGGGGGGGGGGTGGCGGGGGTGGGGGTGGGGGGGGTGTTCATTTTTTTTTGGCCTCCGGCCATCAAAGAGTCATTCGTGTATCAGCATAGGGTAAGGATAGGGGTCAATCGGCTCGCTCGTCTATTTCTACTCCGCTTTTTTCTTCTTCTTTTTTTGCTAGGGGCGCCTAGGCGTGCTGCGTCGTGTTAATGTGTATTTGCTTGTTTGATCGTTGTTGTTGTGTTTTTTAGGGGCGACAGCTTTACTTCCTCCTTTGATTTCTATCCTTCTTCCTTCCATGCCTTCAGGCACTCAGCCCCCCCCACCTAGGACGACTCTTCCCCCCCCCCCCACCTAGGTACGCCCTGTCAATTATGTCGCCCGTGTTCTATGACGTCATCTACCCCAAACGGTTGATCGGATTTGTGCGTTCCGTGGTCATGTGAGCCATGACACGGATATGGAATTAAATCAAACCGCCTTGACGATGCATTGCATGGAAGCGAAACATTCCAACGCCACCACGAATACAATATCCATTCTTCTCTCTTGATTATACCAGCATAGAAGAAGAGTAGTAATATTTGGCAAGATTGGATCTGATACAAATATACGCACTTACCTTTTAGCCACACTGGCGGGAGTAACACAAACCGGACCAATTCGATATGATTAAGTCACATTATCGCGGATAATAATAGCAGTGGCTCACTTTGTAGCTCCATCGCGCGGTCATAAGCCGGGTGGTACAACGTGTGACTGACTTGACTTTAAACAAAATAACGGGTTTGGTCAAAGCTTTCTTCCCTGCTCATTTCTGTGACCATGTTGATGGAACCGCATCTCGGAACGTGTTGAGCAATTCGCTTATTTTTCACCCCACCTACATTATGAAATGATCACCGCTAGGACCTTTATGAATACAAATAAAAAAGACTGAATAGGTAAAATGCGGTTATAAGAAGGTTTCCATTTCATAATATACGATACCATGAGGACGAGAAACCAATTTTGAAGGGAGGAAAAGAAAACAATCTAACACAACACTAAATTTACGAAAGCAGAATAAAAGTTATGGAGTAGAAAATTTGTTATATATATTATATACATAATTGAACACGAATTATGTTGATTTGTATAACGTAACATACTCAAGAGATCATTCAATTCAGTGCATTAAATATTGCTAAGAAAATCGAGTAGAATAAATTTTTTATGTGCGATTAAAAATCGCATTGAAAAATCCTCAAAAAAAAGTTTAATCCGCAGGTTATATTTCCTCATTTTAACCAATTAGGCCGTTAAAATTCAGTGACTGACTGGTTTTGTCCCCGATAATATAATGATGATTGAATTGATTTTTTTTTTTTTTTAATTGTATTTTTGATTTTTTTTTTGCCTTACCGAAATTCTAAGAGAGAAATTGGAAACATGTAGTTGCAGTTATAGGCAACAATGAATTATACGCTTTAAAGTCTATCGGGAAGGGTTCAGGGCCTGAATACTTAACCAAAGGGCATGCATCTAATACATGCATCATACGAGTGACAAAAACTGAGACCAAGACAGGACAAACCGATCTCTCACTAATATTGAAATTGCATTGAATTATTCAATTACACGGAGAAGCACGACCTAACATTCCAAGATTTAACATGGTCAGAGTCTATCCATGATATAAGCATTACATGACAACGTGCAGCCTACATAATGATTGTCTCATACACCATTACCCTGTAACATAAAAGATATACGATCAATCTTATGATTGATATCAGTGTAAGTCTGTGCTTAAAGGTAGTGTCGTCCTTTTTCACAAATTGCGAAAAACTAATGCAACTTGCATAACTTAGAAATATGAACAACCATATACTGTGTATTCAATCTTACTGTTCATAGGTTGCCTAGCATCAGTTAATATGAAACGAAAATCTACTCCAATCTTGACCAGCTCTCCATCAAACATCGTTGATATTACAGCGCGTGCAGCACGGACCACACACAGCAATATACACACGGCTATCAGCGGCATTATTCTGCTGCGCTAAACGGTCAAGCGGTTGGCACCGTACGTATATTTTTCGAGGTTCGAAAAAATAGGAAATGGACTTTTATAAACGCAAGTATAATGACAAAAACATACACATTTGAAGCTTAATCAGTTGTGGAAGATTTTAGTCATTAGTATATACTATATCCGTATCAAAAACTAGAAATTTAATATTTTTGCCTGCAAAAAAGCGGACACTACTCTAAATGTGGTAAAAAGTTCTAATCGATGTATCGTGTAGTGTCTGTTTTATGTATGCAGGCGCCAACCAGATAACAAAAACGAATAATGCTGTATAAAAATATTATGACAAAACATTTTTTAAATGGAAAGCATTAAAAAATGCAAGTAAAAATAACCAAGTTATATTTTAACATTCATATTTTATAAAAGCAAAAAGAAACACGCCATTTGGAAAATTAAAGTTTAAAAAAATTTAAAATTTTAACTGACGATCCGGCCGTTGTAAATGATTGAATAAACAATAGGACCCACACTTTTTATTCTAAAAAGTACTGAGGTGTTGTTTGCTCCACGCCTATACAGTGAATAAGATTATTAAAACTTATTTTTCAGAGCAAATTGATTATAAAATACAGTTAATCGTAAAGTTACCAAGTGAACTTATCAAATTAAACGCAGCCGAATATGAGTTTGCACAATCACCCATGTCCAAAGATATTAAAGATTCGAACGTTATTCTACAAATGTAATTGAACATTTGAAAAACATTTTATCAATCCAAACATATCATAAGATGATTTGAGATGTTGCACAATATAAAATCAAGATAGAGATATACAAAGTTTGAAGGGTGTGAATGAAAATTCATACGTTTCTTATAAGTTGTCGTGGACCTAGCCTATAACATAATAGTAATTACATGTGCATTGTCCTAAAGATTGATAGTATAATTACGGAGATACCTAATAATTGTTGTTTCTTGGTAGGGGCTGACGACCGTAGCAAGAAGATTCCAGGGAAAAGCCGTATTCCACCGACCAATTTCTTCGATATTGACTTCACTGACTAATAGTCGTTACATTATAAACAATTATTAAAGAACTATGATGATTATTTCCTTACTTAATGGATCCTTATCAGACTTATAGTGTGTCATCCGTAAGATGCATATCATCAAGGAAAAATATTACAAAGACATAGGCAATCTCGATGGGCTTGAAGAACCTTAATATGGATAGTAATCGTTATATTTTGTTAATTTAACAATCTCAGATGTAACATAATTGTTTCGTTCCATGTTTTTAGGTGATCACTTGATCCGATCTTAAACGTCAAAATATATGCGAACACAATATTGTATGAAACATTAATCGAATTCAACCTTAACCCTTCATATTAAACCCTACCATAAACCCAAACACAAAATCTTACCCCAGCCTACATACACTCTAAATTACAGGATCCAAATAAAAATTTCCGAGTGGGTGGTAGATAGGGATCAATCTATGTTTGATTTAAAATCGAAATCCTTGAATTCGAATTTTAGGTTTATATTTACATTTTAATCGTAAAAGGATTTTATATCTTATCCCGACATCGATTCTTTCCCTATCCATAACCTCCGGCGATCAAATTTAATCCTTGTAATATAAAAAACCCTTCATCTTAGACGAGACAACGGGACCGAGCAAGTTATCTGAGCAATTGATTACACGCCTACATGGAGCTAGAAAATCCATGTTTAGCCATACAGGGGCAAAAAAAACATTTTAAAAATATTAATATAAATTTAAAAGAAACAAAAAAACAAAAAAAACAAAACCACGATATCTGACCAACCGTCGTTACCTAGTCAGACAAGCCTGTTCCGGAAAGCCTCGCGGTGGAAATTATGTTAGTCCTGATATTGAAGAGGATGATGACGTTGAAGCGAACTTTTCCAAGAAATTTGTTGCAAAACTTCAGGATGAAGTATAAAGAATATTCTTGTTTTCACCCAATCCTTGCCACAATGAATTTCCAACCCCGCTCGCCCCATGGCTACATGGGCCACATTAGGGAATTCACTCCACCCCCCCCCCCATGACTTTGTATTTTCATTTGTCAAGCGAGAGTAACGGATTCGCCTCCAAACTCATTCAATATTTCCTTAATTTATGTTAATAAAGCGTTTTATAGTCACAGAGAAACGCTGAATTAAGATGTCCAAAAAAACAAGAATAAATCTCGTATTATAGGCTTACATCATAGAACGTTCATAAACATCCAAAAAGAGATTCTCTAGATGACCTCCTCGGATAAATTACCACTGACCAAAAACATGTGACTCATGTTCCTGGCTATAGGACCGTAAATTCAGATTCAAACCGTGTTGAAAGCGTAAAAATTACATCATGATTACGCTCAATGTGTTAAGAGGGTTTGTGGCATGATGGAAAAATATGACGTCAAATAAGAATTAGGTTATAAAGGAATTGATAATTGTCCGGACAGGGAGTTAATTGAGGTCCAATTTAATTGTCCAGGATTTTAGTGTCTTGTTGTGCATTAGCTACATGTTACCCTGGGTGCTAGGGTAAAAGGCATTGAAGGAAATGATTCAAGTGACATAGTACTGCCCGAATATTTTGCCTTATTTCTTGATTTTACTGTTATTTGAAATGTTTATCGTCGTTCTATTTAATAGGGCCATTCGTTTTAAAATGCCAACAAAAACTTTTAGGTTTTTTTTGTACGAGTTATGCATGTGCTTTACTTAGTGTTATATCATCATAAAAGTTCTTGTGGTTTAAATAATTATTTAGATGATAAAACAAAATAAATAGTCGCCATGATCGGTTACTCGTCTTTAATTATAATTCATCCAGTAATCTTGAACAATATTCCCCCAGTCAGTTTGAAACAATACCTGAAAAATGTTGAAAATGCAAAAAAACTTAGAACTCCCCTCTGGTTATATATCACTCTCCTTAATTTCTCTCTCCTCTCTCTCTCTCTTCTCGTCTCTCTCTCTCCCAACTCTCTCTCTCTCTCTCTCTCTGCTTCTCTCCCCCCCCTTCTCTCTTCTATTTTCGTTTTCGTTCTTCCTCTCGAAGCCTCGTTTTACTCTTCTGTTAGCCTCCATCACTCTGCCCTCGACCATCTCTCATTTCCCCATCTCACTTTCCTTTTTTTTTTCCGTATCTTATGCCTCCATCATTTTGTTGTCACTTTACATTCTGATAATAACCAGGCCGAAGCTTATGGTCGAACAGTGACATTGTCTACATGCGAAACATCATCATGTTATAATGACTCATGCTATCATTACAGCAAAGTAATGAAATGGAATCCAATTAGCTGCTCCCGCTGATCAAAAGAATAGCCCGCTGATGGTGTATCTCACATCCCAAAACCTGCGCCCCGGAGTCATTTTTTATCCAGCTTGATTCGAAGAAAGAAAACCCCGCTCACCAATGATGTGAGAGCTAGAAGGCTTTTAATACAATACAAAATCAAATCTCGATTAAGGCCCTTTTGTTTTTCAAAAAGCGAATATAATTTAGGAACCTTACAGATTTCACAAAGTAGTTCATGACGGGGAATCCTCTTATCGCTGCGCTCTCCTCCTCATTCGTGCGCAACAAGTAATAAGTATAAGTAAGTGAACATGTAGCGAAGTAAAGTTGTGTTGCTCTTCCCCCTCCATAATTTTATACGAAGCACTGTACGACAATTAATTCTCATAAGTTTTGGTTCCAGCAAATAGGATAGGACGTAACAGCCCTAGACAAGGATGCGGATTAATCCTATTTTAGAGTGTGTGCGAGGAACACTTAAGTATCTATATTTTTTCTAACAATGATTAACTTAATAGATAAAAGTATTAAGAGAGTTTTACATAAAAAAATTTGGAAATTCGGGAGAACAAAGAACAAGAACGAAAGGGGAATAATTGTAGTTACAAGGAATGATGCGTCCTCGACGAGAGATTACAGTTCGATTCCAGTCAGAGGTGTTTTTCATTCTTCATCTACTACCTTTGCAGTTTTCCAAAAATTATTATCAGAATCTAAGAAAAGATTTTCATCAAGGCTGTCATCATTCTGTCATAATTATATACCCATTGCACTTTTAAATCATGTATCATGTCAAGTTGTATATAGTTTAATTCGCAACGCCAATCAATACAGTATTGGGATTAAGAAAGTTTGAGTAAAAGCATTTTCAGTATTGGATGATATAATGAATCCTGTTTATTCACTAGATGTATTACTATTACAATTTATTGAAGCTCAAGATGAGATAGAATATCGGTATTTTCAATATTCCACCGCCGTCTTAAACGATTATTGCATCAGTTCTAAAGCGCCTACATTCGTTGGAGAAAGAAGTGGCGTTTTATTTCCGCCACTGACTTCTCTTATCGATCACTTTTCCTGCGAGCTTTTTCAAGGTTAGCACGTCACTTACACTCGTTTTGGGGTGTAAAAAACCCCCAAACTCCTACCCCCACACCAGCCTGAACTATAGAGATTGCGGCTGGCAAGGTGGGTCTAATTTGTCCAATTTAAGTCTGTCTCGACGCAGTGTGACGAGGGCTTTAAGCAGCACTTGAACGGTGTTATATTGCGTCTCATGTGACAGTGAAGTCAAGGTTAATTTCTATAATTGAATCTCTGTCAAGCACCGTGGAGTATGGGCTACCTCAGAAGCCTGAACAACCCCTGAGGACCATACTTAATCAACAGCTTCTCAAGTACAATACTTAAGAAAAACAATCCTTCTTGTGAAGAGGATGCCAAAGAGGTTATAAAAGTGTAGAGATAAACATAATTGGTGGAAGGTTTGACGACAATCACCAATGAAGACGAAATTATTCATTTTAAATGGTTTGATACCTTTATGACTTCATTTTCGAAGCTCTCAAAAATCGCGATTGCCCGTTTTCCAATGTTCTTACGAAAATGATTGTTTCAAAGGCAAAAGAAACGCGAATAAGAACTTGTATCTGATAATATATTGAATGAACATAAACAAAATTTACATTTCTTGGAAAAAAAGATGGTCATTTCATATGGAAGAGTAGCCTAAACTTGCAAGTGCTCCACAATTCAAAAAACCATTTCAGGTACTCTAAATATTTCTTCCTTTAAACAAAACTAAATTTAGTTGACTTGCCCTATTGTATTTTCGTCCATATGCATATGCATAGATATAAGTCACTTTATCCTGATCTTATTGCTTGAAAAATAACTTTAGACAAAATATGTGAAAGTAGTACAAGTATTTACAAGGAGAAAAGGGAGTTTGAACTGGAAATAAACCAAACCAGACAAATAAATTGAGGAATCATGTTACGCCCAAATGTACAAATTAATAATGCAAATTGGTGAAATTCAGACGGGGTATTCAAGTTTTGTTGAAGAGTTCTGGAGGAGGCGGCTAAAAGAGAGTGTGATTAGAGCAGGGCAATAACCTAACTTTTCATCGGGTTTTTACATAAAAATCGATTATTATCATTCTAAAGAGGAATTGACTAATCTTTTATTTCAGTACGGCGCGTCTAAGTGAAGCATGCTTAAATCTAAGATCCCTAATTAGCGGCATGAACTTATCCTTTCAAATATTTTGCATCTTTCTTGTCGTCTGGTGATTAAATCGAAATGAGGAGTGCTGTTAACCTTCGTTGGACCGTCATTCACAAAGCTATACCATTGGATAATTCTCATTAGTTAAAATACAGTATCAGTCATTTACCTTTCTCCACAAATACCTTCGAACAATTTTCCTCTAACAACTATCTCACAGAAACACTCCCAGACAACTGACCATCTGAACAACTTTCCTATAAAAATTACCACATTTTGATAACTAACCAAGGTTTGGTAGAGTTTCTGGGAGTCAATTACCTGGGGTAGTTTTCCTTGGAAACTTATCCTGTGTCAGGGGTATTTTTTCTTGGGTAGTTGTGCAAGTATAAATCTGGTTTAATAGGAAAAAAAAATATGCTATCCATCCAAAGAGCTCCGTAAAAGGAAACTACCGTATCAGGGCCCTGCTGTTATGATTTTGTATTACGCGCTGATATTTTTACCGTATGATTAATGATTTGCCCTGAACAGAATAAAAATTGTGAATAGAAAATCAATGACATAATAAACGGGAGCAACCCAATAAAACCCCCTTTAACACTGTCATATTATACGCTTGATTAAAAGCCGTCCAAGATTATCATGATGCATATAAGGGATACTCTACCAGAAAGTATCCAATGTGATAAGGGTTTATCTTGAGACATAGTGTGAGTGAATTAAAGAATCTCCCGAAAGCCATTTGCAAACGCCACGGAGAGAAGCGCCCTAAAGAATGAGTGGTGTCAATGCCATCTCGGCGTGAAACTTGGGTTTAACATTGATCTATGATGGGCAAGGTGTCAAAGATCTTAAGGTGTTCTAGTGCCATCAGAACGCAGCTGCCTGTTTCTATTGAGCACACAGAAAGATCACCTACATCAAAAACAAGCCGACAAGGCTTATAGGACCAAAGGGCCGTAGGTATCATAGAATGAGCCATATAACATGTCAAAAAACTGGAAACGGGTGGCAGCTGAGAAAAGAGTTCCCAATGTATATTGTTAACATAATGAAATTCATATTCATGGAACCTGTCGCATAAAATCAGGCAGCATCAGTGCAAAGGTTGGCAGGTATTCTAAAAGGATATTTGCAACGTAGAGACGCCTTCCAACTTATTTCCTCTTCTTTACACACGTTTACAAGCGTAAACAAGTTTATGTGCCGATTTTTCTTTGCCTACAGTAGTCACAGCCCGTAAAAATGTCAATGTACAGAAGAAAAATGGTTGAGCGATGACAAATTATGAGATGACTTCCTTGACACGATGAGATGGCTTATAGCAGTGGTTGATCCAGGCGGGCGCAAGGCGGACGAGCCCCCTTATAATTTGAAAACCGCCCATTGACCTACATGTTAAAATCCGAAAAATTCAGCGGCGCCCCCCCCCCGATCGGCCTGGCGCCCCCCCCTATTCCTAAAATCCTGTATTCCGCCACTGTTATAGGGCAGAGTAATAGAACGGGGACTTGGACAAAACATTCTTGACTGATTCCATAAAGATTACCCGCCCCTCCCCCAAAAGGGTCTGTTGTGATTTTTCAGCAAAAAAACAAAAAAAAATAAAAGATACAAGATTAACACCAGCGACGACAATTCATGTTAGGACCCTCGCACCAAGAAATAAACCCGCTTATATAGCATCTAAAAGACAATTTTACATTCAACTCGTGTTGGGAGAAAGCTTAATTAATATTTACATATATATTATTACCCATGTGTCTATAAGCTGCTTCAAAATACAGCGCGGACAGCATTCCCCCAAAGTGGGTGCGATGAACTCCATAATTTCTACTTTTCTTTTACAATCCCATTATTGATGTCTTGCCTTTAGTGGCCGGACAATAATGCTTTCCAATTAATTTGTATTTCATCGTATACCGCCAATCATAGACTGGAATTTAGCGCATTACATTTGTGAATAAACGAAGCCTTCTGATTCGCGTCAAGCGAAAATTTTGTGTCTGGTTAACTTAAAATTTATTAACATTTTTTAATTACTTGTAATCAAGCACACATGGCATGCACCGGTTCAATTATTCATGCTTCTAATAAACAGTGTTACTCATCATCAGATACAAGATGGTAAAAGCAGTTAATTACCGCATCTTGGTTAAATCATCCTGTTCAGAGAGAGAGAGAAAGAGAGCCCCGAAGTAGCTTGCTTTGTTCCGAAGGTTCGTTTATCCGAAAACCAACAAATCGTCGGAATAACGAACCCTGTTTCTTCTTCGAATCATAAAAGCTTCCTTTGGACAATTCTTAGGACATCCCCCATTGAGACAACGGTACGTCTGGTGTAGATGTGAAGGTATACCGAAAAACTTAGAATTTTGCAGTCAACAGATCTATGCAGTGGGTCCCAGAACGGAGAATATATACTTTTGTAAACGGCTTCCAAATAAGAAATATATGGTTGTTTGGGGAAAAGATTTATAAGCAGAAGCTCATATTCCTCAACTATTATTTACACCAAAAAGTCGAAAATATGATGCATGCATCAATGGCAATGCCTACTTTTGTGAAGGACACAAAAACGAGGCTGCGCAGGAATTCGCGTATGCATTATTCACCTGCCTATCGCACGCCATGAGGATCAAAAGCAAAATGGTGAATCAGCTAACAAAGACAAATAAACCAAAAGTCAGAAATAAACATCAAATTAATATGTAGAAATTTTAGTCGGAAACATTCTTTTTTATAGATTAATGTTTATTCTTTTGGTCTTTTGGTTTATTTGTTTCTTGGTACCGATTCACACATTATTGCTTTTGATTCCTCATGACGTGCCATAGGCAGTGGTAAATGCACTAGCGAATTCCTGCGCAGCCTCGTTTGTGTTTACAAAAGTGGCATCTTCATTGAAGCATGCGTCATGTCTGACTTTTTGGTGTCAAATCGATAGTTGAGATTATTGAGCTTTATCTATTGAATCTTCCCCCACGAACCTATTATATTTCTTATTTTGTATCAATTTTAAAAAAAGTGTATAGTCTTAACTGGGACATACTGTAAGACAATGATGGAAAAAAAAATCAAGTTTCCAAATATTTCCTTTTTAAAATAATGAGTAACATCGTCAAACAATGATGCACTGTTACGAAATTTTATCCGATAGATATAATAACTTGTAGAAGATTTTCACACCCCCCCCCCCCCCACACAACGAGCATGATCTTTTTGTACCCGTGTTATTTTAAAAAATTACCAATATATACTTATGCCTATTAATTGCCCTATTACAATCTTAAGTTCGTTTATCTGAACATGACATAAGTTTTCGTTTGTCTTGGAAATTATATTTCATAAAATAGTCCCAAATGTTGCTGTTCTGAAAATGGGATAGGTTCGTAGTCCGAAAAGAAAAGAGAGTTTAGTTATTTCGAAGATTCTTTTATACGATGGCGTTCGTAGGGTCGAAATGAAATAACTTTCGATTAGTCATAAAAAACTATGAACCCTCTTTCATTTTCAGACCTTACAACCCTGTTTAATTTTCAGACTTCGCGAACAAAATAACCTTTAAAATAACGAACCTGTTTTATTTCATGACCACAAGCCTCGCATAAACAACGAAAAAATTCCTACAAACGAAACTTCGAACAAACGAAACCTAGGAAACAAAGATAATATGAAGATTTTCAATTTTCATGTCATGTTAACTGAGAATGGGGGACAATTTTAAGATTTTATATAGAAAAGGCAATAAAATTCAACATTTACAAAAGATGCTGCCTTGTTTTTCGTGCCTCTAAAGATTCAGTTTATAATCATGCAATTGCTTTCAACCAGACTATTTAATCTCTAGGTTAGCATCTATTTTGATAGGAAAAAGGTAAACAATGTTTTTTTTTACGCTCGGTAAAGTTCGACATTAAGTGACAATCGCAGTGGGATTAGCAATAACACGCTATGTAGATGGCCGGACCGAGAAAATTATGATTAAAATAAAAGACTGTTCTTCTTTCTCACTACCGGCTGATTCTTTGGTACGGTTTATTGTGATCCCCATGTGTACAGCATAACCTTCACCGTCGAATTCAGCGGCCGTGAACCCCTCAAGAATGCCCCAATCTTTCTTGATTGGTGTCACTCCATCTTCATGCCGCTGTCAGACGAAACCGGATGAGAAACGAACAAAAAACGGATAGTTAACTTTTTTTTTATTCTGTTGTGTGACTGTCACACTTTGGTAGGCGCTCATTGTGAGGGTGTCCCGTCACAATGCCGAAGCCGGTTTCAGAACTTTGTGCACGTAGAAAATGAATAAAATGTAAAAAGAAAATAATTAAAAAAATAAAACCCGAACCACAAAGGAATAGCGAGATCTGCCTTTGTCCATGGTGTGCGTTTGAGGCCAATTTGTCGATGGGCAGTAATGCAGTGTAAATTCAGTTGACCGGTATCACCCGCATGCGTCCTGTGATATTCGTTTAGTATGTGAGAGCGCTGTAACGGACGTAAACTAGTACAGCCCAAAATACAGCGACAAAACGCACATCCACCGGACATGCGACCGTATCCGCTCATCAGTTTCTCATCCGTTTATCTTCTCCGCCATGTCTGACAAAGGCATTACCTAAATGATGGCCCAGTCACTGTTATTCAGACGACTAGAACCCAGGCATCGAAGGTTAATACAATCTTTGTTTATTCCTTTGCCATTTCGGGTGTCGATCCGTTGAAGACTGAATTATGGTACTAGCATTAATAGATAAATTCCGCCACTCGAGGACAGGCATATAGCGTTAAATTCGCGAAGGGCTGATTGGAATGATTGATCATAGCGATTAGGTTATGAAATTAAGTATAATACATGTAATTAATACCCCAATATAGGCCCCCCAAATTTATCATGACGTCATTATAAAATTATGTTTATTGTTCAAAAGATATACCGCAGTTTCACAATGTAAAAGATTAGCTCTGATTTTTTATTTGAATTAAGAGTGTATACTTACAGAATAATGCGGTGAAAATCAACACTTTGATAAAAAAAAAGATCAATGATATTAGAATAGTATGGAATGTGAACAGCCAAAAATGTATTTTTTGGTCATAATTTGAGGATAGTAGAAGGGGGATAAGGGAAAGATAATAACGGTAATATAAAGGAGAGAATTAGAAATTGAGAGGAAGGGAAGGAAAGAGAGAGAGAGATAAAATATAGGAGAGAGAGAGAGTAACATTGAAACAAGCATTTAAAATAAAATTATTCGGAGGCATTTAAAAATGGTTGGAAAGCGTCAAATTAATTTGAATAGAAATAGACCCCTGTAAAGGTGTAATACGCCTAAATTTCTACGAGATAGATCTTTATTATGTATCTAAATCAAGCTCGACTTAAACATAATCAATTTTATTCTCCTTATGTGCTGACAATACCGCCACATTCGGAAAATTTTTATGTAATAAATGATTACTGTCATGTTTCGAATCAAATTTGACATCAGTTTAAGTTTTTGATGTGCCGCCGGCATAAAAGCGTTTATATACAAACATCACCCCCTCGAAAATTATGAGGACATTTCCTTTTCTCGTTGCCGTAGGTACCAATCACAAAAAACGCGCCAATAAATTGTAAATGTTATCATATAAACTGTCTCCCGCATTTGCTCAGCCCACATCAGCTGAAACCGACCTGAATCGACACCAAACCGAACATAACGCTAAGGGAGTAGTGGTCGTTTTGGATCGGTTACACTATGTGACACGGTCTACACAATGTCGATTCGTCAACTAAAAAAAAAAAAAAAAGGGGGGGCGAAACACACGTCTGTACAGATGAAAATTTTCCAAAAAAATAGACTGAGAAGTAATACATATTTATATCATCTAAGATTTGGTAAATATCATATTTGGGATAAAATTTTGCATTTGTGGACATTTTTTTTTTTTTTTTTTTTTTTTTTTTTTTTGTCTCTGATTCACGCTCTGTTAACAATACCTGACATCGAAGGCAAACTTATCGGAGCTGCAGATTATCACCTCGTTTGGCTTCCCACTTCACGAGCTGGTATAAATAGCACATGCTCGTAGCTTGAAACGCTATTCACGCGGTTTGTCCAACTTGCTATGATGTTCGCCGTCGATTACTTAACACGAGCTTTAGTTAAAAATGTGAGAAATAGATACGCTTTAACAGAGATTTCAAGGAAAGGTGTGCTGCAGTATGTTGCATTTTAGAGAACAATTTGAAAAACTGGGAAATAATTTGGGTGACATTAGGACTTGTACGTTAATATGGACTTTGACAAATCAATAAAAAAAAAGTTTTTTTATTCCAGGATTAGCCATGTATTGAACCACGTAAATTAATTAATAAAAAAGTCTATAGGGTGAACTGAACTAAAATTATCTCTGATAATTAAAAATTATATAAATATTCTCCAAAATGCCAACCTATAAACATTGTTACAATTATAAAACCGATAAGCATAACGGGCCGCCGATCCCTCCCCGATGAGAAGCCAAGGTTAGTTAGCCATGACTGTGCGTCATCGCGGAAATCAGATGCGGGCACGCCAAGCCCTCTGAGGCGGATCCATTTCATCTCGTTAATGCCTGAGGTATATCCATCAAAGCACCAGGCTTAACCATAGAGAACCATTGTGGACAAACATAATGAGAGGCGACCGGTGGCAGTCATATTGATCATTTCAGGCAAACGACGATTGACCTAACAAAGTTTTATTTATTAGAACAGCATACGTATGAAAATAATTATATCAATTTTGAAATAATGATGTTACAAATATTTTCAAATAGATTTCCTTTCCATTCCCTTACTTTACTACCCGGCCGTTATTATCTGAGAAACAATGGCTGGTATTCTTGAAGGGTGACTTCAGTGGCGTATCTAGGGGGGGGCAAGGGGGGCACGTGCCCCGGGCGGAGCTTCAGGGGGTAATGCACCGCAAAAAAGGAAAGAAAAGAAAGAAGAAAAAGCAAGAGAAAAAGAAGAAAAAAAAATGAAAAGAAGAAGAGGGAGGAGGAAGAAAAAGGGACGGTGTCCACAGTGGAAATGGTTGCCATTTCCCCTCCCGTTATAATTTTGCCCGCTGCCCCCCCTAATCAGCACCACTAAGTTTAACTTTTTGCGCCCCAAATTTCTAGTTCAATTTCTAGGTTTAGTAACTTCTTGGTTTCCCGGGCGTCAATTTATGCGCACCTGTATAGGCTAGTATTGAAGATCAACATCGGCGTGCCCGCTAACTTCAATTTAGCGTCCTCTATAAAAAGGTTAAGATAAATTATATGCCTATTAATTGAATTTTAAGACCGATTTGACATCCCTGGTTTCGATTTATTGGAGCCCCTTTAATAGTTAAGATCAATATGAGCGGCTCAATTGTTAGATCAATTTGCCCCCTGCCACCCACCCCCTTTGCTACGGAATAAACATCAAGGTCCCTACTGACGTAAGAAATGATTTTGTTTTTTTTACTTCGTGCTTTTTTCTTCTAGCTCTTCTTCCTTTTTATAGCTTCCTTAAACCCTCTTCATTGTCAATTGTCTTATATATCTTACAATTTGTCTATTTCATCTGACCATTCGTATTAAGACACTGCATGTCTCAAAGTTTATTTAAGTTAGAGCTCTAGAATTTTTCGCTGCGCTTTCGCGCTCGCACATGTTTTTATTAGAGTTTTAAAATATAATAAATAACCATGGACGTTTAGAGGACCCCCCCCAAAAAAAGAGTTTAGAATTATTATTTTCTAACTTAAAAAGAATCCGATCATACAACTCCCATAACAATTTGGTGACAATTGCCCTTTTGAACAACACACCAGCTTCCGAAGGGTAGGAATTTGTTTATTGTACCTCCATTGATAACGAAATCTGTATTCATGATTCTTAAATGCAAGATTCGAGTGGTTCAAGAACTCAAATTTTTCCGCTCGCGCTTCGCGCTCGAATTAAATCAAACTGTTTGTAGAGGAAATAGAAATTATAACTACGTGCATGTATGTATGGACAGCAGATCATCCCCAGATCTGGGTAAATGTATATATGACACTGGTACAATAAACTAAAACAAATTGTTGAGCAGAACTGGAGTAGACCGGGGGGGGGGGGGGGGCGCATAGTCAACATTTGCCCCGGGCGCACTTGACCCTAGATACGCCACTGGGTGACTTAAGTGAGTAGGCCAACTAACTTTATGCACCTTTCGAGAAAACCAGCAAATGATATAGCGCTTAATCATTAGATCGGTGGATGACCAAATACTCCGGCTTTTTAGTAATAACAATCTATATAATTTATATGGCAGACAGAAACTGAGATGGACAGATGGCATTAAACAATTAACAGGCCTCTCCCTAGTTGCAGCTCATCGCCTGGCACAAGACAGAGCTATTTGGAAAAGCATCATCAACAGGGTCACAAAGGGTCAGACATGACCTGTATGACATCGATCGATCGATATAATTTATGAAGAAAAAAGAAATCCACGTGAAGACTGGTATAAAGTATGAGCTTCTAGAACGCTACACAAAAGTGGGCAAGTGGGGCTATCGCGGTTCTAGGACATCTCCCCCGCAGACAGCTCCCCAAGGTGGACAACTCCCCCGCAGGACATCTCCCCCAGATGACAGGTCCCCCCCCAAGGACGAGTCCCCGGAGTGACAGCTCCCCCCCCCCGGAGGACAACTCCCCTGGAGGACAACTCCCCAGCACGACAACATCCCCCGGCAGGACATCTCCACCGCAGACTAGTTCCCCCCAAGACAACTCCCACCGGATACATCTCCCCTCACTTTAAATGCTTTATATATCTATGAATCTATCTATGAATGGCTACTCCGTCCCTCAAAAGGTTGTTAGATTCATGGCAGATTCAGAGGTACCCCCAACGAAATGTGACCCTCAGAAAAGGAAAATTGATGAAAATGCAAAAAATAAAAGCAATGTTGAAAAAAGGAAGGATGCTGAATGGGGATCTTAAATATGAAGCTACAGGAGTAAAAAAGAGCACGAAGGGCGAGTTGGCCTACATATCTCAGTCGTCTTCAGTAGGGGGGGGGGTGAGCCACGATAATTAAGCTTTAATTAATAATTAATCACACCCTAAACAATTTAGAAAGGGCGCAAAAGTTTAAACGAGAACACAATTTTTATTTATCAAAACAGAAATTCACAAAAATTTACGAGTGCATGTGGATCTGTTCTCCAGAATGGTTGAGTTATCGTCCGGGGGACTTGTCCTGCGGGGGAGTTGTCCTCCGGGGGAGTTGTCCTCCGGGGAGTTGTCCTCCAGGGGAGTTGACCTCCGGGGGAGTTGTCCTCCAGGGGAGTTGTCCTCCGGGGGAGTTGTACTCGGGGTATATGTCATCTGTGGTACTTGTCCTCCGGGGGAGTTTTCATCGGGGGAGATGTTCTCCGTGGGAGTTGTCCTCGGGGGACCTGTCCTCCGGGGGAGATGTCCTGCGGGGGAGTTGTCCTCGTGGGGAGCTGTCCTCCGGGAGTTGTCCCCAGGGGAGTTGTCCTCCGGGGGAGATGTACTGATACGGGCTATCTCATATGAAAATGTGTACTCTCATATCGGTATTGCTACTTTGGGGACTTAGCAACGTGAGAAGAGAGATTTAGTTTGTTTCAAACTGAGCGGCTTTTCTCTTTCGAATGCCCTCGAAAATGTTCAAAAAAAATAAAAGCTAAGCAGTACAAACATAAATATATATAATTCACAGAGGTAACATAGCAGATAACAATGCTACAATTCTGCGTGGTTTATCATAATTACAATATACCAAATTAACTTAATATTGTTCGCTGGATGGTCTGTAATAGTCATGGTAAACACATTTGCTTGAAAGGGGTAGGAGAGAGGTTATTCCTGGTTTTACGAAGAATCACTTCTTTGATAGATCGATGAATTTGTTTAACATACCCAACTTTTTTTTTGAATAATCTCAAAATATATATATTATTTTAGGAATAGTTTTCAGTCAATATTTTTCTCTTTCCACGAAGCCCATTCATGCATTTTGTTGGTTAGTACATCAATACAACAGCTGTTCTTTCAGTCAAGTTTGTCAACCATTGATCAAGTGACTGAATTTTTTATTCCAGTCAGAAAGATAAACATGGCACGCCGGTAGAACTACAGGTGATGTCTTGAGGCGAGAAATATGTAACCATAATTGCTGGAAACGGCTGCATGCATGCATACCATCGAATATTATTTTCAAAAGAAAAAGAAAAAGAAGAGGAAGAAGGGGAAGAAAGGGAATAAGGAGACAAATTTTGTCGGACCAATGTCTTGGATTGATTTTGAAAGTAATAGCTTTGAGCTTTGGGAGAAAGAAGCTGAAAAGAGATTGATAATAAAGCAAATTGTGTACACATGAGAGAGAGAGAGGGGGGGGGGGGGGGGGGTAAATAACAATATTGGAAGGAAGAGAGTGAAAAGGAGGACACTAAGCAAATTATTTACACATAAAAAAATTATAGGCTTCATCTAAGCTTTTAACATATCTACATAAGATAGCAACGTAATATAGCACATTTTTTTCATTTTCATGATAGCAATAACGTAGGCCTATAACACAAAATAAAGTGAGCAAGATAGTGAGAGAAAAAGAGGAAAAGAGAGAGGGGGAGAGAGAGAGAGAGGGGAGAAGAGAGAGAGAGAGAGAGAGAGAGAGAGAGAGACATGGCCGCCCCCCCCCCCAAAAAAAAAAAATATATATATATAGAGGAAAGAGAGGACGGGAGAGAGAGTGAATAAAAACCAAATAAGCCTATTTGCTAACTCGTTTCATATCTACGTAAGATAGCAAAAACTTTTAAATCGAAAACAAAATAATAAAATTACATCGAGTGTCAGGTGGTGTGTGATTTATGTAGCGTTTTGCATGTGCACGCATGCGTGCAGTGGCGGATCCAGCGATTTCAATTACAGCGGGGGGGCCCAAAATCGGAATTTCAGATTTTGCGTACACCCAAATTTTTGTTCCGTTACACCGGGCGAGCTAAGAAGGATAGACTAAATTTTTCAGCGTCACGCTGCCGACCTATAAAGGCTGGGGGGGGGGGGCGTGGGTGGGGGTTGGGGGTGGGGGGGGTGTTCATTTTTTTTTGGCCTCCGGCCATCAAAGAGTCATTCGATGTATCAGCCATAGGGTAAGGATAGGGGTCAATCGGCTCGCTCGTCTATTTCTACTCCGCTTTTTTCCTTCTTCTTTTTTTGCTAGGGGGCGCCTGGCGTGTGGGCCGTGTGTTAATGTGTATTTGCTTGTTTGATGTTGTTGTTGTGTTTTTTAGGGGGCGAACAGCTTTACCTTCCTCCCTTTGATTTCTATCCTTCTTCCTTCCCATTCCTTCGAGGCACTCAGCCCCCCCCACCTAAGGTACGACTCTTCCCCCCCCCCCACCTAGGTACGCCTGTCAATTATGTCGCCCTGTGTCTATGACGTCATCTACCCAAACGGTTGATCGGATTTGGTGCGTTCCAGTGGTCATGTGACATTGACACGGATATGGAAGTTAACAACCGCCTTGCGATGCATGCATGGAAGCGTAACATTCTCAACGCACCACGGAATACAATATCATCTTCTCTCTGATTATACCAGCATAGAAGAAGAGTAGTAATTATTTGGAAGATTGGATCTGATTACAAATATTACGCACTTACCGTTTTAGCCACACGGGCGGGAGTAACACAAACCCGGGACCAATTCGAATGATTAAGTCACATTATCGCGGATAATAATAGAGTGGTCACTTTGTAGTCCATCGCGGGTCCATTAAGCCGGTGTGACTGACTTTGACTTAAACCAAAATACGTGGTTTTGGTCAGGCATTTCTATCCCTCTCATTTTGTTGACCATGTTGATGGGACGCTCTCGGGACGCTGTTGAGCAATTCGCTTATTTTCAACCCCACCTACTTATGAAATATCACCGCAGGACCTTTATGAATATACAAAAAAAAGGACTAATAGGGGTAAAATGCGGTTATAGAGAAGGTTTTCCATTTCAAATAATACGAAATGAGGAAGAGAAACCAATTTTGAGGGAGGATAAAGAAACAATCTAACACTTACACTAAATTTACGAAGCAGAATAAAAGTTTATGGATAGATTTGTTTATATATTATATACATAATTTGAACACGAATTATGTTGATTTGTATAAACGTAACATACTCAAGAGATCATTTCAATTCAGTGCATTAAATATTGGCTAAAGAAAATCGAGTAGCAATAATTTTTTATGTGGATTAAAAATCTGCATTGAAAAATGCTCCAAAAAAAAAAGTTTAATCCGCAGGTTGATATTTTCCTCATTTTAACAATTAGGCTAAAATTCAGTGACTGACTGGTTTGTCGATAATAATAATTTGATTGATTGATTGATTTTTTTTTTTTTTTTAATGTATTTTTGATTTTTTTTTTTTGCCTTACCGAAATTCTAAGAGAGAAATTGGAAACATGTAGTTGCAGTTATAGGCAACAATGAATTATACGGCTTTAAGTCCTATCGGAAGGGTTCAGGCCTAATACTTAACCAAAGGCATTGCATCTAATACATGCATCGATCGAGTGACAAAAACTGAGACAAGACAGGACATAACCGATCTCTCACTAATATGAAATTTGATTGAATTATTCAATTACACGGAGAAGGCACGACCTTAACATTCCAAATTAACATGGTCATGAGTCTATCCATGATATAAGCATGTTACATGACAACGTCAAGCCTACATAATGATTGTCTTCATATACCATTACCCTGTAACATAAAAGATATACGATCAATCTTATGATTGATATCAGTCGTAAGTCTGTGCTTAAAGGTAGTGTCGTCCTTTTTCACAAATTGCGAAAACTAATGCAACTTGGCATAACTTTAGAATATGAACAACCTATACTGTGTATTCAATCTTACTGTCATAGGTTGCCTAGATCAGTAATATGAAACGAAAATCTGACTCCAAATCTTGACCAGCTCTCCATCAACATCGTTGATATTACAGCGCGTGCAGCACGGACCACACACAGCAATATACACACGGCGCATCAGCGTGCATTATTCTCTGCGCTAAACGGTCAGCGGTTGGCACCGTACGGTATATTTTTCGAGGTTCGAAAAAATAGGAATGACTTTTGATAAACGCAATATAATGACAAACATACACATTTGAGCTTAATCAGGTTGTGGGAAGATTTAGTCATTGGTATACTACTATATCCTATCAAAAACTAGAAATTTAATATTTTTGCCTGCAAAAAGCTGACACTACCTTTAACAGTGTGGTAAAAGTTCTAATCGATTGTATCGTGTAGTGTCTGTTTTATGTTGCAGGGCGCATACCAGATAACAAGAAAACTGAATAATGTTTGTATAAAAATTATTATGACAAAACATTTTTTTAAATGGAAAGCATAAAAAATGCAATAAAATAACAAGTTATATTTTAACATTCATATTTTATAAAAGCAAAGAAACACGCCATTTGGAAAATTAAAAGTTTAAAAAAAATTTAAAATTTTAACTGACGATCCGGCCGGTGTAAAGTTGAATTAATACAATAGACCACACTTTTATTCTAAAAAGTACTGGAGGTGTTGTTTGCTTTTCCACGCTATATCAGTGAATAAATTATTAAAACTTATTTTTCAGAGCAAATTTTGATATAAAAATACATGTAATCTAAAGTTACCAAGTTGAACTTATCAAATTAAACGCAGCCGAATATGAGTTTTGCACAATCACCATGTCAAAGATATAAAGATTCGAACTTTATTCTACAAATGTAATGTGAACATTTGAAAAACATTTTATCAGATCAAACATATCATAAGATATTTGAGGTATTTGCACAATAATAAAATCAAGATAGAGTATATACAAATTTGAAGGGGTGAATGAAAAGTCATACGTTTCTTATAAGTTGTCGTGGACTAGCCCTATAACATAATAGTAATGTACATGTAGCATGCCTAAAGAATTGATAGTATAATTACGGAGATACCTAATAATTGTTGTTTCTTGGTAGGGGCTGACGACCGTAGCAATGAAGATTCCAGGAAAGCCGTATTCCACCCGACCAATTTCGTTCGATATTGACTTCACTGACTAATGAGTCGTTACATTATAAACAATTAATAAAGAACTATGATGATATTTCCTTCTTAATGGATCCTACAGACTTATAGTGGTGTCATCCGTAAGATGCAAATCATTTCAAGGAAAAGCTATTACAAGACATAGGCAATCTTCGATGGCTGAAAACCTTAATATGGATAGTAATCGTTATATTTTGTTAATTTAACAATCTCAGATGTAACATGATTGTTTTCCTTCCACTGTTTTTGGTGATCACTTGATCGATCTTAAACGTCAAAATATATGCGAACACAGATATTGTATGAAATCATTAATCGAATTCTTAACCTTAACCCTCATATTAAACCCTACCATAAACCCAACACAAAATCTTACCCCAGGCCTACATACACTCTAAATTACAAGGATCCAAAATAAATTCCGAGTGGGTGTAGATAGGGATCAATCTATGTTGATTTAAATCGAAATCCTTGAATTCGAATTTTAGGCTTTTATATTTACATTTTAATCGTAAGGATTTATATCTTAATCCCGACATCGATTTTTCCCTATCCATAATCCTCCGGGATCAAATTTTAATCCTTGTAATATAAAGAGTAACCCTTCATCTTAGACGAGACAGGGGACCGAGCAATTATCTGAGCAATTGATTACACGCCTACATGGAACTAGAAAATCCATGTTTAGCCATATCAGGGGCAAAAAAAACATTTAAAAATATATATATAAATTAAAAAAACAAAAAAACAAAAAAACAAAACACGATATCTGACCAACCGGTCGTTCACCTAGTCAGACAGAGCCTGTGGAAGCCTCGCGGTGGAAATTATGTTAAGTCCTGATATTGAAGAGGATGATGACGTTGAAGGAACTTTTTCCAGAAATGTTGTTTGCCAAAAACTTAGGATGAAGTTATAAAGAATATTCTTGTTTTTCACCCAATCCTTGGCCACAATGAATTTCCAACCCTCGCCTCGCCCCATGGCTACATTGGGCCACTAATTAGGGAATTCACTCACCCCCCCCCCCATGACTTTGTATTTTCGATTTTGTCAGGAGTTTACGGATTTCGCCTCCAAACGTCATTCAATATTCCTTAATTATGTTAATAAAGCGTTTTATATTCACAGAGAAACGCTGAATTAAGAGTCCAAAATAAAACAAGTAATAAATCTTATTATAGGCTTACATCATAGATGACGTCATAAACATCAAAAAGAGATTCTCTAGATGACCTCCTCGGGATAAATTACCACATGACCAAAAACATGTGACTCATTTCCAGGGGCTATAGGACCGTAAATCAGATTCAAACCGTCGTTGAAAGGTTAAAAATTACATCATATTACGCTCAATGTGTAAAGAGGGTTTTGTGGCATGATTGGAAAAATATGACGTCAAATTAAGAATTAGGTTATAAAGAATTGATTAATTGTCGTAAGGGACGTTAATTGAGGTCAATTAATTGTCCAGGGGATGGTTTAGTGTCTTGTTGTGCATTAGCTACATGTTACCCTGGGTGTAGGGTAAAAGCATGAAGGAAATGATTTCGAAGTGACATAGTATGCCCAAATATTTTGCCTTATTTCTTGATTTTACTTGTATTTGGAAATGTTATCGTCGTTCTATTTCAATAGGGCCATTCGTTTAAAATGCCACAAAAACTTTTAGGTTTTTTTTTGTACGAGTTATGCATGTGCTTTCTTAGTTTATATCATCATAAAGTCTTGTTGTTTAAGATAATTATTTTAGATGATAAAACAAAATAAATAGGTCGCATGATCGGTACTCGTCTTTAATTATAATTCATCCAGTAATCTTGAACAATATCAGTCAGTTTTGAAACATTTACTGAAAAATGTTGAAAATGCAAAGTAAAAACTTAGAACTCTCTGTGGTCTATATATCCCTCTCCTTTATATTTCTCTCTCTCTCTCTCTCTCTCTCTCTCTCTCTCTCTCTCTCTCTCTCTCTCTCTCTCTCTCTCTCTCCCCCCCCCTTCTCTCTCTACTTTTCTGTTTCGTTCTTCCTCTCTGAAGCCTCTTTTACTCTTCTGTTAGCTCCATCACTCTCCCTCCGACCATCTCTCATTTCCCCATCTCACTTTCCTTTTTTTTTCACGGTATCTTTATCCTCATCATTTTGTTGTCACTTTACATTTCGTGATAATAACCAGGCGAAGCTATGTCGAACAGTGACATGGTCTACATGGAAACATCATCATGTTATAATGACGTCCATGCTATCATTACCAGGCAAGTAATGAAATGGAATCAATTAGCTGCTCCCCTGATCAAAGATAGCCCGCGTGATGGTGTTACTCACATCCCAAACCTGCGCGGAGTCATTGTTTTATCAGCTTGATTCGAAGAAAGAAAACCCCGCTCACAATGAGTGTTGAGAGCTAGAAGGGCTTTAATACAATACAAAATCAATCTCGAGTTAAGGCCCTTTTGTTTTTCAAAAGGGATATAATAGGGAACCTTACAGATTTCACAAAGTAGTTCATGACGGGGAATCCTCTTATCGCTGCGCTCTCCTCCTCATTCGTGCGCAGTAATAAGGTATAAGGTAAAGTGACATGTAGCGAGTAAATGTTTGTTGCTCTCCCCCTCCATTAATTTTATACGAGCACTTACGACATTAAGTTCTCATCAAGTTTTGGTTCAGCAAATAGATATGACGTAACAGCTAGACAAGTGGATGGGATAATCCTATTTAGAGTGTGTGCGAGACACTAAGTATCTATATTTTTCTAACAATGATTAACTTAATAATAAAAGTATTAAGAGAGTTTCATAAAATGAATTCGGAAGAACAAAGAACAAAGAACGAAGATAATTGTAGGTTACAAGGGAATGATGGTCTCGACGAGAGATACAGGTTCGATTCCAGTCAGAGGTGTTTTCTTCTTCATCTATACCTTTGCAGTTTCCAAAAATTATATCAGAATCTAAGAAAAGATTTTCATCAAGGCTGTCATCATTCTGTCATAATTATATACCCATTGCACTTTAAACATGTTATTCATGTCAAGTGTATGATAGTTTATTTCGCATACGCCATCAACTACAGTATTGGGATTAAGAAAGTTTGATTAATAAGCATTTTTCAGTATTGGATGAATATAATGAATCCTGTTTATTCCTAGATGTATTACTATTACAATTATTGAAGCATCAAGATGAGATAGGTATATCGGTATTTTCAATATTCCACCTCCGTCTTTAAACGATTATTGCATTCATGTTCTAAAGCGCCTACATTCGTTGGGGAGAAAGAAGTGGCGTTTTATGTTCCGCCACTGGACTTCTCTTATCCGATCACTTTTCTGCGAGGCATTTCAAGGTTAGCACGTCACTTACACTCGTGTAACCAACTCCTACCCCCACACCAGCCTGAACTATAGAGATTGCGCTGCAAGGTGGCGTCTAATTTGTCCAATTTAAGTCTGTCTCGACGCAGTGTGACGAGGGCTTTAAGCAGCACTTGAACGGTGTTATATGCGTCTCATGTGGAGTGAAGTCAAGGTTAATTTCTATGAATTGAATCTCTTCAAGCACCGTGGAGTATGGCTACCTCAAGAAGCTGAACAACCCTCTGAGGACCATCACTTAATCTACAGGCTTCTCAATGTCACAATACTTAAGGTAGAACAATCCTTCTTGTGAAAGAGGGGTGGCCAAGAGGTTATAAAAGTGTAGGAGATAAACATAATTGGTGGAAGGTTTGACGACAATGCACCAATGAATGACGAAATTATTCATTTTAAATGTTTGATACCTTTATGACTTCATTTTCGAGCTCTCAAAATCGCGATTGCCCTTTTCCAATGTTCTTACGGAAAAATAGATTTGTTTCAAAGGCAAAGGAACGCGCATATAAGAACTTGTATCTGATAATATATTGAATGAACATAAACAAAATTTACATTTCTTGGAAAAAAAATGGTCATTTCATATGGAAGAGTAGCCTAACTTGCAAGTGACGTCACAATATCAAAACCATTTCAGGGTACTCTAAATATTTCTCCTTTAAACAAAACTAAATTTTAGGTTGGACCTGCCCTTAATTGTATTTCGTCCATATCGCATATGCATAGATAATAAGTTCACTGTTATCTGATCTTATGCTTTGAAGAAATAACTTAGACAAAATATGTGAAGTAGTTACAAGTATTTACAAGGAGAAAAGGAGTTTGAACTGAAATAACCAAACCAGAAAATAAATGAGGATCATGTTACGCCCAAATGTACAAATTATAATGCAAATTGGTGAAATTGAGACGGGGTATTCAAGTATTTTGTTGAAGAGTTTGGAGGAGGAGGCACAAAAGAGAGTGTGATTAGAGCAGGGCAATAACCTAACTTTTCATCGGGTTTTTACATAAAAATCGATTATTTATCATCTAAGAGGAATTGACTAATCTTTTATTTCAGTCGGGGTTCTAAGTGAAGGCATAGCTTAAATCTAAGATCCTAATTAGCAGCATGAAACTTATCCTTTTCAAATATTTGCATCTTTCTTGTCGTCTTGTGATTAAATCGAAACTTGAGGAGTGCTGTTAACCTTCGTTTGACCGTCATTCACAAAGCTATACCATTGGGATAATTCTCATAGTTAAAATACAGTATCAGGTCATTTACCTCTCCACAAATATCCTTCGAACAATTTTCCTCTGAACAACTATCTCACAGACAACACTCCCAGACAACTGACCACTGAACAACTTTCCCTATAAAAATTACCACATGATAACTAACCAAGGGTTGTTGTAGGAGTTGTCTGGGGGTCATTATCCTGGGGGTAGTTTTCCTTGGAAACTTATCCTGTGTCAGGGGTATTTTTTTCTTGTGGGTAGTTGTTGCAAGTATAAATCTGGTTTAATAGGAAAAAAATTATGCTATCCATCAAAGAGCTCCGTAAAAGAAGACTACCTGTTATCAGGGGTCCCCTGCTGTTATGATTTTGTATTACGCGCTTGATATTTTACCGTATGATAATGATTTGCCCTGAACAGAATAAAAATTGTGAATAGAAAAATCAATGACATAATAAACGGGAGCAACCCAATAAAACCCCATTTAACACTGTCATAATTATACGCCTATGATTAAAAGCCGTCCAAAGATTATCATGATGCATGATAAGGGGGTATACTCTACCAGAAGTATCCAATGTTGATAAGGTTTATCTTGAGGTGTGATGAGTGAATTAAAAGAAGTTCTCCCGAAAGCCATTTGGCAACGCCACGGAGAGAAGCGCCCTAAAGAATGAGTGGTGTCAATGCCATCTCGGCGTGAAAACATTGGGGGTTAACATGCATCTATGCATGGGCAAGGTGTCAAAGATCTGATAAGGTGTTCTAGTGCCAGCAGAACGCAGCTGCCTGTTTTCTATTGGAGCACACAGAAAGATCACCTGACATCAAAAACAAGCCGACAAGGCTTATAGGACCAAAGGGCGGTAATCATAGATGAGCATAATTACATGTCAAAAACTGGAAACGGGTGGCAGCTGATGATAAAGAGTTTTCAATGTATATTGTTAACATAATGAAATTCATATTCATGGAGAACCTGTCGGCATAAAAGTTCAGGCAGTGCAAGGTTGGCAGGTATTCTAAAAGGGATATTTGCAACGTAGAAGACGCTGTCCAACTTATGTTCGCTTCTTTTACACGACGTTTACAAGCAAACAAGTTTATTGCCGATTTTTCTTGCCTACAGTAGTCACAGCCCGTAAAATGTCAAATGTACAGAGAAAATGGTGAG
The DNA here is from genome assembly GCA_940671915.1 of Paracentrotus lividus. Lineage (NCBI taxonomy): Eukaryota > Metazoa > Echinodermata > Echinoidea > Camarodonta > Echinidae > Paracentrotus > Paracentrotus lividus. The sequence continues at coordinate 3,525,561 of CALNVZ010003432.1, read as the reverse complement.
ATGACAAATCTATGAGATGACGTTCCCTTTGACACGATGAGATGGCTTTATAGCAGTGGTTGATCCAGGCGGGGGCGCAGGGGACGAGCGCCCCCCTATAATTTGAAAACCGCCCATTGACCGTACATGTTAAAATCCGAAAATTTCAGCGGCGCCCCCCCCCTATCGGGCCTGGCGCCCCCCCCCCTATCCTAAAATCCTGTATCCGCCACTGTTTATAGGGGGCGGTAATAGAACGGGGACTTGGACAAAACATCTCTTGACTGATTCCATAAAGATTACCCCGCCCCTCCCCCAAAAGGGGTGATTTTCAGCAAAAAACAAAAAATAAATAAAAGATACAAGATTTTAACACCCAGCGACGACAAGTCATGTTAGGACCGCTGCGCACCAAAGAATAAACCCGGCTTATATAGCGATCTAAAAGACAATTTTACATTCAACTCGTGTTTTGGAGAAAGCTTTAATTAATTTTTCATATATATATTACCCATGTGTCTTATAAGCTGCTCAAAATACAGCGGAACATGCATTCCCAAAGTGGGTGCCGATGAACTCCATAATTCTACTTTCTTTTACAAGTCATTATTGATGTCTTGCTAGTTAGTGCCGGACAATAATGCTTTCAATTAATTTGTATTTCATCGTATACGCAATCGATAGACTGGAATTTAGCGCATTACAATTGTGAATAAACGAAGCCTTCTGATCGGTCAAGCAGAAAATTTTGTGTCTGTTAACATTAAAATTATTAACTTTGTTTAATTACTTGTAATCAAGCACACATGCATGCACCGGTTCAATTTTCATGCTTCTAATAAACAATGTTTACGCATCATCAGATACAATGTATGGTAAAAGGCAGTTAATTACCGGATCTTGGTTAAATCATCCTGTAGAGAGAGAGAGAAAGAGAGCCCCGGAAGTAGCTTGCTGTTCCGAAGGTTCGTTTATCCGAAAACCAACAAATCGTCGGAATAACGAACCCTGTTTCTTCTTCGAATCAATAAAGCTTCCTTTGGACAATCTAGGAACATCCATTGAGACAACGGTTACGTCTGGTGTAGATGTGAATATACCGATAAAACTAGAATTTTGCAGTCACAGATCTATGCAGTGTGTCCCAGAAACGGAATATATACTTTTGAAACGGCTTCCAAATAAGAAATATATGGTTGTTGGGGAAAAAGATTTATAAGCAGAGAAGGCTCATATCCTCAACTATTATTTTACACCAAAAAGTCCGAAAATGATGCATGCATCAATGAGCAATGCCTACTTTTGTGAAGGACACAAAAACGAGGCTGCGCAGGAATTCGGTATGCATTTATCACCTGCCTATCGCACGCCATGAGGGATCAAAAGCAATAATGGTGTGAATCAGCTAACAAAGACAAAATAAACCAAAAGTCAGAAATAAACATCAATATTAATATGTAGAAATTTAGTCGGAAACATTTCTGTTTTTATATTATTAATGTTTATTCTTTGGTCTTTTGGTTTATTTTGTCTTTGTAAGCCGATTCACACTATTATTGCTTTTGATTCCTCATGACGTGCCATAGGCAGGTGGTAAATGCATAGCGAATTCCTGCGCAGCCTCGTTTTTGTGTCTTTCACAAAAGTGGGCATCGTTCATTGAAGCATGCGTCATTTTCGGACTTTTTGGTGTCAAATGATAGTTGAGGATATGAGCTTTATCTATGAATCTTTCCCCCACGAACCATATTATATTTCTTATTTTGTATCAATTTAAAAAGTGTATAGTTCTAACTGGGACATACTGTAGAGACAATGATGGAAAAAAAACTCAAGTCAAATATTTCCTTTTTAAAATAATGAGTGAACATCGTCAACAATGATGCACTTTACGAAATTTTATCCGATAGATATAATAACTTGTAGAAGATTTTCACTACCCCCCCCCCCCCCACACACAGAGCATGATCTTTTTGTACCCTGTTATTTTAAAAAATTACCAATATATACTTAATTGCCTATAATTGCCTATACAATCTTAAGTTCGTTTATCTGAACATGACATAAGTTTTCGTTTGTCTGGAAATTAATTTCATAAAATAGTCCAAATGTTGCTGTTCTGAAAATGGGATAGGGTTCGTACGTCCGAAAAGAAAAGAGAGTTAGTTATTTCGAAGATTCTTTTATACGATCGTTCGTAGGTTCGAAAATGAAATATGGTTCGTATTAGTCATAAAAAACTATGAACCCTCTTTCATTTTCAGACCTTACAACCCTGTTTAATTTTCAGACCTTCGGACAAAATAACCTTTAAAATAACGAACCCTGTTTTATTTCATGACCATCAAGCCTTCGAAACAACGAAAATTCCTACAAACGAAACTTCGGACAAACGAACCTAGGAAACAAAGAATAATATGAAGATTTTCAATTTTCATGTCATGTAACTGAGAATGGGGACAATTTTAAGATGTGATATAGAAAAGGGCAATAAAATATCAACATTTTACTAAAAGATGCTGCTTTGTTTTTCGTGCCTCTAAAGATCGTTTATAATCATGCATTGCTTTCAACCATGACTATTTTAATCTCTGGGTTAGCATCTATTTTAGGAAAAGGGTAAGACAATGTTTTTTTTTACGCGGTAAAGGTCGACATTAAGTGACATCGCAGTGGGATAGCAATAACACGCATGGTAGATGGCCCGTGACGAGAAAATATGATTAAATAAAAGACTGTTCTTCTTTCTCACTACCGGCTTGATTCTTGGGGTACGGTTTATTGTGATCTCCCATGTGTACAGCTATAACCTTCAGCCGTCGAATTCAGCGGCCGTGAACCCTCAAGATATGGCCCCAATCTTTCTTGATTGGTGTCACTCTCGATCTTCATGCCGCTGTCAGACGTAACCGGATGAGAAAACGAACAAGAAACGGATAGTATAACTTTTTTTTTTATCTGTTGTGTGACTGTCACACTTTGGTAGGCGCTCATTGTGAGGTGTTGTCCGTCGACAATGGTCGAAGCGGTCAGAAACTTTGTGCACGTAAGAAAATGAAATAAAATGTAAAAAGAAAATAAATAAATAAATAAAAAAACCCGAACCACAAACGGATAGCGAGATCTGTCCTTTGTCCCATGGTTGTGCGTTTGAGGCAATTTGTCATGGGCAGTGTAAATTCAGTTTGACCGGTAGTCATCCCGCATGCGTCCTGTGGATATTCGTTTAGTATGTGAGAGCGCTTAACGGACGTAAACAGTACAGCCCAAATACAGGACAAAACGCACATCCACCGGACATGGACCGTATCTCGCTCTCAGTTTCTCATCCGTTTATCTTCTCCGCCCATGTCTGACAAAGGCATTATACCTAAATGATGCCCCAGTCACTGTATCAGACCGACTAGAAACCCAGGCATCGAAGGTAATACAATCTTTGTTTAGTCCTTTGCCATTTTCGGGTGTCGCATCCGTTGATATGACTGAATTATGGTACTAGCATTAATAGATAAAGTTCGCCACTCGAGGGACAGGCATATAGCGTTAAATCGCAAGGGCTGATTTGAATGTATTGATCATGCGATTAGGTTATGAAATTAAGTATAATACATGTAATTAATACCCCAATATAGCCCATTTATCAGTGACGTCATTATAAAATTATGTTTATTGTTCAAAGATATAACCGCAGTTCACAATGTGAAAATGATTAAGCTCTGATTTTTTATTTGAATTAAGATATATACTTACAGAATAATGCGGTGAAAATTCAACAGCCTTTGATAAAAAAAGATCAATGATATAGAATAGATGAATGTGAACAGCCAAAAATGTATTTTTGGTTATAATTTGAGGATAGTAGAAGGGGGAAATGGAAAGATAATATACGTAATATAAAGGGAGAGAATTAGAAATTGAGAGGGAGGGAAGGAAAGAGAGAGAGAGAAAGAGGGAGAGAGAGAGAGTAACCGATTGAAACAAGCATGAAATAAAATTTATTCGGAGGCAATTTAAAAATGGTTGGAAAGCGTCAAAATTTAATTTGAATAGAAATAGACCCCTGTAAAGTGGTAATACGCCTAAATTTCTACCGAGATAGATCTTTATTATGTATCTAAATCAAGCTCGACATAAACATAATCAATTTATGTGCTGTATGTCGCTGACAATACCGCCACATTCGGAAAATTTTTATGTAGATAAATGATTACTGTCATGTTTTCGAATCAAATTTGACATCAGTATAGTTTTTGATGTGCCGCCGGCGATAAAAGGTTTGATATACAAAACATTCACCCCTCCGAAATTATGAGACATTTTCCTTTTATCTCGTGCCGTGTAGGTACCTAATCACAAAAAAAACGCGCCAATAAATTGTAAATGTTATCATATTAAACTGGTCTCCCGCATTTGCTCAGCCACATCAGTGAAACCGACCCTGAATCGACACCAAACCGAACATAACCGCTAATGGGAGGCTAGTGGTCGGTTTGGAGTCGGTTACACTGATGTGACACGGCTACACAATGTCGAGCGTCAACTAAAAAAAAAAAAAGGGGGGGGGGCGAAAACAACGTCGGTAAGATGAAACATTCCAAAAAATAGACTGAGAGTAATACATATTTATATTCATCTAAGATTGGTAAAATCGATATTTTGGATAATTTTGCATTGGTGGGACATTTTTTTTTTTTTTTTTTTTTTTTTTTTTTGTCTCTGATCACGCTCTGTTAACAATACCCTGACTATCGAAGGCAAACTTGTTTCGGGAGCTGCAGTTATCACCTCGTTTGGCTTCCCACTTCACGGGTCTGGTATAAATAGCACATGCTCGGTAGCTTGAAACGCTATTTCACGGCAGGTTTGTCACTTGCTATGATGTTCGCCGCTCGAGTTACTTTAATCACGAGCTTTAGTTAAAAATGTGAGAAATAGAACGCTTTAACAGAGGATTTCAGGAAAGGTGTGGCAGGTATGTTGCATTTTAGAGACAATTATGAAAACTGGGAAATAAATTTTGGGTGACATTTAGGACTTGTAGTTAATGGATTTGACAATCAATAGAAAAAAGTTTTTTTATTCCAGGATTAGCCATGTATTGACCACGTAAATTAATTAATAAAAATAATGGATCTATAGGGGTGAACTGAACTAAAATTTATCTCTGATAATTAAAAATTATATAAATATTGCTCCAAATGCCACCTATAAACATTGTTACAATATAAAAACCGATTAAGCATAACTGAATCGCTACGATATTTTGATCAATTCATTATTTGACTGCATATGTGATACATGTTTTTTAACTCAAAAGTTTTATTGAAACATAATATTGTATTAAGACTAAATAAATTCATTATTGCGGATTGAAATAATCGCTAGAGGGTATTCATTTGTCTCGCAATCTACTATGGTCAACAAGGAAATTCGTGATCACTCTCGCAAAAAGTGATCACTAGCTTACAAGTTCACGAGCTTTCGAGTGCCGCTGCAACTCTTTATCAAGTGACGAAAATTAACTGAAAACGTAGTCTATTTATACGAATTTATAATATTGTATTGTCCACAAGTTCAATTCTTATATTGCCATCTAACGTTGTCGTAAATTTATCAAGATCGAACCATATCTAGAGTTCAAATGCCCTATAGTTTGACGTGTATATAGAATAAACTATATAGGAAATTAATGATATATTTTAATTATGGTAGATTTTGTTGACCAGTTTAGCACTTTAATCCGTCACAGATATTGCACATAATAAGGGAAAATGGCTCTCTCTCTTCTGTTCTGCATCACGAATAATTTACCATGCCCTAGCAAACAAAAGGTCGCCGCCCTTTTAGTAGTTTATTAATCATGGTGTTTCTGGAGTTGAGGATAGTTTGAAATCCGTTCCTAATATCCCAAATTGGAAAATTTACTTTCTTCTCCGTATGGTCTAATAATAATTTCGTCTATTCATCATTTGGTCCAGTGACCATTCAGGCTGTCCTTTGGTCTTCCGGCCATTAGTCTAATTATTCTTTGTGTAATAAAAATACGATCGATGCTTATTTTTGTCTAATACCGTTATGATACTATTAATCCATGATAGACCAAATGGAATCAAACCAAATGGATATAGCCAACAAACAAAGTGAAAAATTCGATACACATAATAATAATAATAATAATAGTCAATTTGTAGAGCGCAGAAACTATTCAACAAAAGTATATATTCTACTGCGCTATTTAGGAGCTTCTGATATGCTTGTAATTAATTAAATAGATGTGTTTTAAGTTTAGATTTGAAGCTACTAATTGATGTTGCTTTCCTGACTTCAAGAGGTAACTCATTCCATAGTTTGGGTCCAGTACAAGCAAAAGCTCGATTACCCAGGGTCACCTTTGTTTTGACCGATGGGGTCAGTAAAAGTTGAGAATCCCTTGAACTGCGCAAGTTGCGACCGTGTTGATTGACTTTGTACCTTAACAATTCTGTGATGTAGACAGGAGCTTGACCATGAAGTGCTTTATATACAATTAGTAGGATCTTGAATGTTATTCTCTTGCGTATTGGTAACCAATGTAAGTTCCTTAAAATAGGCGTGATACGTGTATACTTTGTACATCCACAAATTAGCCTTGCACAGGTGTTTTGAACCCGTTGTAATTTCAGTATTTGAGTGTCGGGGATTCCATACAGTAGACCATTACAGTAGTCTAACTTGTTAGTAATGCATGCATGAACAATCTCTTTAGTAACGTCATTGTCTAGATATTTCCGAATACGTCGGAGGTTATAGATCATGTAGTATGCTGCTTTACAAACATTAGTGACATGCTCTCTCATATTCAACTGCGCATCGAACTGTACTCCGAGATTCCTTGCCTTAATGGATGGTTGTATTACAGAATCTCCAACTTTTACACCATGTATGTTAAGTTTGGATGTCTGCTTAGCTGTACCAACTATCATTAGTTCAGTTTTACTATCATTTAGCATCAGCCTTTTTTGCAACATCCATCCACGTACATAGTCAACACATGTTTCTAGAAGAGATATACATACATAATGATCCACATGTTCAAACATAAAAGACGGGAACGGCTAGACACCAAAACGGTAATCTCTTTATCTTATTAGATGAATGGGTTTTCATCAAAATCGATAACTTCACGCTTTAAAAGAAACCACAGTAATTATTTACCTCAATGTACAGCATACATTCTAGAATTTTATAATATGCAAACATTTATTAGCAATTAGAACTTATAATTTAACATTTTAATTGCTAATAAATGTTTGCATATTATAAACTTATAGAATTTATGCTGTACATTGATGTAAATAATTACTGTGGTTTCTTTCAAAGCGCGAAGTTATGAGCGTCGAAGGAACATCAAAACTTTGATCGCGATTATATTTTTTAAAAAATAATTAGAAAAATAATAAATTGCGGACCAGCCGATTTTTGACGGTTCGTAAAATCACAGACAAATTCGTCTGATCTATATTGTCAGAAAATCCCTAAAATCAGGCATTGAATGTGAATCAGGATCTGCTATGACCCCCCCCCCCCCCCCCCCCAAGCGCGGCGATTTCATGGCACGACTGGGGGGACGGAAACAACCGAAAGTGAAAAATAATACACTAAAAATTCGCACACTTTGCACATTATGCAGAAACTAATGAAAATGTTTGCGAGCGCGAAGAGCAAGCCAAAAATTTTGCCTTGTAATAACATTTAGCATTGTAATTGACATACATTTTACCTCTTAATTATCTTCACCAGCTAATCACTACATAAAAATATGTTAAGCTCTAAAAATCGAGGGGGGGGGACGATCCCCCCAGAAAAAAGGGGGATACGTCCCCCGTCCCCCCCCCCGGATCGCCGCCAAATGAACCCCCCCCGAAAAAAAAAAAAAAAAAAAAAAAAAAAAATTCTTCAAATTTTACCTGGTCCTTCCCCTATTAATAATCCTTCATCCGCTGTTGGTATAAAGGATGATATTCTAAACCTTTTCAGAGTAATGCCCGTTCGGTCTTATCCCACATGGTCTTATTCAATTTCGTCTGAAACCAGTTCGTCTAATTGCCCTTTGACCTAATTGCCACTTTGCCATTTTGTCTAATTCCAATTTCGTCTAATGTCCTTTTCGTCAATTGTCCATTTGGTCTAACACAATTAAGTCAATTCCTGTAACAAGCTGGAAATAGACCAAAATAGATTACACGGAAGTGCAATTAGATTATTTGGCTATTAGACGAATTGGCAATAAGATCAAGTGGTCATCAGACCAAGTGACATTTAGATAAAGTAATCCTAAACCAATATAAATTAGACATAATTTTTAGTAGACCAAATGGGTTTAGCCCATGTGATATTATCCAATCCGAGCATTGGGCCAATGTTTAACCTTTAGATGTGGTAGGATGGGGGTGTTCTCGTTCTACGCTATGTCCACATCTACGGTAGACGTAAGGATGTCTTTTTTAGGTTGGGCACTTCTCTTGACGTTTCTAGGCCATTTTTCTTCAATATCTGCCCCCTTTCTCTCAATGCTATTCTGTGAGTGTGCCACAATTCCCCCCCCCCCCTTCTCTCTCTCTCTCTCTCTCTCTCTCTCTCTGTTTCTTTGTCTTCCCTTTCCCACTTTTCTTTGTGACCCCTTTTCGTCATGCACCTCTCTTTTTACTCTTCTTTATCTCTTCCTCTCTACTCCGCATTTCATTACCCATGTTCCCACTGTGCACTATTTCCTTCTCTCTATTTTTTTTCTCGACCGAATGATGTTTTTGCAACAAACAAAATAGTTTGGCTTGTGTTACTCACTTTTTTCAAACACTCACTTTTTTTCTTTATTGCCTTTCCTTCTTTATTCTTCCTTATCACTTTCTCTTGTCATTTTTCCTCCACATCCTTGTTTCCATTACAAGTCATATCTATCTCTCCACTCTTCTCCCCCCCCCTCTCTCCTCTCTCTCTCTCTCTCTCTTCTCTCTCTCTTTCTCTCTCTGGCCGGTATAGGTTAACCAAAGAACAAATAACCTGGTTTGCATCTCTGTTGGGTCCCTCGGATTGGACTTTGCACATGATATGAAAATGTACTATGATGGAAGGCATGTTGATGATAATCGATCTCTGTACTCTCCATAATACAGCTGTAAAGTATACAGGACCGAGTGCTCCAATTCCACTAAGCCCGAGATGATTATTGCATATCGCATCTTCAGGACAAAAACGGCATAACAGTCATTGACGTCCAACGCCAAAAGGGCGTAAGATCTATGTTTAACATCGTTCTGTCTACTTACGTATTTTTGACATAGCAGTTGAAGGGGCGGGATTAAGTAGGATAAGGTATACAAATATCAATCTATGTATTAGAGCCAATGTAAGCATGCGGGACTTGGCCTCAACATTCATGACTTACTTTGATTGGGTGGTCCAACTAAATGTCCCAATAGCATGAATGAAGAGCTTCATTCTCTCAGATACTATCCTGGTAATTTTCCCTCGATGTTTTTGTTATTGTTTTGAGGTGTTTTTGTGTTGTTTTAAGATGAGATACATCTTAACACGCTTAATGGGAACACTACAATTTTAAGTGCATGAACTCTTTTCTTCCTACGCAAATGCCTCAGGAATACTAAGGAATCAACAATGCTCTCTAAATTTTAAAGCAAAAACAAGAAAAAGAGTTGAAAACATTCGAAAGGAGTCAAATTTATTGCACTCGAACAAGGAGTTAACTTACGGACTACCCTTTTTCGAGTGAAAGAAGAGTTGTCAATGTTATAATCAGGAAAACGTTTAACGTCGTCAATCGAACCTTTGTTCGTTGACTCAGTTTGAAACTTCATCTTTTATCTGAACAACAAACGCACGCCAGATTATCCATGTTGGAGTCAGTCTAGTGTCTGTTTGTAGTCAATCTGGTGTAGCTTTCCGAATGGTCTGGTATCGTTTGTAGTCAGTCTGGTGTCGACTTGGAGACGGTCTGGTGTCGGTTTGGTGTCAATCTGGTGTCGGTTTGGAGTAAGTCTGATGTCGGTTTGGAGTCGGTCTGGTGTCGGTTTGGTGTCAATCTGGTGTCAATTTGGCGTCAGTCTGGTGTTGGTTTACAGTAAGTCTGGTTTCAGTACGGATTCTGTCTGGTGTCAGTTCGGATTTAGTCTGGTGTCAATTAGACGTCGGTCTGGTGTCGGTTTGGAGTCGGTTTGGAGTCAGTCTGATGTCAGTTCGAGTCAGTTTGGAACCAATCTGGTTTCAGTTCGGATTCTGCCTGGTGTCAGTTCGGATTTAGCATGGTGTCAATTAGGCGTCAGTCTGGTGTTGGTTTGGAGTCAGTCTGGTTTCAGTTTGGATTCTGTCTGGTGTCAGTTCGGATTTAGTCTGGTGTCATTTTTGGGTTAGTCTGATGTCGGTTGGATTCAGTCTGGTGTCAGTTTTGGGTCAGTATGGTGTCTGTTTGGAGTCGGTCTGTGGTCGATCTCATCGGTGTGACTGAGAGGTATATGTGAACACGGATGTCAATGGCTGGGTGGTTCCGCACGTACACCTTAAAGTGAAATTCGTGCTCTGGTTATGACACTGAACTGTGGAAGACATTGCCTAAAAGTGATTTGTAAAGGTTGATAACACTTCACCTAAGCATTATTTTTGCTGTGAGGTTTTGTAATCGCCAAAATGTTAAGAAATTAACCCAATTCAGCTTTGAGCCAAATGCACTTACACAGAAATGCATGTATGGGGCAACACAAAATGTTCGGGACCCAAACATTCAGCTGTTAGGCCTATGGTATATTTTGGGTCATATTATGACTATTAGGTCAATTGAAGAATAAATTTTTTTCTTGTGGAGTTTTTTTATCATGATATTCTTCTGAAATAGCATGAAAATAACAGAAAAGCTCACAATAATTTTCTTCATCTTTCCAACACCTTCCCACTGCACTAGAATCCCTTTAAACACGGATAATTCTCACGTCTGATATGAAAAATTAACCTTCAAAAATTACATGCCGAGGGCACACAATCGATTGAACCCTGCTAGAAAGTACATTGCCAGTATATCGCCTATGTATCAACATATATGCTGTTTCAAGACCTATCGCTTGATAAAAATCAGAAATAAAGACATGAAACATGAACATCGCGTGATAACATTAACGTCATGTTGGAGGTCCGGGTTAACAAGATTGTTATTGAATTGGAATCGATTTTACCAGTTATCATCGATCCATTGAGATACCGCCAAGCTGCACAGAAACGGATATCCCTTTGAAGATCGGTAAATGGCGGGAAGATCAGGTAGAAATGGCGGGAAAATGTATACCACGTGTTTAAAATTATAGACGCCCGGTAAACTCAAAGCACCAATGATCAGGAGTCAACTCCTAGGCATGCAAAAAACGACTTCTTATTCTTCTTCTGGTATAGTACAGTCCACCATCTGGTGTATTTTCTTACCGATTTGCACCAAACACACTATCTGATCATTTGCTCCATTAAAAAAAAATGAAAGAAAAAAAAAAGCAGAATAAATTTCGATATGAAATTCACGAATGCTTTTCAACATAGTATTAAAAAGAAATTCACGAAAATATTTGCAACATCTTAAAGCAACAGGACATGAATTTGAACATAAATGCAGTTAGAAGTTCATGCAAATTATTGTGGAAAGAAAGTATACTTTTATCCTCTCCTATTAAACCAATTGTAATAAGAAATACAATGGAAATGCTTCTTTTTGCCTTTTTCTCAACTTTTAATAACTCCGTTTGAGTTCGGTATATTCAATTCATGTTGAAACAATGTTGACCAAATATCATGTACATTTACTGATGATGTCGAATAAATTTCAATTCAATTCAATGTATAATGAAACAATCATTATATAACATATATATCGAATATATTTCCAATTTGACACATTATGATATAAGATAAATGTAGACTTATATATAAAAGCATTATCCTAATTCTTTGTTTGCAATGGCGGAAGGGAACAGGCTGCGATTCCATGGTTACACAACACATGAGGGAACGAGAGGTTCACGGTTCACGTGACCGGCTGACTGGGAAGACGGTGCTCAACCCAGAGGCACAGGAAACAGTTTCCTGGGCCATTGGTTCCCTACGCAAGATCTGGTAATCGCAGCCTGTCCCCAACGCCTGTTCATGGCGCTCTTGGCCATTCCTCTCCTGGAGGGATATTGGAAAATTATTATATTTATTACAGAAACGGTACCAAAAAACAATCCCCTCAATTATAACCACTAAGATACTGGATCAAAGCATCGGCTAAACACAAAAATAACCGCCCAAAAACGTTATGTATCAAAAAACAAGCCAATCTGACTATTTCCGTCAGTAATCAAGCCCAACCAACCATCCAAGTCAATAATCAAGCCCAACCATCCATCCATGAAATTAAACAAGCCCAACCAACCAACCATATAAAAAAAATCAAGCCGAACCAACCAACCCTGTCATTAATCAAGCCCAACCAACCAACCAAGTCAAATATCAAGCTCAACCAACCACCTTTGTCATTAAGCAAGCTAAACAAATCCATGTCAATATTCAAGCCCAACCAACCATCCAAGTCAGTAATCAACAAGACCCAGCAGCCTTGAAATTACAAGCTCAGCTAACCAGTCTTACATATAGAAGCTGCAATATTTTCCTTCATCTTCTTTACCATTTTCATTATCTACATCAATTTTCATAACCTCTTTCCAAATGAAGATTTAACCTCCAAAAAACGGACATATTGTGTACTATCAACTGAATAATAATATATAATTAAACACATTTCGCAAGCCCGTGAATAACATCCGTAACAACCTAAACTCGAATTCAAACAAAACCTGTCTTTAGTAGCTGTGACTTTCACGCAAACAGCCTTTTAAACCAATCAAAACCCAATCCTGTTACCCAATTATACTCGAAGCTCTATGCAACTTTCATATAAAATCAAGTATGCCAAACTATTTTTGGACCCATAAAGTACCAACAAACGACTACATATATACCATCTCTTCTAAAAATGGGCCCGCTTTCCCCAGCAATTTATTCTCTCCAGTATAGTTAAGCATCTACACCTGCACGCTTTTAACCACCTAGTATACTAAGGGAAGGGAGGGAGGGAAAAAGTAAACGAACTCACGGGAGAAAAAGGAGAGAATGATTAATTTATCTCTGAAATGCGCACCTGCGAAAAAACAACTTGTTACGAATTCCGCTAGTGGCATTACAATGCGCGCCGCCTATTGTCCTTTCCGCAAAATACGCGTGAGAAGACTTTGCCCTACATGTAATTACAAGAAATGCGGGTCAGGCTGAGAAACATCCTGTTATTGACATCAAAATATTTTAATCAAGGGCGCCGCTATTCGCGTATTTCAGACCTACCTCATGTATTCTATTACAATTGAGTTTATTTTCTTAATCAAAAATAAACGTATTGTAAATAAGAAAAAATGGAAATGCTTCTTTTTTGCCTTTTTCTCAACTTTAATAACTCCCGTTTGAGTTCCGGTATATTCATTCATGTTGAAACAATGTTGATCCAAAAGTATCAGTACATTTACTGATGATGCTCGAATAAATTTCAATTCAAATTCAATGTATAATGCAACAATCATTATATAACATATATATCGAATATATTTCCAAATTTGACACATTATGAGTAATAAATAAATTGTAGACATTATATAAAAGCGCATTATCCTAATTCTTTGTTGCAATGCGGAAGGGAACAGGCTGCGATTCCATGGTTACACAACACATGAGGGAACGAAGTGTTCACGGTTCACGTGACGCTGACTAGGGAAGACGGTGCTACAACCCAGAGGCACAAGGAAAACAGTTTCCTGGGCCATTGGTTCCCTACGCAAGACTGCGGTAATCGAGGCCTGTTCCCCAACGCCTGTCATGGGCGCTCTTGGCCATTTCCTCTCCCTGGAGGGATATTGGAAAATTAATTGATATTTATTACAAAACGGTACCAAAAAACAAACCTCCAAATCCCCACAATCTTTTTTTTTTTTTTTTTTTTTTTTTTTTTTTTTTTTTGCCTGGCCGAATAAGACACTGGCACGTTGATTTATGATTCTACTTTCTTTATGACTTTACAATTCAAATTCAATTATTTAAATTTTGAACACATCTTATAGAAATTGTGACGTTCTTCTTTCTCGGGAGCCAATTACTACAACAAGGATTATCTAATAATTATGCCGAATTCGATACATATATTTCTTCTTCTTGTTTGTAAACGTCTCAACCACATCATGTTAAAGCATTCCATAGTCTATAATAAATTTATGCCAAGCATTATTTCACACACTCTTTACCGTATTGATTTCTAAATCCACTACTTTATTTATTACAGTAAGTGCTCCATTAAAAACAGGGACACATATTCCAATATTGGTCGAATAAAGCCGTGTAAATTCTAAATGAGGTCGGATATTGGTAGATTATAACTGTTTGACCAACTAACAAATACCTTATTTATATTATGATTAATATCATCATGATAAATATTATTGCATCTCTTTATCATATAAAAAAATAGTATATCCCCATTTGAACTTTGATAAACATAAACCAAGTATTTGACAGTTCTTGTTTTATATGAAAGAGCTTTCCTTCCAAGAAATGGACCAAATCCAACTTCGTAACTTCAGAGTAAACCGGCATTTCGTTGCCAGATTTTGTACAGGCGTCTATTGAAAATTGAAATTAAAAGTCGCAATTTCTGAAAGTTGGCATCCACAACTTAAGGTTAGTACTTTTGTTCAAAGATAGGTTTGTACCGAACAAAGTCTGATATCAATAACTCAATTTTCATACACAAGTGGAAGTACTCCCTTTTGAGAATCAAGCTCTTCATATTTCTTAGAAAGTATCTCCACGAAACCTTTATCAGGTTAAGCGTAGCTGTTTCTGCCAAAGTAACTCCTATAAACATAGCATTTGTTATGTTTAGATTCATATGATATCAGAAGAACAGTGGGCATTCCAGCCACTCATTTTATTCTATTTTCATTCTGTAGGATTATATTTGTTTAATTGTTGCATGTTTTTTTAATGGGAATGGAAATAAATACAATACAATACAAAAAGGCCGACGAAAAGTTCTTGTGCAATTACTTCAAACGTTCGGAAACCATGCACTCCATCTTTCTGAAAAATACAAATGTTCTTGCAAATTGAAGCTGTGAGCTAGATACGTACGAAGCACTTGTCATCCGCTGAAACCCTCTGTCTTAGCGTTTCGCATTAATAAAAGTTCGCACATTCTTCGACTTGCGGACATGTGAAATGACGCTTTTATGTTATTTAATAAATCAGGCGAGGTAATATTCTCGAAAAGGATATGTAAAGGTGACCTTGATATATTAAGACCTCATCCACTGCTTGGCGACAATCCTTAGTTTAGCGGCCGATCGACCCGAAATCCTTAGAGTGCGTGGATGATCAGTATTGCTGTTCGAAAGCCGGTTGAAACCGCAGCAGACCTGTAATTATCGCGGGTTGTCGCGAAAAGTTTCGCCCTCCTCGCCCCGTATACAGTCCAACTCACAGCCCGTGAATCCCAGTCCCGACAGCCCTGGAAAAGTCCGCCTCACGAACTGTCACCGATACACCCAAACCCGGTGAGACTGGACACCACCTATTTAAAAATATAAGAAAAACAAATTCCTTCGAGTATGGAGTTCTACTGAAAATAAATTCTAATCACAGCTAATTACATATTCGGAATACCTTCTGGCATATTTTTCGCAGTCAATTTGATTCTTTGTCTCATTGTGACGAAAATTGTCTCAAAAATATGCAGAAGCCCAACGAATAGCCATCACTAAAAGATTTAATCTCTCCCTCAACTTATTGCCTAGCGTTAAAATCTAATTGACCTTTGATTGTAATCGTAACATGTACCGTATCACCTACGGATTTTTCCCGGTTACAGTGCGGCAGGATACTTTCCAGTCTCGGGACAGCCGCAGTAGATAGAAAGCTGTAAAGTCTCTGTTATTGTTTACGTACAGAGCATTCTTCATACTAAACTTTGCTTACTCATTATTTGACACGATTGAAAACACATTGTGCAATTATTAATCGTCTATGACCTGGCAACAATCACTTGGCCCTATATATATAACCTATTTTTGTGTGAGAAACCAACTCTTTTTATCTTTCTTCCCCTCAAGTCATCTCTTCTTACTTAAAAAAATGTGTTTGTTTTCTTTTTTGTTGCCTCGACTTTCCCGTATCTGTCACATTCCATGTTAATATTCTCCTATTTCTGTAACATTTCCGCTTTTTAAAAGTGAAATTCGCATGCATATATGAATAATGATGTGGATAAACTCAAATTTAATCAAAATGGAGCCAAAATCGATATAGTCTAGGACTAATACTCCCTGAGATATGGATTTATTTCTGAAGCGACCCGAAAGCAGCCCAGGCCGACCTTCAATCGCGGCAGCGTCCGGGCTACAGGTGCCCCTCTAGTGCCTAACTATATAATACACTGCCCCGTCACCGAAGGCGACGGTTCGCGATCAATGGCGATGGGGGCTGGTCGGTTTTACCTGATGCCATACTAACGACCCCACAGCCAGGTAGCTCGACTGAATTTATTGCTAAAGAGTTCGATCCTGTCACAAGGGCGGGGAATGACATGTTTGTGGGGTTAGAACTACCTTAAGTTAACCCGATGATAAAGTGACTCACCGGGTGGAGCTCGACCCAGGCCTGCTCAGCTTCGGCATTCCCAGCGATAAGGTAATATTGGCCGTCCGAGTCGGGAGGGTTCCTGACGCTCATGCCATGACGAAGTGCCCGGGTTGTGCCCCGTACTACTCTCTGCTAGTCACCCTGGCCGAGTTGTATTATTTTGACTCTATCCTTTGACTTTGCGTCCTACTGATGCATTGGACTTGCCCATCTCGAGAGTCAATTTTCGGTATATTGTCTATAAACTATTCTCCTTTGAATCAAGATTTCTTGCAACTCCGTTAATAATCATACAGCGTCTAATCATGTCATGATGTGCAAAGAACAGCGATATCTGTGCAACGTATGTAGACCACCAGAATGTGTAATCCAGAGTAATAATTGTTTCAAAGTAGTGGTCATGGTCAATAAATCATCTCCTCCGCATTCACAGTGATATCCAGTTTAAACATACGTTTTATTGTATATATTGAAGAGCCGTAAAAAAGTAAACCGAACTCAACGGAGAAAAAGGAGAGAATGATTAATTTATCTCTGAAATGCGCACCTGCGAAAAACAACTTGTTTACGAATTCCGCTAGTGCATTACAATGCGCGCCGCCTATTGTCCTTTCCCAAATACGCGTGAGAAGACTTTGCCCTACATGTAAATTACAAGAAATGCGGGTCAGGCTGGAAAACATCCTGTTATTGACATCAAAATATTTAATCAAGGGCGCGCTATTCGCGTATTTCAGACCTACCTCATTGTATTCTATTACAATTGAGTTTATTTTCTTAATCAAAAAATAAACGTATTATGTTTTTGTTTGTTATTTCTCGGTTATGTGTGTTTTGTCAACACTGTTTTGATGAAACCCTTAATGAGATTCTGTAATGTCAACTTATTTTCCTTATAACCTTCCATGTTTTTCAATCTATATTTTCTTTAATTGCAATTTAATTGTCACATTTTTGTATGTATCAATTATGTTGTGTATTTGATATGCATTTGTTTCTGATTTATCAATAAATGCACAAAAAAAAAAAAAAAAAAAATCCGTAATTGTGTAGGTTGGGAGCTAATTAGCTAATTTTGATACTCATTAAAATCATCATTTCTGTCTGCCATTGGATCATAGTATCATATTCTATACTTGTATATTTGAACATAATCAGCACATACGAGTTACCATGACAACCAAAAGAATCTTAGCAGGGAGGCTTTGATTTTAAGTGCTTCCCAGGGCGATTCAAGGCGATGCATTAAAAAATAAATTAGTCCATCGATACAACACCCACTGTAGACCGTAGACAAAATATTGATACAACTCATATTATCCTTGCGAATATTTTCTTTTCATATTTTAGCTGAAAAAAAATTTAAAAAAATAAGATTATCATGCTCTGATTATCTACACCACCATGATTGCCTTTTCAAGTATGCTCTTTCCCCTTATACATATTATAAGAATCATTGTTAACATTATGCATAGTGCGTCATCTATTTCCTCATTATCATGTTTGTCATCATCAAAGTCTTCTTCCTCTTCATCATTTTTAATACAAAATCGTTGTTGTCATCGTAATTATACTTATTCCATCCTCAGGGCTTTTTTTTTTTTTTTTCTTCTTCTTCTTTTTTTTTCCTTTTCATTTTCACATCACAATGCTGTCGATTATGAAATAGAATGATAAAGAAACATAATAATATTAAGAATTAACCCCAAAATCTTGCTTTTTTTCAATAGGGCTTAAGCCAATCTATATCTCGAGCAATGGTTGAGATTGTAAATCGATGAAACGGACTTTAATTGATTCTGGAATGTTTATTATGCAGTGCTTTACCACTCAATATGGAGTGAAAATTGTTCACTCTAAATGCAGAGTGGTAAATTCACTCCTTCAAATTTAGAGGGATAAAACGGACAACAACAAAAAAAGAACAAACATATCCGTTTAAACATTACATTAAAATCGCGTATATTACTTCATATTTTTTTAATGGGATTGAAATAATCTGTATCACTGGAAACTGTCATAAATCGGTGAGCGAAAACTTCATATTAATGGTGCGTATAAAACTTGAAACCATCACACAATCAATCATGCACTATGATACATTCCCATGCATGCACTCTCAAGGACCTCCATTTCTGTAACTCAAATATCTATACATTTTCTACAGGTGAATATGAATGAAATAAACGGTGCCTGGGACATGTGGGACACCGAACCAAATCCCGACCTTTTATCCCCTTCATTATTATGACCCGATTAATGATGTTATATACCCCCAATGTGGGTTAATTGGAGTAATCGTCATTCCCCAATCGATCGGTAGCTTCAGCGGTTTACGGTATTCTTAAAAAAAAAAAAAAAAAATGGGTCACATTCGTCGGGCCGATATAGATTTCCGCTTCTTGATATTCATGAGAGATAATAAAATGTCTCCTCGGTATTGGAATCATCAAATTTAAGTGGTTACTATTGTGTATGGTTGAATGACTCGGATAATATCTCGCTTTCAATTCTCATATACGGTATAAATATTTTTTATAAATGCCCTATGGATATAATTACTATTCAAGTCACTGCAGCTCTGGTCAGGCGCGAAGGTATCTATTCCTTTTTTTATTATTATTATTTTTTTTTTTGCAATAAGAATACCGATACCCGTTGTCTCAGTTGTCTTGGTGAAACCATAAATGGATGTTACATTCATTTTATGAACTATAGGGTATATATTGCTCTCTCTCTCTCCCTCTTTCACTCTCTCTCTCTCTCTCTCCCTTCCTTTCTCTTTCTATAATTTTATTCGGTCCCGCAATTCATTATCTGCATCACTCTTTCCGATGCCAATCTGTTCAATCGCGCGCTCTCTCTATCTCTCTCTCTCTCTCTTCCTCTCTCTCTCTCTCTCTCTCTCTCTCTCTCTCTCTCTTTCCATCCCACTCTCTCTCTCTTATTTTATCTTCTTTTTTAAATCTCTCTCTCTCTCCTTTATTCAGGAATGACACTTAGATCACTATAGGTTACAATTTTCCACGCAAAGGGGATAACTCACACCCAGAATCATGATATAGTTACATCAAGTTTCACATGAAAATATGCCGCCATTAGGCTACGTGCTGTTTGCACTCAATTTCTCCACCCAATTGGTCACTTCTCAGTATTAGTTTCCAATCATTACAAACCTATTTGCAAAAGGGTATATAATTTCGGTTCAGAACGAGATGGATTCTTTGCCAGTTTCGTACTTCGGGGATAGTAATCGCGTTTAAAGTTTGGAAGCTTTGCGAACCAATATACAGTGGCGGATCCAGACGAGGCGTCCAGACTATTTAAAATTTAGTTTATGTTGTTGTTAAAATTACACATTGAACGTTGATTTTTGAGATATCTAATGCTACAGTCACACAGACACTTACGTTGAGTTACGTCCGGTTGCGTCCAAAAATTATTTTCTTTACTGCGGATCCCCACGGATGCCTACCCGTCATAGTCAGCAGTGGAAATATTGAGAATTTCGTTCATCCAGTAAAACAAAGAAATACATAAGAAATGATAGAATAGAAGATGAAATAAGATTAAAACAACACAAACGTATCTATACGTAAGTGTCTGTGTGACTGTAGCATTAGAAAACAAATTGTCGTCTGCATGCGTCTTAGTTTTCTAACGTTTCGTTGCGCCCCTCTATTTTCAATATTGCTAAAGATCATTTTTTTTTCCCCTTCAAATGTTCCTTTTATTTCTTGGAAAGATAAACGCGGGACCCAGAAAGGTGGTCACTTCTGTCATTGGTTCTTAACATACACGGTCATGTAGGCTATAGATTTTATTTCTGAGTCTCATTGGGTGATGAGTTTATAAAATTGTTTGAGATGAAACAATTCATACGGCATACCATCACTAAATACAAAAAAACAAGCAAACAAACAAACGAAGGTACTTGAACACTCTCAAAAACACAAAGGGTGAAAAAGTGTGGAAAGGGCAAAAGAGTGACTCCCTTTTCCACCCTTTTGAAAACGCTGTCACTCCTCGGTCATGTCGGTCCCTTTTAGGGATGATTTGCCCCTCTCCCATTCTATTTGTTATTAAAGAGGGTAATGAACAATGAAAAGAAAGAAAGAAAGAAATGATCCAAATTTTATTGTCCGAAACAAAGATGACCGGATATTTGTTTTGCCCCTTTTCTCGTGGGCCCGGCAGCCGCTGAGCAGCGCCAGAATGACGTTGCTCTATCCCCCTCTTGTTGAACGTCAAACAGGGTAGCAGCAACGACCATTTTTTAATGTGTTTTTTTTTTGGGGGGGGGGAGTATGACGCGGCCGGGGATCGAACCCACAACCTCCCGATTATTAGGCGGGCGCTCTATCCACTGAGCCAAAAAAAAAAAAGTGCAATCAAATAATATTCAATCACAATGTTGTTAAATGTAAAGAGAGGGAAAAGAAAATAAACTTCCAGAAGTTTCAATTTTGTTTGATCGTGACGTGAAAAGCATTAAAATAGGGGGGGAAAATTCTCTCTCTCTCAGCAGTACTGCGAAAACACTAATATCCCTAATAGTTTCTAAATAAACTTTCACCACCTCATAAATACGGAATATACATATCAAAAGTCAAAATTGGAGGAAATTGCAGTTTCATAACTATACTTTACAAGACGATTGATCACACTGACACCCGATTACATATTTTTCACAAATTTTTCTTCCTCATCCAAAATAATTTGAAACTTGATGAAGCAATTATGATTGAGTGGTTTCAATTATAAGGTTGGATTCACAATAAGGAGAAACGTTTTTTGTTACCTCTCTTTATTTTTTTTTTGTGTAAGTAAAGGTATACTAAAGAAAAAAGAAAGGATATTAAAAAAAAAACACGTACTGATGAGGTATGGTATGCAATGTACCATTACTATGATTCTAGTATGGTAGATATTAGGTGCCCATTACGAAAATTGATTTTAAATGAAAAGATGTGAAGCCATGCTCTTTCAAAACAGATAGAAACAGATTGTTTTCGATAAAAATGTGTTCATGAAATAACCAATTCATTTTTTCAGAGAATAAGGAAAAAAGGAATTTGGTGCACATTCTATTCTTTCAAAATCAAATGCCACAGCCCAAAAGTAATTCTCACGAATTTGATATTTCTCGTAAACATTTCATTCACAACAAAATGAAATAAAACCCCTGAACAGGCAAGAGCCTGAAAACAAGTTCGCTGGACCTTTTTTAACAGTCAGAAATGCTTTGTTTTCTCTCTAATTTTGTGTTCCCACGCATTATCGTATTACGTCGTCACTAGTCAGTGATACAGAAGAGAACCCACAATCATGACTATCCCTGACTTGCCGCAATCCCTCTGTGCACAGATTTTGTTCCCTGGAATAATTTTGTGTTAGAGGAGAAAGGGCATTTTCATCACGAGGGAAAACATGACTGCGAAGATCGATAATAAACATTGCTAGGAGGCTCCCCCGACGCGCCCCAAATAGGATTATGTAAGCCTGAAGGTGCGATGTGGGTGCGCGTACTGTTCTCTCGTATACGGTGTCGTGTAACGCTCTGATAGAATAGTGAACTTGGTAGGGTTGAGCTGCCGAAAGCTCTTGTTATTAGGTGTTGGGTTATGCTTTCCGAACGTGCAAAAATATTTCGAGTGATACTGTTCTGAAAAAGGATCAACCGTGTTGATGTTACAAACACTGCTTGTAAGTTGATTTTGGAAATCAACAAGGGGATTTGAGATTAATACGGAGATCTGAAGACTCATTCAACGTCACATCGATTTCCAAGAAATAAACATATTTTCTTCATTGTGTGAAATTAAACAATATGCAAACAACAAATACACTTAATATAGAAGCAAAAAAGGGTGATCAAAACATCCCTCACACCCCCCCCCCCCCCCCCCCCCCCCTTTCCTTCAATGTCATCAACCAGCAGGGTCATCACCCATTCCCCTATCAGGGTCATATAGCCCCATTGGCAAAAGTCCGCTAATTTTTTTATTTTTTTTTCAATGCGTTCGAGTAATAAAGAAACTTGACAGTTTGAACTGTCAAGAAGACTTTCTCAATTAAGGATTGACTGCTATTTAGTTGCAGTAGTGAGATGCAAAGATATTGTAATTATATTCAGAAGACAGAGTTCTTCTTTTATTTCACTCATAGAATTTATTTCAAATTAACGTATTATTGTTCGGATACACTTTGCCTTTGGACTTTTGATTTGCAATTATCATGGTGATGGAGGCATGGGAAATCATCAAATAACGCCTTATTGTTTATCCTTATTCTCTCAAAGTACAGTATTTCTGCTTAAAGATTGGGGTATAATTTTGGTAAATCTCAAAATATAATCTTACAAACTTTTAATTCAATTTGAGATAGAATAAGAGATCATATGATAAATGTAATCACTTGAAAATGAGATCTAAAAAAAAATTGTAAAGTGTGCTAGATATAAATATAACAATGTTTTATAACAAAAGTTGGGGTCCAAGCAAATTGTTTATAAGGATGAGAAAGACAAATTCAGGATAATTTCTTTGTTAATAGCTCTTTGACATATATTTGTTAAACCTAAGTGATGATCATTCATATGATATTTGTAAAGGAAATTATATCAATGACGACAGAGGGCGCCAGATCTTCTCTAAAGGCCACATTTTCACAGAGATTAAACGAGAAAAAAAAAAGTTGCAACGGTCACTTTATTGTTTTATAGCTGGAGTGTTTAAAAAGAAACCGTCATAATTAATATTGTTCAATCTTACCAAAACTACAACCCAGCTTTAAATGTCATTCCGACTTCTTCACTTCCTTTTCCTAAAGAAAACACAAGACCATCCAACTCCTCTCATGTATTCGACTGTTGAACAGTCAATTAGATTAGAGTCGTAACTTGATGTTATCTCATGGTATTGCTCTCACTGTTAATGGCCACTTGCGTGCTTTCTGCCTCATTTTAACATGTGGTTAGGTCACACTAATACCAGACCGACCATAATATTACGTTACCTTTAATGGCAGGTCAGTTTGGATGCGGTCACACCGGTGTGATTGAGGTATTACACTTTGCAGTCATGAATATATGGGGATGCTTTTGTTTGATAGCATAACTCGATAAGGATTGTTACGAATACAGACGGTTTATCCATTCCTGCTAAACAGTTATTTCCACCCGAGGGCTCAATGTTCGCGTGCTCATTACGACGTCCCATAGTGCGATTAGGGTATCTTAACGACAAAGAAGTGGAGACGCCCCGCCCCCGCCAAAAAAAAAACACACACACACAAACAAACAAACAAACAAACAAAACAAAACAAAACAAAACAACAACAACAAACAAAACATAAATAAAATAAAAAACAAATATAAACAAAACAAATCAAAACAAAGCAAAGCAAAGCAAAACAAAACAAAACGAACAAAACAAAAAACACACACACACACACACCACAAAACGTTGCCTGCTTCACACAAATGCTATAATATCTCATACTATCCTACTTATCCCAAATATATATATCCTCATAACAATTCCAAATTAGCAAGGGGGTGTAGGAAACATGCCCCACAACCCCTGTGCATTGATGTTCTTTATACGCCCAGTAATGACTTTGAACGTTATCTGTGCCACGATCTCAGCCGAAGATATCATGTAATACTAGCGTTTTACCGTGGCCTTTAATTCAACACCATCGATCCTTAAGGTGCCCTCACACTACGGCGTGTTGAGCTAACGTTTGACCAGCGTTCTTGGAATTTGTTGTGTACGTTCGAAAACGTTGCTACTCGTTAACCATACGCAATTAGTCGTTGTCTGAACGCAAATGTACGCTGAGATAAATTCATAATTTATTACACGTTCACAGTTTTTAGCGTTTTCTAGCGCGTAACAACGCACTTATCAATAGGTTCTGTATGCGCTGGGCATTAGCAGTGTGAACGTTATGTGCGTTGGATGTTCGTTCCCTTGTCGTTCTCTATTCGTCCCCTCGTCGTTCTCTGGTCGTCCAAACGCGTCTAATCTATCTCGGGAAGTTTTTTTTTCAATTATGGTTTATTACTATTCTTTTCATTTTTTAATCAATATCTTTGAATGCATCGATTTTTTCCTCCTCGATTAAAATAATTAAAAAAATAACAATGATATTAAATCTTCCTATTATGTCGGAGAAGAAATTATGGGATAATCAATCGACATGTAATTCAATATAACTGTGGTCTCTTAATCTTTATTTCATTTGGGAATTAGCTATATTATATGATGTTATATTATCAGTAATACTTGAATGCTGCGAGCGCCTTTCAGAGTCGCCTCACTAAGCCTGGTAATAGTTAGTTAACATTAAAAGCCCTTATAAACACCGAGTAGGATACATGTATAAAGTGATACATAAAAGTAACTATTATTAGTAATACTCTATCATGCCATGAAGTATGTTTAGAAAGATTTTCGTCTAGTGGTATTTATGTAATTTAAGAAACAAACCTTCATATTTTGGTTAAGAAAAAAAATTATTATGATGTATCTAGGAATATAGGTATAAACCAAAAGCCTTGGACCACGGGAAAGAATGAGGGAAACGGAAGAGAAACACAGATAAGGAGAACTGGGTAGACAAAAAGG
>CALNVZ010003432.1:3452482-3495565 GCA_940671915.1 Paracentrotus lividus | reverse complement strand
GAGATACGCTCGAGAAGTACTTGCAATATGACCCAAGTATAGGCGAATAAGTGGATTTGAATAAAGTTTTAATTGTTCCCCCATCAACTCGGTTAACTAAAAACATTAAATAGGGTACATGCGAGTAAAGGCCCCCTAAGCCATTGCCAATCTCTGCATAAAATGGCAAAATGACCAGCAGTCTATCTTGTTTATATGAAATCATAACCTGCATATTTTAATTGTGAAAAACCAATTATCACCAATCCTGTATCAATTCAAATTTGAACGTCAGTACCAAAGTGCCCAATCCCAATGTTGCAGGTAATATGTGGCCACTGTTATAATGTATGTTTTAACTAAAATGGCTCTACACAGTTGCGATTTGCTTAAAATGTGAAAATCATTACTTAAGATTATCATTTAAATTATAAGACCCTCAGTAAATACTTTGACTATATATTTCATTGTTTTGTATTTTTACATATTTTTTTTTTAAATATATTTAAATATTATTTTCATTATAAAGGTCAATATAGGCCTACAATAGAGTTATTTATACTTAATTATATACTGTGAATAATTCAAAACATTCGTAGCAAGAGATATTGATGCTCATCCCAATACTGAGTACGTCAAATACATTTTCCGCATTTTGAGATGGCCATTATTGACTCTGCACTAATGGTTGCTGTGTCAGTGCAAGCATTCATGCCACATTGCAACCTTTCAACTACAAATATTTGACCTGTACAACGTAGTATGATCAAAACGAAACTATAAGCTTACTAAATTATACAAACAATTGAGGTTACCCCTCAAACAACTCTTCCACATCACATTCTGTGATATATCGAATTTTTACAACTCAGGGTAAAAAAGCCGTATTTTACGTACCTTGTTGGTTTTCAGCAATTTCTCAAGAAATTTCGCCATAAAGATGCTTCACACGAATATATTTTGTATACAGTTCAATATGAACAACATTATGGTGCTTACACCGGTCATCGGTCACCGGTCGACGGTCACGACATGATTTGCTTCAGGTGGCCCATATTACCTGCATGTACCCTACATCATGTCAGAGGACATGCGACACACTTTAACAATTAAGTGTAAAATGTACAACTTTTCATCAGTGTTAAAAAAATTGTACCCTTTTCAGAGTCAACCTATTGACCTGGAACCTAGGTCGTTTAGAACCCCTGACCCGGACTCCGGTAGATTGAAGCCTTGTTGACCCCAGGTTGATCATAACCTTTGACTGGAATGTGTGACCACCGGGGCCAAACACATTTCCGGTCAAGCTGACCCGGACAGAAGATGGACACTAAAATCAGGGTCATGAATGCCCCAGATAGAGTCAAATTTGACCCTTCATTTTTTCAGGTTGTATATTTATTACACTTACTCCCTTAAAGTGTAACGTATTAGTCCAAACAGAAATAAAATTTACAAGGAGTTAAATGAGTGTCAATCCTTTTCGAGTGAAACAAGATCTCCTGTCATGCAGTTGAATGAGTTTATGAGTTCATAAGCATATCTGAATCTTTGAGAAGGATCGCGCACATTAGGTTTATGCGTGAACTTTTAATTACGTGAAAGCAGTAGTATATCTCATCTCGAATACGTGCCATCAATGAGTCATAATACTACCAATTTCTTCGAAAAGTTTGTCGCGGAAACGCCTTTTCCAGGTGGCAAAACGCTCTAGATCGGGCAATAATGGACTGTTTTAGTATCTAACGTAGATGATAACCTACTTACAACGTAACGTGATACCAATGTTTGAGTTTCTCCACTCCTATAATCAGGTCAATCATTATCCAGAGGGGATGACTATAAAAGAATACTCCTATTAGTCGTGGTCTGTGTGTGTTTGTAGTGGTAATGGGTGCCAATGGCGACCCCATTGATTTGAGGAAGTGGTGATGCTTTCCGCTTTAACATCGTTGTTAATAGGATTGGATGGTATCCATGGATACACACACAATGGTTCTACATTGTTTTTTAAACATGGACATTTCTCCCTATTTATCTGTATTTTGTAGATTTTGTTGTCGTCTCTCCTTGTTAGTCAATATTTTTCTCTCCCCCCCCCCCCCCCGAAATTATATCTGTTCCGTCTTTTTGAATACCAATTTCACTAACGTGTATAGTAAATAGGATGTTTCTGATCTTGAGAACTGTAATAGTTCGTTTAATCAGGAAATGTATTTTCATTAATAAATTGTTCAAAATTTTATACTGTGTCTATATTTTATGCATCTGGTTTTATGTTTATTCATTGTCAGATGTTTATGGCAAAATGAAATGCCCTGCGGTTATTTGAAGAAAAAAATAATACTCACATATACATTTCCAAATGAACAATTAAGATATTCAATACAAAAGTCGAGTTTAAATATATCGACTCAAAGTGTTTGTAACTTTGTTTGGTTTGTTTTCTTTTTTAACAGAGGTTTTATATAGATGGAATGCTGGCCTAAACATGAACCAGTTCGCCTAATTTTGTTTCGAAGCAGCCTTAAAAATAAAATCTCTCTTTCTCTCCATCTCCTCTTCTTCTCCTCTCTCCTCGTCTCTTTCTCTCTTTCTCTCTTCCCTTCTTTCTTTCCTTGATGTTCTCTCGATTTAGGGCACCTGTCCTCTCCACTACATTGCAGCTGAAACGCAGAATAATGTTAGACTAACACCTTTACGCGGATATATGTAACGTGCGAACCAAGGTAATTATCGAGGTATCAGTTTTGGAACGCTGACTTCGGGGGAATTGCAATCACAAACAATTAATAAGCAAAGCTCGGAAACGAAGTTTTCTTTTTTAATACTCCCGGAACCATTTGCGTT
The DNA here is from genome assembly GCA_940671915.1 of Paracentrotus lividus. Classification (NCBI taxonomy): domain Eukaryota; kingdom Metazoa; phylum Echinodermata; class Echinoidea; order Camarodonta; family Echinidae; genus Paracentrotus; species Paracentrotus lividus. The sequence goes on along the minus strand of CALNVZ010003432.1, from coordinate 3,492,736 downwards.
GACTTTTCGCATTATTTTAAAGGGAGAAAATGAGCAGCAATCGTTTTTGTGCCTCCAAAATTACATACGTGAAAGTTTTGTCAAGGACAGCGAAAGTAAATACAAAAAAACCCAGAGCTTTACACAACATATAGCTGGAAATCAGTAAATCCGGATAAGAGCACCTGTGGCCTGGACATGAATGGCTGCTAGTTTCCATTTGCATTAGTTTTGCGTTTATTCAACATTTTCCACATGCATAAATCAATGTAGCAAACATTATTTTACATCATGTTATACACATACATACATTATAATGTCACTTGATAATAGTTTTGTTCGAATTTATGATATATTGAAAATCATGTTTGATCATTCATCATTATTAACCGTAACACAACGATAATGATCTTAAACCACGGTTCTTCTGCAAAAGTAAATTACTTTCATCCGTCTTTCTAATCACCACTTTTAGAAAACTCTGAATTGGATTACATAACTACAGGCACTGTAATGCAATCCTCGATCATATGATACATTTCTCAAAAAACATCAACTATTTTTCTGCCTCAAACTATAAAATACGGATTAGCGATTAAACATGTACTACATTTCACCCCTTCTCTTCAAACTTCGCTCTTCTTTCTCTAATGACACCCTAAAGACAGTATCAAATCCATAGCATACGGGCTTACATTTTGTATGCATATACCTTAAGCATGCATTTACCTTTAATCCACCACAAGTCGAGAAACACTCGTAGATAAAACTTCTTATAAGTGTAATGCTCTGGTTGTCATTTTGGAATGAAATTCAATCTAATCCCTTGGCGATAGAACCATATACAAACACTATTCTCAAAAGCTTGCCCTCGGTATTATATGACATTTCTGTATTAACCCTATCAAGACCAAGGTATTTTGGTGGTTCATAGGCCCAAGGGGGGGCACATTGTGCCCCCCCTCCATAATTTTTTTATTATTTGACCGATCACTTTCATATTTGGCACGACGATGGAGCAACTCAAGCTCTACAATTTGGTGCAACTAAAATTTCTCAAGGTCATCATATGGGGGCGCTATTTTCACTTAAATAGAGAAATACATAGAAAAATGCACAAAATTTGAATTAAATCATTTTAACTCCCTAAAATCATAGTTTGAAGATGGAAACTGTTACAAATATGTTTTAGGATTCATTCATTGTTCATTCGTCCATTTGAAATATTCAAGGTTGCCAAATGAGGGCGCTCTATGCTCTTAAATAAGAAAAATTCAATTTCACCAATAGAGGGCGTTTTCGGTAATTAATTGAAATAATTAAATAATGATTGTTTTTGTACTAATTTTCAATATTTAGGCATGCAAAGTGAATGTATAATAAGCAATAATCATATTCTGTGAATTTCATTGGATAAACTCATTTACAAAAATAAAAAAGTAAAAAATGGATATCAAATCTATTATATCATTTTGAGCCATTTTAATATTAAATTGAAACAAAAACAGAAAGAAAAAACGATGGTACTCAGTCTTGCGAAGTATTTTCACATTTATTTCAATAAAAGAAACCGCCATATAACACTAAATATGCGTTAAAACATTTTATATCAAAAGATCAAAAATGAGATTAAACATGCGCTGTCAATTTGATGGTTGCCATGGCAAACACAGATATCAGATTCCCCACAAAATAGATCATAAAATGTTCGTGAATAAATTCAGGAAAAGTCACGAAGTTTCGGGAACATGAGCGAAGCGTATAGAAATGGCGTATAAAAGTTTGGTAGGGGGGGCACATTGTGCCCCCCCTTGGTCTTGATAGGGTTAATGTTCTACTTGTTTACAATTCCAACAAGTAACTTTAGTTCCTGAGGATCCAGAATTTTGAGGCATAAGGCAAATTTGAAAATAGAGGGGGCACAGAGGGCAATTTTCTAAGATATTGTATTGTTAACATGCAAATGCTAAATGTTTGATTATTAAAAAAATAAATAAATAAAGGGGGTGGGCGCCCCTTCTATTCCTGGGTCAATCGTCTAATCTGTTGAATAATTTGCTTCACTTGGTTGCTTAAACATTTTCCACTTTGCATGCTCTGCGCTTTTGTTCTTAATATTGTCCCTCTCAGGAAATGCAAAGCTTTTCAGTGGCGGATCCAGGATTTGAAAATAGAGTGGGCCTCAGGCCCGAGAAATGGGTGAGCCGCCAAAATTTCCCGATTTTAACATGTACAGTCAATAACTAATAGTTTTCAGATTATAGAGGGGGCCCTGCTTCCCGCCTGGATCCGTCACTGCTTTTCCACGTTCATTCAATAGTTTTCAATCATATCAAATCACAAACTTTTCCTTTAACTTCCGATTTATCCATACACTGCAATAAGGGATCCATTATCCTTTACATAAGCAGTGCGTGTATTCAAAACACTTGAGATTGTGAGTAGTCAAGTCTTACTTGGGTAAGATGTCTAATGTACTTGGCTTCGAGGCGTTTGACCCCTTCCGTCTTTAGAGAGAAGGGCGATTCTAGACCCTTGGGTAAAAGACTAGCACTCTTGCGGTATTATTATTAAGTCATAATGTAGCGATCGCAAGCTGGCAAGATTCGATATGCGATATCTACGGATTTTATCGAATTTAAGATATGTTCTTGATATTATTAAGTAGGTATTACGTTTGTTAGGGTTCGTTTTCAATGCATATGGAGTTGCACGTGCGATTGCTACTCTGTAGCAATAGGCCATGCGATGTATAGTCTTTTCTATTGTCAGAAGAATTTTTTTTTCTTCTTTTTTTCAAGATCAAAGTCAATTTGATGACAATATAGCTGATGCCTAGTTATCCAACAATTTCCTGTGTCTTGTGGGTGTGTGTGTTGTGTGTTGTGTGTGTGGTGTGTGTGTGCTGTGTGTGTCGTGAGTGTGTGTGTGTGAGTGTGTAGGTTTGTGTGTGTTGTGATAGATAGAAAGGAAAATAATGTTCTGATGACCAAAAAACAGTCAGTAATACCGGTTTGAACATTCTCTTGTATTGTATTATTTTTTTGAGAAAATTCGTTCCCATAGTTACATTTTCCAATTCTCTCTTTGATCCGATGAGATTCGTCAAGACGTGTTATATTTTATTTTGTTCGTTTATTCTTAAAGCTCAAGTATTCCTTTATCTGTTAACTCTAAACGTTAGTCAAAACTTTATTTAAGTTATCAGGAGATGGTCGAATGGTAAAGATCTTTGTCAACTCTCTGCTGCAGCCTACAAACTGACACGGATCGGACCCATGTTCAATTCCAGTCACTTCTTTTGAATAGTGCCGTTAAGGGTCAGTCCCAGACGTAAATAATTATTCTATCTGATTGGTTTCGTCTGTCTAACCCCAATCATTGAACCAACCATTTTCTTTTCCATGAAGTTCCAGATTTTGCTCCGCATTTCGAAAATCTTAAAAAGTAAGGTATTCTTCAAACTTTTTCCCTTTCATGAAAGATTTCCGTTTTCCCTCGCTTCTTGTCTAACTTAATTACACTACCGCTCCATCTTATGAAAGGCAAGTCTCTGGACGTTAGGAACTGATAGGCCAGTATAATACCCCGACTAATACCTTTTTGATCTTCATCACTGGGTCACAGAGAATTAGTTCCTGCCCGGAGCTAAAACTGTATTCCAATCGGTTGCGCCCCATTTCTCTCTTCCTCCATCCATCGACTAATGACTAGGCATTCCCTCGATGAAGAGAAACGAGGCGAAGACAAGATATAATATATACTCTTCCTCATCATACCCATATTAAGTATCTCCTTGTCTAAACCCATAGATTACTGCCCCGAAAGACGAGATGGTCGTCCGTTCTGCAAGGGTATATGTTCCGCCATTGGTTGATCGAAATGTTATTTACCCACGGGTATTGAAGAATCATTCGAGTCAATTATACGCAGCTAATGTTACTCCAGGACAAGGGTTTCAATTGCCACCGTATTTCCTTGTATCCTTTTTTTTCGATGAAAGTAATCTAGAAACCAAGACCCCACTGCAAATGGAAAAGGGAAGTCGAAGACGTTTACAGTTAAGAGAAAGTAATTACAATATCCCAGGTCAAGATTTTGAAATTCTTGCGTGATACTCCATTTACAAAGAACTTTCACCATTGTGAATGACTTCAGCGTTGAACAAGACCAAACTTTTTGTTTCTTTCTCGGGCAACAGCAAAGGGACAATCTCATTAATCATAAGTAGTGAGATGTATTCAGTGACGCTACCTTGAAAATGAGTTCACAGCGTTTACAGTGGCGTATGATCAAACTTATTATTGCAATGTAATTTGATGAGAGACAGTTTAATATTGAATCAAATACTTTGCAAGTTAGGTTACAAGTTTTCTTTGTTGTTTTGTTTTGTTTTGTTTTTTGTAATTTTCGTGACGCACTGCATGTATTATTAAAGCTGTATTATTTCATTCAATATGCACAAATTCATTGACTTGGTTTGAAATTACGATTTTATTACTCTTGTTATTAACCTTGAAGCATATAGGGAATTGGAACGATGCCAACGTTTTCCTACTTCTACATTATTAACTACCAAATGTAAGAAACATTCCCAAAAAGGTTCACCTGTGACGTAGATAATTTCATGGGACTAGATGATCCGCGACCTAATTCCTCAATTTTCATTAATCAACCGACGGGTGCTGGGAAGATTCACGAGCCAACTTATCGTCAATCAAAATCTGAAAATCAGTAAGTTTCTGCCACACCCTTCTGGGTCACCGGTGAGGGCGCTATAGGCTTCGGGAACTACTGATTCAATGCGCGGCAAGGAGTCCTGTGAGTGGCATGTCCCATAATTGCGACAAAAACACTATCTGAAATCAGAGCTTTCCATCAACCCATTAATGGTATATGGTTTGTCACTTGCATGTGTTCGTTACACCCTCACTCCTAATGGGGTCCACGAGTTACGTCAAGTTCGGTTACCATCCTCCGCAACGACGATATGCCTGGGGTCATTTGAGGTCAATAGATTGAGAAGGGGCGAAAGCGTGACTGGCGCTTTATTTGACAAATCGCGCTCTTTATCTCTTTGCTTTCAATCTAATGACGACCTAGGGTTCGAATTATATATCAATTGTGCCCCCATTTTCTTTTGAGATAGTAGAGTGATGTAATGCCTGGTCAAAGCTAGCGTCTTAAATCCTAAATGTCTTCAGGCAGAGTTCAAGATCGTATATTAATTCCCTGCATGTTCGGATTGTAGAGGGGGTTATAAGAGTCGTCGCTTGGCGATAGACATCAGAAGTTGGTTGAGCGGTAACGTTCATTGTCAGCTCTCTGCATCAGCCTACAAACTAACTCTGATCGGACCCAAGTTTAAATCCCAGTCACGTCTTTCGGAAGGTGACGATAAAAGTCGGTCCCAGACGTAAACAATCATATGAGATTGATACACGTCTGTCGACAACCCAACCAGCAAACTAAGGATACGAGAGTTTTTAAGCGTTACGCATCTCGTGGTCTCGAAAGAAAGAAACAAATTCTCTACAAAAAGAAGAATTTTAACCAATGACGTAGTCAGTAAAGATTTGCATTCGAAAATTTCTCAAAATGAACATACATGTACATGTATATGTATATTATATATATATATATATATATATATATATAATATATATATATATATATATATATATATATAAATATATATTAAAACGATAACTCAGTGGGCGTTCTCCAGAATGTGAACCAAACAAGGGACCATCGATCAAAGTTCTTTTTCAATGAATCGACAGGTTGTTATTCCCATTGTCATATTGCGCTCATTGCTCCTTTTTTACTTTTATTCGAAGTAGATGACAACATACTGAACATTATAGGCCTATACCTGCTTCAATTTTCAGTGATAACATTGACAACTTCATAACAAATTCAGTCGAGTCCTTTCCAAATACACACAGAAAACTGGATCAATAATGAACGACAGAACACACCTCTTCACCTCTACCGCTTGCTGTCATTTTCCTGCTTTGTTCATTGACGGATTCGTCTACCTTCTCAACTCTGCTTAGTTTACCCTTGTCTACCCGACACTCGATCCAATTCCGGTTGCAGGTGGAGGGATACTATTTTACAACTCGTCGGTCTTAAAATAAATGTAGAGCTATTACATTCATTTAAAGGGAACATGATTATGATAAACAAACATTTTAAAAGGCATGCACAATACCTTTGTGTGCATCCATAGTGAGAATGAACCTCAGTCTTGTAACATGAAAAATACAATGAAGAATCAAATATGTTATGCACAGCAAGAATTGCAGATGTTACACACCACAGTGCAGTATAGAAATTAAGCACAATGGTGTGGTAACACGAACAAATCGTCACGCATCACAGTGTGGTAACGGAAAGAATCACTCAAGTCACGTACGCCACATGTAACGGGAAGAATAATAAAAGTAACACACCAAAATGACCACAAGCATGGTACATTCATGGTTAATTGCATTCACACTTTATGACACAGTGTGTTACTGCATCACAAATGTACACATCACAATAATTGGTTTATTACCATGTTGAAATATTTGTTTCGTTTTAACAAAATAATATTTGACCTCAGAAAACGACTCGGAATGTTAAAATTTCCAATACACTGCTGCTCTCACTGTACATTGCGCTCCTTCTATTTCACCTTCTTCAACCAGCTCAATTCTTCTGTCTCTCCGAAACACCACCTGATACCATCACCATCCATCCTGTCTTGCCTCCATCCATCCTTTCTTCCCACCATCCATCCACCCTTTAATCCTCTTCTCTCCTCCGCCACACTCTCCCGGGAGACACCTCTCAAGTCCTTCTAAAGCACTCGATCGATAGAACGCTTTCGGTTGTCTGTTAGCTATCCGTCACAACTGGGGAACAATCAGTCAGAACTGAGTTTATTTATTATATTCCTTTTTAAAGCATTGATAATATAATAATAGTATAATGATAATTTGTTCAAGTTACCCAGGGCATAGAGCCATTTCAGTTCTTCACAACTTGTTTGGTACTATTAACCCAAGCGCCTTGCTACAGGGCGCATTTCGGTACCATTTTATCTAAATGGGTTCTCCGATAGTGACTTTGAAATATTGGACACAATTTTTAGCTAAAAATTAAAGGGCTTTATATCAAATGGGGAAAAAATCCCAATTAAATCAGCAATGGCATACTTACAATATAAACCAGATGTAACTTGTCTACTTTGGCACTTGACCTGTTGGTCCTTGAACCCAAGTAGACACCTTAATGTACTTTAATCTTGTCTTGAATTTCATAATTTTGAACATTCCTTTTTAATTTCGAGTAATGGTACATATTGGAGGTAACTTTTTATGTAACTCGTTGGTTGGGGATGGCGGGTGACGCATATTTATTTTTTTATTATTATTTTTTTTTAATGTTACTTTCTCTACCTTGTCTTTATTTTGAACAAAATAATATTTTACTTATAACATAAATATATAGGGGAGACCGGGTATGGAAGTTACACGGGTCAGTTGTTACAGTTCTCAGTGTGCTAAAATGGAACAAGAGAGGATGTGCAAACTGGCATTTATATACAGCCTACACATAGCTGTGATGAACTGCCGGTCGTGAGGTTTCTCCGTTGTTTTATTAAAAAGTAAATCAACAAAAACCATGTTTTACAGTTCGAAGAAAATTTTTGACAAAAATTGAAATTTGTAATAGCTCTTACAACTGAAGGCACATGATGATAGTCTGGTATTGTAAATATAGTACATGTATGTCACTAATATACCCCCTAGCCATGCCCTGTAATTCTGCCTAATGCCTGTGCTACAGTTGATTTTGTGTGTAAAATCACTCATGGGGTAGGTTGTTACACCAACCTACCCCATGTCGATGTAACAACTTACCCCAATTACATATAAAATTACATTTTGTCTCAATTTTCAGGTGTTAATATTTTTATGTTTCTATTATTACTTTTGTATATTCTGGAGCTCTACTTGATCTACTGTTAACGATGTCAAGAAACTGGAAAGTTGAAATTAAAGTATGGGATAAGAGATTTACACATTGTCAACTTATCCCGTATGTTTACATATTGTAACAATTGACCCCGTATGGTGTAACAACCTACATGGGGTAGGTTGTCACAAAAAAATGTCTTCACTAATTAAGCTGTAGTTAATTAGTGTTGACTTGTTTTCAAGTTTTATATGCCTCAGGTTTTAGCCAACATAATAGGCTAACTACAGACCCAATATGGAGTGCGTGAGTTTTTTCATTAGAATTATCTGGCCCAAAATGTGAATTTTGTAACGTCCATACCCGGTCTCCCCTAAATATGAATATCTTTCCAGCCATACATTAGGAAATGGTTTACAATGGCAAGATGCATATGAGGATCTTTTTTTTTTTCTTTTCATTGTTCCGGCGATTTCCTAAAAAAAAATGATGTTATAAATAATAGCATTAAAACAGAAACTTGTTATTAAAAGGGGTTGTGACTTTATATTCTTTTTGACATTTAGAGCCATGTGACTAAACATGGCAGCGAATGACGACCTCTCGTAAACCATTACGCAAATGCAATTTAAGATCATGGACACCATTAAGGCTTCTAACCATGTTTACACCAAACGTGTTTAAATGCATATTAAATCGTTCTTGGCGCCGTTAGTGAGTAACAAGTCCGTAAAGTCAGTGGCAAATCTAAGCTGGAGCGTGTATAGGAGGCATGCACCCCTCTGCTTTTTGAAAACATACATGTTAATAAAGCCATATCTAAGAAACTTATCGACCGCGCCCTTTGCTTTTTAAATTTACCGTGCCGCCCCAAATGTTTCCAAATCTTGGAGTTCCAAAAATATTTCTTCGAACCTATAATTTATTTTATACCAAACATGCAAACATCAATATCTTTGATGTTTATGTCATAAATTCCCTGTAGCTCTAAAAGATGGCGGTTAGTTTCTTGGCAAATGTACATAAAATGTAACAAAGGGAAAACAAAGACACAGAGATTATTAGTTATCTTATTTTTATTGAAAACAATCAAGAGAAGGCAGTGATTTGGTTACTAGAATTTTAAAGCCTGGCTGAGGCGGCAACATCAATAGGTTGCCAAGTGAAACGCCGGAAGTAGTCAAGAGAGTGATGAAGAGAGAGGACGAAAGAGTTGAAAGAAAGACAATCGGGTCGTACATCAGGACAACTGCCCCAGACACTTACCCCCAGGACAACTACCCCAGAAATATAGGGTTATGGTTAGGTTTATATAATTGGGGGTGTATTTTAGGCAGGGGTAGTTGTCCGGGGTAAGTGTCCAGGGATAGTTGTCTGAGAACCAAAATAGGAATGATATGGCCATTAAATTGAGAAAAAATAAGCATTATATTATATTATATAAACAAAAATCCTGTCATCTGTCCCTAGCGCTCAGGAGTAAACATTTTAGTTTTACTGGTTTAGTCCACATTTCAGAATAAAATCTATCCAATTCATCTACCAGATTCATCTACTGCTTTTGATATTGGTTGAAACGAGTTTTACACTTTCAAGTTTTCAGTTTTCTTTTATCCCTTTATACAAAATCTATTTTAAAAGTAGGAGAAGGAAATTTTTTAATTTTTTTTTTTTGTTCACATGATTTTATTAAACAAACAGTAAGTCGTGATCAACACCGTAGCGTACGTGGCGTAGAAAACAATCGGTGAATAATATTCCCCGGCCGATAATAGTTCATATGTCCGTGCAGGTGGGTGGATATGGTGTCCTGTTTCGTGACCCCGTTTCCCCGTTTCCGGATTCCGCGCGACACCAGAGATTGCACCAAATCTCGATCCCACAATGCCCCAGTCACATCTGGGAGTCCTCCTCAAATCAACACCAGTCATACCAAAATATTACGTCATTGCGAATGGTAAGTTCAGGGTCGGTTTTTGGTGGGGCGCTTGAGTGTGACTGAGGCATGAAAAGGGATGAGAGACCCCGTTTTTGTGGAGTCAATTCAAATCTCTATCTTTGAATATTTTATCCATGACATTTCAGAGGCTATCGGTCAATTTTTCTTTTATCCATCATGAAGATATTGTATAATTTTCTACTGGATCATACCTTACCTCCCTCCAACCTTCCATGGGGTCAACAGCCTTTAGCGCTTCAAATCATTCCTCAAAACTCATCTTAGCCATATTTTCAGAATTCGTGTGTGGTAATGCCATTTATTTAGGAAAGCCTACGTATTTTGATTTTTTTAAGAGAGTATTCGATAATTGGTGCGAATCGTTATATATCACATTCTTTATGTTTCTTTTGTCAATTTTCATATCTGTAGGTGAAAAACTCGAATCATTCGTATCTGTAACTATCACGTGGCGACCTATTGGCGATCATCAAAACATAAAAATCACAACAATCCCTCCTGCTAAGATTAATGATTTTGGCATACTATCTAGGTTCCTGTCACCCTTTCTCGCATGCACCATTCGGGGGGTAAAACCCCAAGATAATTTTTGCCGTCTACGCTATAGAAAAAAGAACTGTCGTTTGTGACCTTTTCCGACATTATCACCAGCGCTCAAAATTATTCTAACACGTTCCGCGACAGTACTGTTTGTACGCGCAGAGGGAGATGATAATGACGGTTGCACAGATGTGCGAAGCTATGCGATCCCCGGCCGATTTTTACTCCTAAAAGAAATCATGACGGGGGTACATAAAAAGAATTTCCACACTTCGACTGTCTTATCATAAATCAAGCATCGTTATTTCAGTGTTATCAGCCATCCCATATAACTGTCAATTTCACCATGGCGTGGCCTATTAATCGGAAATACATATAAGCATGATATGCAAATATGCTTCTGCGTTATGCGTAGTGTTTATGTGACGTGTAGCTTGATGTTTATCCTGAAAACACTCTTGTAGTACTAAAATATCCGATATTGGATGAGGTTTGTCATGTTCATCTGTTATACTCAAGTCACGTGGGTGATGCTGACACCATTGTCGAGACAATAAACACTATGCGTAAGTTGTTGAAGAGAATCGGTCCGATCAGTGTAACTGAGGCACTACACTTAAAAGGGCTGGTTAAAGGTCACGATAAGTTGCTTGAAGCTGAGGCTCATTCCCAATATCGATGTGGTGTGACCTTCGTCATCAATGTTCCATGCCTTTACCACATAAACTGAAACGGGAATTTGATTAATAGTTATGTTATAGTTTTCATTTCGTCACTGATTATTGAGTGTCAGTGAAGCGAGAAGGACCAACTATTATATAAGATACATACAGATATTTACGTCAATTCAAAGAAAAACCATTAAAAATGCTTTTTTAATATTAAACCTTTTCCTTGGGCGCCTATATAAACAAAGGTGTTTCTCTTGAAGTGCAAAGAAATGATATGGGTGCTGTTTTCGAACTAAGCTCCTCGTAAATTTATCGTGCTTATAATATAGGTCATTGTGTGCGCATAACGCATTTGGGCGGAAGGGGTTCATGTGATACAAAATGAAGCTACACTGCAAAACCTAACCTCGTCCGTCAATGGACCGACTAGCTTTAAGCTAGTCGGTCAAGACGGACTAGTTTAAAGCTAGTCTGCCATGTTAGTCCGTCAAGACGGACTAGCATACAACTGAATCTACATCTCTCAACTTGACGGACGAGCTTTAAAAGCTCGTCGCCGTCAAGCTTGATGCTAGTCCATCGAGCGTGACCGACTAGGTCAAAAAAAAGTAGGGGGGTAGGACAGTTCACCCATTAGAATGACTGACTAGCTTTTGATACAAATAGTTGCAATGTCGTTTCAATGTACCTTCTCTATTTTTCTGTTTCCAGCATAATCAAGTTGGATACATTCTGAAACAAAGGTTGTTTCGCTGACAATCTAAAGCTTACGAGACATAACATCTATCATGACAAGTATGCAATTCACGAGTACCGGTAGATTCCAAAATTTGTTCTCCATTCTTCAATTACAGGCTAATTGAATACCTTGTTACTATAGAACTCAAGAACCCGGTATTTCCTTACAGATTGCTGGTGAATTCCCGCGCTTAGCAACAACAGTGAATAGAAGTTGGATACAATCAACATCTCAAACAAAGGTTGTTTTTTGCTTGACAATCTGAGAGCATTACGATAGCCGAAATAACATAAATCGTGACAAGTATGCCATTCACGAGTAGGTTAAATATTCTTCCACTCTTTAAGCCCGGTTCCCACTGACGGAGGATTAATTGCGCCGATGAGTTGCGTATACAAAATTCGTTCATACGCGCAACAAAAAACAAAAACAAAAAAAACAATCCGCAATTCATACGCAAATCATCCTAAAGAGCCAGTGGGACCGCGCCTTTAATTACAGGCTAATTGAATACTTCGTTACTATAGAACCATGACCGTCTATTCTTATTAGATTGCTGGTGAATGCCTGGCTTAGCAACAGCAGTGAATAGAAAGTGGTACAATTGATTGAATAACATGCGCATTGCGAAAAGGACATCACTATTACATGTATTAGTTGCATTATCTGATGTGAATTCCATTTAATGAGCAAACTGTACAGACGCACACTGGATATACCCCGTAAAGCTTAAGATTTTGAATAATGGCGATTCTCCTCCTGTGACATGAAGTGTGAGTACTCTTTTTTAATTCCTTATGTTTCAGTTCACAGATAGCGTTATTTTTTGTCACATAGATTAATGTACATAATCACCAACGCGAAAATATATGTCTTGCCAAATCAATTTATAAATTGCGTGTATTTACACGATAGTAAACAATCACATTAAATTATGAAAATTGAAATTTAATTCTAATAATAAAATTAGCGCCACTTTTCTTTTTAGATTACTTGTATCTGAAAGAAAAGATAATTGGATTAGAGGCGCGACTTGGGGATTCTGAAGTGGCTCTCAAGGACAAGTGTATACGCCGAAAATGCAAAAGCAGGTAGGCCTACAACAAAAAGTCATGATGATGCAAGCCATGGCGGCGACTCCCGAGCCCCGTGCCCCCATTAGTTAATTGCCATAATGTTAACTAATGTGCCTCCTGTATTAATTCCTGTTCTTCTGATTTATATCATCATAAAAAATGTTTATTTATTTTATTATTTTTTTTTTTTTTTGCTCAATTCTTGTGACAAAATGCATGTTTTTAATCGTATCTTTATAATGTCTTCTAAATATTCAGATTTGACGTCTCTGACCAGTGTGAAGCCATATTAACCTCGTCCGTCATGCTAGTCTGTCAAGACAGCAGCAAGAACATCGCGGCAGAAAAGCTCGACAGACTAGCTTTTACACCATGACGACTAGCTGTAAAGCTAGTCCTGCTCAAAAGCTCGTCAGTCTGGCATCACTACGACTAGCTTTTAGGCTAGCCGTCAAACTAGTCGGTCACGACGGACGAGCTTTAAAATTAGTCCGTCGTGACCGACGAGCATTAAAACTAGTCCGTCTTGACGGACTAACTTGACGGACTAGCTTTCAAGCTAGTCCGTAAGACGGACGAGTTTTAAAGCTAGTCCCGTAATAACCGGGTGGGTGTGTTTGAAGGATATAACTGATCGTCGTGTCGTGAACCGACTAGCTTTAAAGCTAGTCAGTCTGGGCATCACTACGACTAGCTTTAAAGCTAGTCGGTCTACCCGTTTAGGTTTTCAGTGTAATGTCTTTGATTTAAACCCTCGATCTACTAATTTAAGAATCCATTAAACGATCTACTGTACCACACACTACCGCGAATAACATTCTCTCATCTTACTGACTTTGAGGGCACTTCCCTAAGTAAGTGCGGTGCTTGTCAAATTGGGCGAAATTGCATTACCTCTCAATCACATCAAATTTATTCAACTCGTGACAACAAATTTGGAAAACATACTACTTTTCAATGCCAAGGCCTAGTAACCAATTTATCCTCACACCTTATAATATCATTATGGTTAACTTTATATTATGCAAGTTTGGTATGAGGTGTATACCTTCACTCTAAAAAAAATACAGCAAAGTGATGTCAGCAGAGTCGCCATACAAAAATGTAATTTAAAAAACAGTTTTGTTGTAAATTTCTCCTCTAAGAATTAATGAAACGAGAAGGAAAAAATCATTAGCCATGATAGCTTACGTATTTGGTTAAAACGGAACAAATGTGTTACTCCTGATGTATATTTTGCATTTCTCACGTAATTATTTGCAGGATAAATTTACAACAAAACTGTTTTTAAAATTTCATCTTTTTATGGCGACTCTGCTGACAGCAGATTTGCTGTAAAAAAAATGATATTTTTTACAGCGTTGATAAAGCCCGTCTCACACTGTGCGATTTGCTGCGATGCGATTTTTTAGAAAACTGTTATATTGTTTGATATGGACATTCAAACAAGGAAATTAATGCTGTCCAAAGTTCTTGGTATTCCTGTGAATAATAAAATTGTAATTCACGGCTATTATGAACCCCCTTCTCTGTATAAAATCAAATTGTTTCTATATCGCAGTGACGTCACAGCGATCTTGCGATTTTAAGCTAATTTGACATTTACTCCCAAATAATGGATCGCATTGGGGAAAAATTTCGCTTGCATTGTTCCGATACGTTTTCTGCATTTCATAAGATCATTTTGACTGTTGGAATATGTCACATTTAAGGAAAATTGCCATTTGTTCCAAAAATCGCATCGCAGCAAATCGCACAGTGTGAGGCGGGCTTAATAGACTAAAGTCTGTGTCAAATAAAATGGTACAGTTGAGAAACATTTTTTTTATTATTTCTGAAGGGTAGTCACAACCTCATAATGCTTGGTATTTCCACAAAGCAGGAACAATAAGCTTTCTTCTGTAATTTTTTTCATCCTATTTGTTGCTGTAGATCTTGAGATATGATTAATTTTCTACAATAAAAAAATATTCATTTTGCGCACGCCGTGCCATGCCTTTGTGTAGGTTTCGAACATAACGTAAATTCCCATGTCTTCACACAGAAATTAGCATATCTTTTTGTTCTACAAAAGAAAATTATTTGAAATAAGTTGCATCAGCAAGAAAAATATATTGGCTTTGATTTGATATCACATATACATAACATTTTAAAAGATTTCATACCTAAATGATTTTTACCCGACTGTACCATTCTTTTTGACACAGACTGTACATCTACTCTCTAAATGAAAACAAGTGGAAAATTACACTACTGTGTGAATCGTTTAATACGCATATCTGACGATAAATTTAGGCCAATTACGCATAAATTTCAACACAAAAGAAAAGTATATTTATATCAAAAAATTAAAAATGTGGCAGGTGCATTTGATAGTCATTATGTGAAATGCACTATTTTTATGACATTGTTTCGTTTCCGATATATAAAAGTGATTGTGCCACCATAATTTATAAGGCAAGTTTTAGGTGTCAGTGCTTGGTTAACAATGCATTTCATTACAGGACCTAAATATACTCGTGAAAGCCTTTATCCGCAATGACTGTGTCGTCTTCTGTTTTAGCTTTTCTGAAACTAGAATGGTTCCATGTCAGGTGGTTTTTGTTATTTCATTACAAGGGTATATTCGAAGTGTTCCACCACCTGACATTTTTTTTTTTTTTTTTTTTTGGTGATTAGGAATTCGATAAACTTAGTTAAGAACGTAAAGAGGACCTTTGCCAGTTAATATCTAGATCAATATCATGCAGAAAAGTGTGAAAATTTACAATGACACTGGTATACTTTTGCCATTTCCTCTGTCAGCATTGTACCCTAGGCCCAAAATGATCGATGTCCATGCCACAAAACTGATAAAACTGAGAATGCGAAGGCTATAAACATTTATTTTTTTATTTGCTATTTACTATAGTTTTGTTTATAAAGATGATTAGATTAAGTTAAGTAGAAAATAAAATGATGATGAAATTTGACATCCCGGAAGGTCCAGTCATTGTCATATAATTTGACCTATTTCCCGACTTCAAGAAAACACAAGAAGAAAGTGATACTGGCCATTTGAAGACTTGATCAAAAGTGACAAACATATCTATGTCATATAATCTATAACACTTACGTTTTGTTATTGCTGTCAGACCAAATCAAACAAAATTGAAGCCAAAGATGAAGCCAAAAATTTGGGTTTTCACGAATGATGTCTACAAGCAAACAAAATATTAAGCGACCCCTATTTCACAATCCTACATTGCACCTAGACAACACTATAGTGTTGTTTCAAATATTATTATTAACATGAACAACTTGAGTTGATTTTTTAGGACTTGTTAAAAAAATTTGTGTTCATAGCGATTAATATATGCTTACGAAAATAAAGCAAAAGTAATTTGGGTATTTATTTTGTATATCTAAACCCTGGCATGTCTTAGCTTTAACAATTTAATGCCGGGGGCGAGATACTTCGGAAATTCATAGCGTGGGCGATTTACAACTCCGTTTCTGCCAGGGCAGAAAACCTGTGTAAATACGTCACATTAATTATCTAGATTTCTGGAGAATGAGACTAAAAGGTTATTCCGCAATCACAGAATTGCGAGTTATTTAAGCGCGCAGACGATGAAAGAAGATGGAGCTGATGTATCGTTAATCGAAAGTGATCGATCACTGTCTAGATGGGATCGTTGTGTAAACGTCACGGTTTCTTCGCTAGGCGCCAAAGTAAAAAGGAAGAAATGAAGTGAATCTGGGAGGCATTCGCTTGCATGGTCGAATTCGATAGGCACCAGAGAAAAATATGTAATTGGAATCTGGTAAATTAATTAATTAATTTGATGGGCACATACATTATTTCTTATATTTGATTTTGATTTGATATAAAGAAAGCGTGTAGAAAGCTTATCTATAATTATATTACTTTGAGAAGGTCATGCAAGACCTTTTTTTCAAGACGCTCATTTTATCAAACACTTTTTCTTAACTTTAGAGACTTAGTGTGTTGATGAGACTACAGCCATAACAAATGTGTGGCTGTTTATCATCTCATGTAAAATTATTCAAAATTTCCAAATACATTCGAAATCAATTTTATACAAATTCATTAAATACAATATTCATCACTGCATATTAATCAACATAACTAAAGAACTCTTCAAAATAAATATCCCAAAATATAAATAAATCTCAAAATTTGACTGCTCATAATTATGATCATCGAGGGAAGCGTAACAACAGGGGGCACTTCGAAAAAGAATCATAGCGATGAAAATACATAAAAACGAAGCTTTTTTATTTCATTAGAAAGATCTTGATACGTCTCAATTAATTCTAATCAATGTTAAAGCGGGAGAACTGTAGACATGCTATTGTTTCAGATGTAGCTAGTATTAACAGGTGTTATTTCTTTAATAGAATGCGTTACGCACTCTTATCGACATTATGTCTTATTTTACAAGGCATTGCAATTTTAATGCATTAATTGTCATGGAAACGAGACAGTTAATTCTTTTTGATACTCCATTAAAGCTCAATGCAGCCTTCAAGATTAAAATAATTATAAAATAATTAGGGAATAGTAGGATGAAAATATAATAATTCTGCAAATGAAACTAATTAGGTTTTGGAATTTCTTTTCAAGGTAAAAACACATCTAGTTTAATCATAATAACTGTGTCTACTATATTTCTTTCCTCTCTAATCTACTTAATCAAACTTTCTCTTTTCTCAAATTGTAAATGCGGTCCTTTTTTATTCCCCACGTCTTCCTCATTATGTATCATTATTTCAATTCTATTTCACTCTTTCCCTTAAAGGAAACCAATACCCAAGGAATAAATTTTGTTTTATACTAAAGAGCACAATGAGAAGAGTATAAAAAAAAAGAGTTTCATCAATATCGGTCATAAAATAAAAGAAGTTATGAAAATTTGAAAAGTTTCGATCTATGGGTATCCTCAAATTGGCAATATTGCATCAAAATGGCCGATTTTATGGACAACTCTCCACTTTAGTGTACATAAATTTTTAGATTTTCCCCATTTTCTTTCAAAATATGTATTACTCCCTTCTGAGCTCAACATAAGTCAAGGGAGATAATATTTCGCACCACATAATGTTGAGCTCATAAGGAGGTAAAATAATTATATTTTGAAAGATAATGGGGAAAATCCGAAAATTTGTGTACAAAACAAATGGAGAGTTGTCCATAAAATCGGCCATTTTGAAGCAATATTGCCAATTTGAGGATATCCAGAAAGTACAACGAGACTTTCATATCCATAGCTCTTTATTTGTTAACCGATTTTGATGAAACCCTTTTTTTTTTTTTTTTATTCCCCCTTTCATTGTGCTCTTTCTCTATAAATATATATTCCTTGAGCATTGGTTTCCTTTAATATTTCCTCCTCTCTCTGTCTCTCACTCACTCACCCACACTTTTCTATTCAGGATTAGTTTATTATCCTTCTCTTTCCTGTTCTTGGTCTTTTTCGCTCATTTTCTCCTGTTTTATTCCCTTTGTTCTCCCTGTTCCAAACTCATTATTCATTCTGAATGTTCCTCCATGTGCACTTAGACACGCATGCTTTAACATTACATTTTTACATTATTTTTCTATGTTTGAGTTAAGAAAGTTTTTACTTTCCGTCAATTTTCTTCTACATGAAATACACTTCCGCCCCCATTAGTAAATCAAAAAGATAAAGAAAGAACATGGTGAAATAAGAATGCCTTTAAGCTTTAAGAATATTTATGCTTCATCATTATTGTACACATGTCCGCATTAATGGTAGTTCCATGTTCCCAAGCATGCGTTTTAACTAATGCATGTGTGTATTGAAATGGGCACATGCGTGTGTTGAAAAAAAGAATGTTTCTTCAGCAGACTACGATCCTGTTCTTTCGATTAAAAAATTCCCGAGAGACCAACCATTTTCGGGTTTGAAATAACACGAGATCATAATAAATTGTCTAGAATGCTTAATAAGTGCTGCTACATGGATCCTACAACGGTACTTGTAATTAAGACGTGTTCCTGAACGTATGCCACCTGTACGGCACATTAGGTTGCTAACCTGTAGAAAAGTGCAGTCACGCCAGCAATGCCGTTGATTTTTTTTCTCTCTCTTTTTAAAAATACGTCTTTAAAAGAATAAATTTGAAAATGAGATAGAGTAGAGGAGTCGAAACAAAAGCATACGTGTTGAAAATGTTTATTCTTATTATTAAAAAGGAACAAAAACTTCCTACTGTTTCCTCTTGAGACAGGTATAGAAGGTTAATTCACTCGAGAAATTTACATCGAGTGTTTGACCACTCAAGTGATATGGAATCGTAATGTGAGAGAAGTGGGGGGGGGGGGCACAGTGGGTTGTTGATTCTTACTCATCTTGTTCATTCTACCTTCAAAACATAATTTCTAATGATGATAAAAGCGCAACCTCAAATGTTCTTATTCGCCCATTCTGAATCGCAGTAATCTCCCTTTGCCCATCTCTCCGATTCTTCATCACCCATCCAACCCTTCCTATTCTTCCTCACCACCCATCTTTTATTTTCAACCCCTCCGGCTCTGCATCACCACCCTCCCCTCGAATTCTACATCACCCCATTCCCTTTTTCTCACCCCTCCCAATCTGCATTTTGATTACCCCCATCTCCTATCACCCTTCCCTCCCATTCTGCACAAGTCCTTCCCCAATCTCCTTCCCCTCCCAATCTACATCACTCTAATATTATATACATTTTTCCTCCCATTCCACATGTATTACCACAACTGCTATTTATATCCCAGTCCTCATTACCACTCTTCTTTCATTGTCCTCCCCTCCAGATCTGCACCCCATCCATCTTCCTGTTCCTCCTCTCCCATTCTGCATCACCCTATCCACAGTCCCTCTCCTCCCAGATCTCCCTTTCCTTCCAGTATCTTCCCATTATTATGATTCTGCATTACCCCAACTGCTATGTCCATCCCATTCCTCATCACCACCCATCTTCCCTTTCATCCCCCCTCCCATTCTGCATCACCCCATCCACAGTCTCCATCCCTTCCCCTAACCTCCATTTCCTTCCTGTCTTCTCCCATTCTCCTGATTCTCCATCACCCCAAACTCCATCCCCTCCCATTCCTCATAACCACCCATCCCAAAACCCCTCCCCTTCCATTCTGCATCACCCCATCCCCAATCTCCCTCTCACCTCCCTTATCTGCCATTTCCTTCCAGTCCCCTCCCATTCTTACGATTTTGCATCATCCATACTTCCACCCCCTCCACATTCCTCATCAGCACCCACCAAAACTCCTCCTCTCATTGTACACCCCTATCAATTCCACATGTCCCCCCTCTCCCCATCCCCTTCTCCTCCACCACCATCTCGATACGTCAGGGTGAGTGAATAATTAGCACACCAATACGATGATGTGACGACACCACACCAGGGGATACCATGTAAGTGGTAGAAAAGGGTGAGCCTGAAGGCATCAAGCGATTGATGATTGTGCCTAATTGATATTTTCCCCTCCTGGGACGTGCATTTGTCAGAACTTTCAGAGTCAAGAAGCCCTTATTTTTAGCCAGCCACTAAAGGATGTTAAACGTTAGAAATGTGTTGTTTACGTTTGCGGGTATTTCAGTAGATTTTTCTTGAGGAGTTACGATTTTTAACACCAGCCTTTATCATGTTATCGTTATGTCTACTCTTCCCCTCCCTGTCTCTCCCCGCCCAACCCCCCCCCCCCTCCTCCCTCTCTTTTACCAACCCCATCCTCTCTCTCTGTCTCACACACACCCCTATCTCTCTCTCTCTCTCTCTCTCTTCCTCTATCTTTATTTTCAAATCGAACCAAGTGTTATATACAAATCTTGGCTCTATGCATCCGTGTTTGCCTATTAATGTCATATCTCCTACACGAATGTTGAATGCTAAACATTCTTCGAACATAAGCTCAGAAATGTTTTATGCATGGTATACATTTGTCACATTAAATTTGCACGTAATGGATCATGTTCAGGAGCGGTGGCCGCCTTTAATGAGCGTCACATTGTAATCTTGATAAAACTTGAAAGGATTTATTAAGAATGTGCGGCAGGGTTGGGACCTTCAGGCGAGAGGAAACATGTTTACATCATCCACCAATTAGCTAAATGAATCTATTGTGACGTAAGCATGATGAAAAGACTGCTAGGACATGACCTATGAAGGACCAATATAGCAAGAGAGTAGCATGTTCTAGCATTAGACGGCGTTAATAGGGTATTTAATTTCGCTTTTGCGTCCGTTAATACCCTAATGACTAATTTATCAGCATTCCTTCAAATCCATATGAATTTCTTTTATCCCGGGATAAGTACCGAGGGACCATCTTATAGGGGCAATATCCTACAAATCAATAATAACACTAAAAGCTGTAATGTCAAACCACCGAAGCTAAATATCGTTAACCACAATTGAGAATTGGGAATAGAAAAAGGCACACATAATGATTTATAAAAGAAGAAAATGGCGTTATATTCCATTTTGGTTATTTGTCCGAAAATATTACCATAATGACTCGTAAAAATTCCTTTAAACTCTTAAATTGCAGATGTGTATGGTCTCAAAAGTCTTTTGAGACACTGCCAGCGGACTATCTTGTCAGTGCGACACCCTAAAAATCGATGTTTCACCAAATTACAACCAAAAGCAATTTTTCTCTATTCAGGCTCTTAATGTTATAATATATTGCTTTATGTTTTAAATGAGGCAAAAGCAAAAACAAAAGCTTTTGCAGCATAAGAAGAAGGGGAATTTTTTTTTGAACATTCGCAAATCGCTCTTCACAAAGCGCTCGCGTGCCATATTAGCTAATAACATCCACCGCCTGATTTAACAGTTTAAAGCCGATCAAAAAACCACTTATCAAAATCCTATTGTATTCTATTCAAAACTACGCTAGTTTAGAATATAACATGGGCTTAAGTGGCATTAAAAAAAGTTACCTTGAGCTAATTAGCTATTATTATTTGAGCGCCGACAGTCCTATGATGACTCGTCAACCTCTCTTGAAATACAGATAATGCTTTTGGACATCCCGAGACAATGTTTGATACCCAGAAAATTTATGTTTCACAGAATTGCAACCTAAAGCAATTTATTCGGTTATTGATAACCCCAATGGCTGACCTTAAACCTGTAAGTCCAATCCAAAAATATTCCAACCCACGTGTAGTGTATTAAGAATAAATACATTTAGAACAACGCATCAACAAACTGTTTACAACATGAGGTAACAAATAATTACTACTTGGGAACCAAATATAATACATAGCTATCAACATCACCCACGCTATTATGCTCGTATCACGTGGGTTTCATGTTCCCGCGCTTTTTCATGTTGTCTGACACAGTGTTGAAAGATGTGTTAAAAACAAGGTTTTTCCCCTGAGGTAATGATGCGGGCCTAATTACAACGTAGAAATCTGGAAGTGGTGTTTACAATTTCGTTGAAAATAAACGATTACATCATGGATATAAAAATACTCTAATTATGTCATCCTGACAGAGAATAACGTTTGGCTATACTTTCATATCTAGATTTAGAAGTTTTTATTTCCAGTGACAATGTTTACAAAATTATATGAGCACAAATAATATAGCTTCATTGAATAATGACATAATAATAGGAAGCCATTGTGTTACATAATCTTACATACAATCACATTTACTTCTAACTGAAAATGATTGTTAAATACACAAAGTGTATCCATGTACATAATTTGTATATTACTACATACAGTACAAAACATGACACGTGTAATATAGGTTTTCCCGGTCAAGTTTAAACTATCTCCGCTCAATTTGACATTTCTTTCGAGCGCTTTCGTCCGGAATGTGATCGCGATTACAAATCTGCAATGAAATTCGTTTATGTGTAGCCAAAATCAAACACCGTTCAATCCAATTGCAAATTGCGCCGACGAATTTGCTGGTGTGAGCAGTCGCATTCGTCAATGTTCGCTCGAATTCGTCCATTCGTAAAATTCCCGTCTTCTGGTGAATTCAAACTCTTTTTGGGGCATCCACTTTAGAAATAACTGTATACAAATTAGGAATGTAAGGTTCGGGTAGGAAAATAAAATTTGGGAGGGGTCCGTGAAATGTTTTTGTTAGAAAAGAGGCTGATCATGGGGAAGGGGGAACCTGAGCTTGAAAAACACACACACACACACACACAAAACAAAACAAACAAAAAACAAAAAACATAAGCTGATTATAATGTTCGCGTTTTTATCAGTATGAATAAAAAAAAACTATATGTCTGCTCGAAAATGAAATGTTTACAAAAAATACAATAAAAAACAAATCTAATGTGTATAGAGTAGGGGCTGCAGCCCCCATCCCTCACTCTATTCATTAGAAACTTGCATAACATGAGGGTGTAAAAATTTCTCGACCCTCGGCCATCATGTAACGGCCATGGGGAGGGTGGGGGGTTAGATTGGTCAGTCGGGTCGGCAATCTATTTTTTTTCTACCGTTTTCCTCTTTTATTTATTTATTTATTTATTTATTTCTTTTTATTTGCTGGGGGTGAGGGGCTTTCCCGCTGGGCCCCTGGATCCACGGCTGAAATGGTCAATAGACCAAGTGACAATTAGATCAAGTATGTATTAGTATTTACATAAAATTCATATTAGACCAAATAGCTCGTAGACAGGCGCGGCCCCCATCCCCAAGCAAAAAAAAAGAAAGAAAGAAACTGTGACCGTTACATGATGACGTTCTGGATGACCGAATGCCGCAAAAAAAAAACAAAACAAATTGTCCCTTTTCGTTACTAAAAGTGCCCTTTTTTCATGGCTTCAAAGGACACTTTTCATATTATAAAACATTTTTTTTTTAGACTTCTTGAAAGGCCCACGGACAACTTTTTTGTAAAAAAGGGGCACTCGTGTTACTAAAAAGAACCCCTTTTCCTCCACACTTTCTTTTTTTTTAAACCCAAATAAAAAAGGAATACCAAGCAATACGCATGAGACCAATTACCCTGCTGCCGGAGGCAACTATTGTAAAAGAGTGTTATCAGAAGCACATAGGCCTATTTACATCCCTCTGAACGTATTTTTAATGCCCTTTCTAGCACTTATGTTTTTAAAAATCATTTAAAACATGTAAATCTATTTGCAATTGGTATTTAAGATTATCATGGGGGCAATAATTTTACACTTTGCTTTAAGTGTGAAATAAAACTGTAATGTTGCTTAAACTTTAAATGTCGCTTCAACTCCAAAATGTACATTTTTCTTTTAAAAGGGGGCACTTTTAATCTCTCAAAAATCAATATATTGAACAGCATATAATTAAATAAAATATTACTTTAATACCCAGCCCCTCCCTATCCCATACATTTTGCTCATTATGCCACTGAGGTAAAGGGCCCCCTTTTCAGGAAAAAGTGCCCCCCCCCACTTTCAAAGTCGTTCCGCAGCCTCTGGATACAAATTAATTATTGCTTATAAATTTATTTTGTGTTTACCATGTGCATTCGCCACCCCCTTGCTTCGTGTGTTCACACGGATAGGCCTAAAACGTTTTAAATTGCATGCCTAAAAACGAATTTGACTGCGGGAAGCTAACCTCCACTTCCTTTTTACAGCTGGAAATTTTTTTAATTGATCGTACGAATTTGATTTCATGCACATTAACGAAATTCACTGCACATAAACACTTTTGATCGCACATAAACGAATACGAATGGTCATTAACGATTACGAAAGAACATAAACGAAATCGAGTGAGTGCTCTAAACGTTAACTTAAATTACCGATAGCCCCGCTCCGGGAAGGTATCGTTTAAATTGACTGAACATTAACGAATTCGATTGAAAATAGTTTAAAATCGACCGGGAAAACCTATATTAAGTCATTACGCCTATTTGATAAATTTCCCCCTTTTTTCTTTTCGTCCATTGACTTGGGTTATAGGGTCAAATAATTATCAACATAAATATCCTTATGTGAAATATCTTAGGAAGAATATGTATCTTGTTTTATAATTCGATGACGTCATTTTCTCCTGATACTTCGTAATGTAAAATGAAACTGTTGTCATCTGAGCTAGTCTTCCCCTCCTTTTTTCTCAGACGAGTTGCACTCGGAAAGTTTAACGATCAAGCCCAGATTTTGACAATCATGGTTAATGCGCCAAACGTGATAAAAGTAAATCGTGTTCACTCTTTGCTCGGTCTCTAGAAAGCATTATCCTCGATTTACTATCAAGAAGACTGCAGATAAGTACGGTTCGGAAAAAGTGGAAGAAAGTGGAAGATGTTATTTTTGCTGGTCTTCAGAAAGTTAAGTCACCATAATATATTATAAGTGCCAAACATATGGACATGCAATGGAGTCACAAGTTTGTCGTGTTTGAGGAGGGGGGGGGGGTATCCCCACTGACATACGAATTATATGCTTTCAGATTGAATAATGATAGCATTACAATGGGTTGGAATGAGAAGTTGGTTTAGGATAAGGATTATAGCAAGGATAAGTATTAGGGTGATATAAGGTTAGAGTTAGGTTTAGAGTTAAGTTTAGGTTTGGGGTTAACCATAATCGAATTCAACTAATCCTCAGTCCATAAAAAATGCTGTCTCACACCAATTGAGATACCGTGAGGAGGCTTTGGACGTTATCGTCCATTGGAGATAAAACAGTTACACTTCGAATGTCTTCTTAGAAAACAGAGACTTTTCGTTAGAAGAATGGAGGTTTTATAGCAAGCTTGAACCTGTACACTCTAAAAACTGAAGTGCTGATTTCTGGGTGCTCGTATAGTGACTGCACTTGGAGTGCTAAATCAGCACCTGAAGTGCTGTTTTAGCACTTACCCAAGTGTTAATTTATCAACTAAAAATGTTCAATGTCGGTATGGGATTCGATCCGGGTTCCACCTAGACATGGAAGAGTACTGCTGACGTTACCAATAGACCAACGGAGATCTCGCTAACTGGCTTTAATTATGACAGCATAGTAGATGATTATGGAAAATTTGAAGAAAGTTCATCATCCAACAATATGATCTGCTAGCAATCGTGAGATGTGAATTATTCTAACGTGCTCGTCAACGCTTCTCATGCAGGGACCCAGGTTCGAATCCCAACGAAGTCACGCCGTTTTTTGCTTATTTTTTCGGAAAGTTCAGCTCACGTGAAAGTGCTAAAACAGCACTTTGAGTGCAGTTAAACAGCACTTTGAGCGCAGTCACTATGCAACCTCTTAAAAAGCGCTGATTTCAGCCTTTGAAGAGCTAAAAACAACACGTCAGTTTTTAGAGTGTAAGGGCCTAGGGGGAAAGGTGATTAATATCTTTCTTTCCTTTTCCGCTTTATCCCATGCAAAAAAAATAAAATAAATAAATACAGGCCATTAACTACTGGACGTTTGTGATGATATTAGGAAGTCATATATCATGCTAAATGGATATTAATGACCAAGAGAATAACCTTTTTTTTCAAATGTGCATGAACCCTGTGTATTGTAGGTATTTCGATTGCAATATTGATATTTATCATGTTCATATTTTGATATTACTTCTACGATAAAAAATATTCAATTACATAATCACCTCGAAAAGAATATGGCTGCTATGCTTACTGTAATCAAAACACAATTTAAAACTCCTAAAAACGTCTATATCCTTGGCTGAAACATGCGTCTAAAAGGACGAGTAATTTCTTGATGAACAACAATGCAAACACTCAACTATGATGTCAGCAATAATTACAAAATACATCCACCCTCTACAAATTCGCCCCGTTAAAGTGCCCCCTTTTGAATGCTGCGGAGATAAATATTGTCGATGTGTCATTTTGACGCACTCGAATAAACCACCCCCAGAGTGACGACAACTTGAGATAGCTTGCTCACCATCTCTCCTATCCATATTTGTCAGAAATGATGTCGCTCTAAATACCGCTACCCTAGGGGCTAACGTCGTAATTGCAACATGACTAAATATTGACCCAGTTGAAGGAGAAAAAGAAGTAAAAAGAGGTCAATAAAGCGAATAACTATACATTAAGGGTGCAGCTTTCTTCGTGTCCGCCAGGGAATTGACATGGTTACAGAATTGTTCGTGTTGCGAAGGGGTATAGGAAGTTGTTTTGTTGTATTCCCACATGCCTGAAGGCTTCAGGTAAAATAAACGGGACATGCTGAGGTATGATATTACATAAAGGTAAGGGGGTCTAGAGAGAGATATTAAGAATGTCATATCATATCAGAAGAAGTTTTGAAACATGCTAACAGGCCTCAAATCCTTTAGATCGTTTCATTAGGCCCTAAGTGAAGACATGGCCAGTGCCGGTGCGTCTATATTATAAAGGCCCAATTATTTGTTTAAATGGACTTGATATTGCTTTCTTTCTTTTTTTCATCTGAATTTTCGTAGTGTTAATGATCCATAGATACGAACTAAATAGTTTTATTTGCCTTTTTGATCTTTTTGAATGATGGCCGGGATATGGTTTTTAGTGTCCTTTTTGAAACGTTTTATTTTTGCTTCAGTGATCCATCATTCGTAATCTGAGGAGTAAACACTTCTCAGGTTAAAGTAAATCAAAGCTTTATAATGCAATTATATTTTCCTGCGCGAAATTAACAATATAAAACAAACCAACCTTTGTTGAGTCACATTGGTAAAACGAACTCACAAAGATTATGTTTTGGGATGCTTCGCTTCTACTTTTCATTAACGTGCATACTCTGATTAAATCTTTACTGCTCGAAACTTCGATAAATTCAGATACATTTTATATTCAAACACAACATTTGCAATACTCCGTCACAAACGTAACAGGATTGATAATTATGTTAAGTGTTTTAGGAGTGAATCATAATGTTGTTAAATTCCCTTAATCCTTCCCGAATTGCTTTTAGAGCTTGAGCAGCGTGGCAAATTGTTTCTAGATCGTTGGCTACATGAGATAATTATCTTGTCAAGTCCCATAACGAAACATTTGTGTATCAAAGGGAATGGACCGATGCATGGCTATTACATAGACACAAGTAATAATTGAGGGCTCAGGGAAATTACCTTTGCTCATTAATGACATCTTTCAAGGATACCGTATACGTAAACATTCAACGTATTTGTGGCAGCTAGGTTTCATGTTTCTTTCAAAGCGACCATTTTGCCTTCAGACAAGTATAGGGAGATCCTGACGAGAAGAGAAACAGGTCTGTGAAATATTTAGATTTTAAGTGAATGATCAGAAGCGGATCTAGAGGGGGGGTTGGGGGGTTGCAACCCCCCCCTCCCCAAAAAAAAAAAAAAAAAAAAATCCGGGGACCATTTTTAAAAATCTTTAAAAGTTTTAGATGCAAGAAAACGCCATTTTCACACACAGATTTTCAAAAATTTCCCTACTATGGAGGGGGGACCCCCTCTCACACCCTCCCCTCGTCGTCGCTCCGCCTCGCTTGGACTCGGTCGCTTACGCTCCTCGCATACCACCCCACCCCCCCCCTTTATAAAAAGCTGGATCCGCCCCTGATGATTACTTTTACAAATTCATTAATACTTTAAATTCTTTTTCTTAATGTTGCTTGAAAGTCATAATTTCAAAATTTTGTCAATTTTTAAGTCCTTGAGCACGAGAAATGAAAATAAATGAATAAAATTAATATAAATTCACTTCGCAATCGTTTTCATTCTGTTTGGCTTATGGTAGTGATAATATACTTTTAAAAATTATAGAATTAAAGATAATGTTAAGATACGATGTTTTATAGAGTGAGGATGATACAAGCTCAAAAACCATCTGATAAAGTTATTAAAGATATTCAAGATGAATATGTACAAGCCTACGAAGAATTCTTAATCACACAAACACCACATTCTTAGTGGACATTACATTGCTTCTTAAATTTTCTATTGCATCTCACGAAAGTGTACCAACAATTTTTTATTATAACCAGTAAGTTTACAACGCAATCATAACATATTTATCATGTTACTCTATCACGAATCATGATGTATCACCAAAATATATTATACTAGCTGCACCCGGCGCTACGCGCCGGGGCAGCTAGCAGGTCCACCCCCTGACAGTTTACAAATTTATGAAAATGGTAATTGCTCAGGCGAAATGCAATAGGAAAGGTTTTTTACACTTGCCACCCTCCCTTTTTTATTTATATTATTTTTCATTTATTTATTTATTTCTTATTTATTTATCTATTTGCGAAGCCTCAGTTCGCCGGATTGATATGTAACATCGAAAAATCTTTGTGCGGGAAAAAAAAACGTGGCTTACATTTTTTTTTTTTTTTTTTTCATTTTCTTGTAATAGAAGGAAAAAAAGCAAATGTTTTTTTTTTTTTTTTTTCGGGGGGGGAAAATTTCAAAGCTTGTCTATACACGGGATCGCTGTAAAACCAAAATATTGGTGGCCTATAGAAAAAGTGTACATATTTTTTTGCATCGTACCTTGGCTAACATAGAATTCTGCCCCGCCCCCCACATTCTATAATTTTCCCACATCTTTTCCTGCCCATTTTTTTTCTTCTTTAATTATACAAAGGAATTTTTTTTTTTTTGGGGGGGGGGGTGGGGCTTGGGGCAAAAATTTGCGAAGCCTCAGTCTGCCTGGCGTAACCGTAAAATTTTGCCCGGGCCCTCCCCCCCCCCACCAATTCAATAATTTTACCAGTCTTTTGCTGCTTGATTATTTTTTTAATAGTAGAAGGGAAAATGGGGGGGGGGGAATTCTTCTAAGTCTTAGTGTTTCCCGCGTACACTTGGCGTAACGTAGAGTTCCCCCCCCCCCCCAACAAATTCACTGCCCGAGCCAATTTTGACTATAAAAAAGATCCATATAACTGATAAAAATCAAACCATAGCGCCTAAATCTCAGACAGGTTGTGCCTGTAGAAAAGTGTACATTTTTTTTTTCATGTGTCCCACTTGGCGTAACCCATAGAATACTTGCCCGCCCCCCCCCCCCCACAATTCTATATTTTACACTCTTTTCCTGCCCCAATTTTTTTTTTTTTAATTATAGCAAAGAGATTTTTTTTTTTGGGGGGGGGCTTGGGTCAAAATTTGCGAAGCCTCATTTTACGGAATCGATATACATGTACAACGAAAAAATTCTTTTGCGCGAACAACATCGTCTGCCTGGCGTACCCGTGTAAAATTTTACCCGGGCCGCTCCCCCCCCCCCCCACAAATGTGCAATAATTTTACCAAGTCTTTTGGCTGCTCGGATTTTTTCTTATGTTCAGAAAGGGGAAAACATGAAGGGGGGGGGAATTCTTCTAGTACCTTAGTGTTGTTCCGGTTACATTGGCGTAGACCGTCTAGAGTTTCGCAGCCCCCCCCCCACATTTCGCGCGTGAGGTACATTTGACTATAAAAAAAAGATGATATATCAATTTACTTGATGAAAATCAAACATACGCCTACATGCTCAGAAGCTGGATTTTCATGTGTAAGTAATTTTTTCCTGCATACACGTGGCGTAACCGTAAAGTACTTTTGTTCCGCGTACTCTACGAAACTCTACGGTTACGCCAAGTGTACGCAAAAAAAAGTTTTATCTATTTTCTTTCTTGCATGAGAATTAAAAAAAAAGGGAGTGGGAGTGGGACAAAAGTGTACATAATTTTTTCCTGCGTAGGCCTATACACTTAGCGTAACCGTAGAGTTCGAGTTCGCCCCCCACCCCCAAATTCGCTGCCCGAGCTATTTTTACTATTTAAATGCAAAAAACAAAAAAAAAATCAATTTAGGTCTAGATCTAGAAGTCTAACTGGATTTTTTTTTTCTTGCATGATAATTTTTAAAAAAAGGGGCTGGGGGCGAGACAAAATTGTACGTAATTTTTATCCCCGCGTAAACTTTTTTCCTGCGTACACGTACGTGGCGTAACCGTAAAGTAATTTTGTTCCGCGTACTCTAGCAAACTCTTAGGTTACGCCAAGTGTACGCTGAAAAACTCAATTTAGCTGGATGAAAAGATATGTTTTTATCTATTTTATTTCTTGCATGAGAATTAAAAAAAGAAGGGGGGTGGGAGTGGGACAAAAGTGTACGTAATTTTTTCCTGCGTAGGCCTATACACTTGGCGTACCCGTAGAGTTCGAGTTCGTCCCCCATCCCCAAATTCCCTGCCCGAGCTATTTTTACTATTTGAATGCAAAAAAAATAAAAAAATAAATTTAGGTCTAACGTTAGATCTAGAAGTCTAACTGGATTTTTTTTTCTTGCATGATAATTTTTTTTAAAAAGGGGGTGGGGGTGAGACAATTGTCGTAATTTTTTCCCGTGTACACTTGCTTAAAACCGTAGAGTCACCCCTGCTCCCCCCCCCCCCCACAAATACGCTGCTGCGAGCTATTTACTATTTGTATGAATAAAACAAAATCAATTCAACTGGAATGAAAATCAAACAATAGTAGGCTAAGTAACTTAGAATAGATTCAGATCATGTCAGATGAGATAGTCAACGCCTAACGTTAATCTCAGACTGGATTTGCATGCACCCAATAGCTAAATATAATAAACAATACTCAAGACTAACTTACCTGTTTCTTTCAATTGAGTCATTTAAAAAATATATTATGCAACTCGCACACATCTCACACTCAATCACAGTTACATTCAAACACTGCAATTTACACCACGCGTGGGACCAAGCTTATAGAATTTGCGTTAAAATTGATAAAAATTTGTGTTTTTTGATAAGCAGCACTATAATCTTTTGGAGCTCCATATCATCCATTTCCAATGTCATGCAAATTTGTATACCTAATTAGTCGAGTCCTAGCCAGCTAGCTAGCTACGCAGCGCAGGCCGATGCGATTTTACATGCTGCGCTGTGACGTCATCCACATGCAGCTAGCTGAGTACAGGCGCCAGGCTAGTCCAGATGATTCTGCCATCTCCAATATAATTCCCCGAATTTATTCGGGGAGAGTGCGTTAACCCCCAGTTTCAGTGCGAAATTGACCCCGCCTGCGAGCGCTGATTGGACAAGAAGAGTGACAATCATTGCCGTTTATGACGTAACTTTTTAGCAGTCTTCGAGGAACGTGGGGGGGGGGGGGGGGGGGGGGGGGAGATGACCTTTCTTTCAAGCGCTTTGTCCGAAATGTGATCGTGATTAAAAATCTTCAATCCAATTCGTTTATGCTCGTACAGCCTAAATCAAACACCGTTCCCCCAAAAAGGGCCTACGTATATTCTCTTTTTTTTTCCTTCTAAATTTCCTTCTACACTCTCCTATCATCTACCCTCCCATATCATTTTTGTAATTCTTCTTTCATCTTATGATCAATATTTTTTTTTTGTCCTTCTTCTATCTTCTATGGATTCTTATTTCATCTCTTAATGCATTTTCTTTGTTTTAATTCTGCTTCCATTTTATCTTCTATCAATTCTTATGTCTTTGCTCGATCCTTCTTTCATCTCCTCTCTATAATTTCTTATAGCGCCTGTATTATTATTTCTTCATTTTCTTCTTTCATTTTATTATGCTATTCTTATTCTTATTCTTCCCTCTTCCCTTTCATAATATTCCTCATGTATTTCGATTTTGTTGTCCTTTCATTTCCTCTTCTATCAATTATTATATAGGCATATTTATTGCCTTTAATTCTCGATCCTTTCATGTAATTAAATCTTCTTGAAATGTAATGCACTTCTTTATTTAATTCTTCTGTCATTTTATCTTGTATAATTCTAAAATATTCTTTGTTCAATCCTTGTCATCTCCTCCTCTATAATTTCTGATATCTAGTTTAATCATTGTTTTTAATTGTTTTAATTCTTTTGTCTTATCTTCTTTGTTACCCTTCTTCCCTCTTCTCTCCGATAATCCATCATATATTTCTATGTGTGTTTCCTTTCATCCTCTTTCAATAATATAGGCTCATCTGATTTCTTATATTAATTCTTCTTTCATCTAGAATCTAGCTATTGATTTGATTCTTCTTAATTCATCTTTTTTAAATCTCTATCTTATCATTCCTTGTTTTCCCCTTCTTTTCTCTTCTCTTCTATAATTTTTCTTGTATTCTATTGTGTTGTCCTTTCATCTGGAAGTTGAAAATATCATAGATACTTCATGTGTGCAATCAGGGTCTCCCTGGTCTAAACAAGGAGATATTACACTGTAATTCTCCTTGGTCTAAATAATACAGAGAAGCAACTGTATGCCTACATGCATATGTGTACACAGCAAGAGAGAGTGCAAACAAATTCAATTGGATTATGTAATAGTACCAAGCCAGGGTCAGATCATGACCTTTTCTCTCTGGAGGTCTTGAGTGAACTTTTGACACCGGAAGATGGCAGAATCATCTGGACCTTCGGTGGCAGCAAATTCGGGTCGCGCGATCAGAGGGTTAACGCATTGCGTGAGGAGGAAATCTCGAAGGGACAGCACTGGACTAGCGCAGGCTAGACCGATGCCATTTTACATGCCGCGCACTTATATAGCTAGCTAGCTTGCCTGTCCACGCTTTCTTTTAAATATTTTTCATTAAATAGTGTTAATAATTAGAGAAAAAAAATCTTCGATGAAATTACTTATTTTTTGAAATTTGTTGGAGAATTTGTCGAATTTATTTAAATTGTATGCATAGGTTGAAAGTCGATCTCTAAGTTTAACTTAAATCTTAACTTATCGTTTTTAATAATCATGAAACACTACAATTTACACAACGCGTGGGACCGAGCTTTTTGAATTTTGCGTGAAAACTATTTCAAAACCCTTAAAATTGTGTTATTTAATTGTAACGGATTTCAAAAGCAGCATTTAAACATAAATAAATGATTTATAATTATTTTTAACGAATCGTCATCTTTCAGCAGTCAAACTATTTTCATAAAACGATCGACGATTCTGGCAAGTTGGTCACAATTAGGACTGGCATTTGCAAATGTTTAATAAATCTTGATTTTGTGTTATTTATTTGCAAGGAATGTAAAAAGCAGCATTAAAACACACGTTATCAAAAACGAATTATGTGGTGGTAACTGGTCTCTTTTTATGCCCAATTTCTTTTTATGATGAAAGGTGATGGATAACGATCGAGGTTTGTCAGATTGGCCACCGAGCAACTCTGTAATATATAGATAGACTAGCACGTCTAGAGGTCAATAATGGCCAAATGACCATGATCACAACCACAAGGTGCACATAGATTGTAGTTTTAAGACTTTAATGACCTCAATAATGAGTCGTTTAGTCGGTAGATAGATCAGCGATTGGATATTATTGTTCCCAGTGGGGGGGAGTTCGGGGTTTTCAACTGCTAGGGAATTCATTGCTCCAGCAACAATTGCGATCCCTGTAAATTTAACATAATACATATATGAATGACTAACCAACCCTGGACTAACAATCTGCCCTATCTCTAAACTAACCCTAACTTACTAGAAATATAAACGATGTTGCACCCCTTACTCTAAACCCTATATCCATCTTGAACCCCCCCCCCAAAAAAAAAAAAAAAAAAAAAAAAAGCCCAAAGCACATGTCGTTACACCGGGAAAACTATATGCTTTTTGTTTTTGTTATTGACTTTTTTTATATGTTGTAATTATACTAAAGTTGAAAAAAAAAAAATAGTTACACTGCAGTTTGCCACTGCACTTTGTCATGTTTATGGAGGAAACGAAGACAGTATTTTCCGTCACTTATACATGTATTTATATTTCACTTATCATTATTGTCATCCATGCCATTATCTTCAGGTTTTATGTTTCGAAATCTTCCTTTAAAATCAAAGCATGATCTGTTATGGCATGCTGTTCGAGATTCCTTTGGGACAAGCTAATTTGGTATTGAGGAGTTGACAACATCCCAAAGGACATTGGCATTCGTTTCAACCCGCCTTCTCTTCATTAACAATTCCTCTCGCTTCATTCTTGTGCCAATTTCAAAACGAAGACGTCGAATTATTGGACTAGTATATCTCTAGATTTGGGGGAAGACTTCACGAGGGTATCACATTACGTGTTGAAGTTATTGAACTGGGGGATCGTTTCTATCTTTACGAGCTGAAACCCCCATTCGGCTGTTTATGAATTCATTTGGTTTCTCTTGTTTCTTTTATTGGAAAATATGGTAGGTTCGGAAATACCTGCCAGCTCGATTTTATGAATTCGGAAACGTGATAGAGACAGAAGAAGGTTACAGATCTGGATAGCATTTCATCAAAGGACTTGTCGGAAGTTTTATCCGACAAAGTGTTATAAGCTACTGAAATGCTTGCATCTGATTGGCTGAGAGCAAATTTGTCGGATAAAATGTCCGAGAAGTCCTTTGATGAAATGCCCCCCCCCCTGGTGTTGCTTGGGGAGTTAGAGGGTGCTTCGTTTTATGACTGAACATTGCGATTTTCATGAGACCTTACCCGACACATTCATATGCTTTAATGTCACCCTAATGTCCCGTCATGTTCTTTTTTTAAGCTGCTTGTACACTGATTTGAAGAGAAAACGGTGGCAATGAAAGCTCTTTCCTTAATCTTATATGACCGCTGATGTCGTAAAGGTCTATCTTCGCGGCAACATCTTCTTTTAGGCTTCATATAGAATGTCCCATTAAATGCCTTCCTCCTGCTCACTCGTCAAGGGTTGAGAAATATATGATAGTGTAAGCCCATAAGGGGTAATTCCGTAAGGTTGGTATCTTACTTCACGGAAACCACTTTGAAACTACTTGGGGACGGTTTTAAAACTTGTCGCGGAGACATCGCGGGGACGTCTCCAATACGTCTCCTCAGTCCCTGCGACGTTTCATGAGTCGCGGAAACTACTTTGCGACGGTTCTTTGAAACTGCTTTGAGACATTTTTTGAAAATTCTCGCTGAGACGTCGGACAGTGGGCCAGGCGTTAGTAAAAGTGCGCCAAAACTAGGATTTGGTGATCAAAACAAATTCGGTTTTTTTTTATGTTCTGAGTAAATAAAACAACCTCTTTAACATCTCCATAAAATATTTCATCTTGAAAATGTTTTTTAGTTGGTTATTTTTCTTCGAAAGTAATTGTCTATTTTGGGAGAAATCTAGTGTAAATGACGCTTTTTAGTTTTTTTAAAATTGTAGCTACAAAAAAATGTTCATTCCACTTCAAAATTAATTTTCATGTTTAGAAATACATATTCTGGCTTACCATAAAATTTAAAAAGAAAATCTTGCCCCCTTCAGAAGTAATTTCAGAAGAAACCGATAAATTATGGTAGAAAATTATATAATTTTTTTCATGTGGAAATATCTTCATTTTTGCCGTAGATTGCCCCGCGGAAAATGCTGCGAATGGCTTTGTTATAGTTTCAGCTTTACAGAGATACCAAATTTGGCTGCCCGTTTTTGCCCGTTTTTGAATTAGACCCAATTTTCCGTCCGCCCGTTTGCTAAATTTATTGCCAAAAACTGCCAAGTTAGTGGAAAGCAGCCGCGCCGCTGCGCAGTGGGCCACGTACAATCAAAACTGCGCCAAAACAGGCATTTGGTTATCAAATCAATTTTAATTTTTGTAATGTTTCAAGCAAAGATTTCAAACTCTAGATCATGTAGGTGAAATATTTCTTCTTAAAAATAATTTTGGGTGGGTCAGTTCGCTTCAAAAGGATCCCAATTTTCAATTTAAGGGTATAGTATGTGTAAATTACAAATTTGATAATGTTTTCAATGAACGAATTCTGTGATTTGCTTCAAATTGCACTCGCCGGTCTCAGAAGAGATACTTTAACTAATTGTAGAGTTTAAAAGCAAACCCTCATTAAATTATGAGGTTATTTTTGAAGAAACGGGGGGGGGAATAGGGAAAATTACGTACTTTTCTTACATACGCTTAAATGGTTACTATTGCTGCCTATTGCTGCGCTAAAAATACCCTGAGCCCCTTTATTATAGTTTCTACTTTACAGTGATACCAAATTGGGCTGCCACCTTCTGCCACTTTTTGAGTTAGAGTCAATTATTTTCCACTAATATGCTTGCCTCTTTTAACGCAAAAATCTGCTATCAAAGCGTATTATTTTTACACAAATTTTAATGTAGGTGGTGTAAATACTCGATTCGAAAACCCAACATTGCAACACAACAAAAACATAGGAATACAACGATTTTTTGAAAATACTGGCATGCGCATGGGGATCTTATATGTGGAAGTGTGGGGGGGGGACCTTTCTACTGTTTAACCCCTTCTATATGATATTCACCAGGCTACGCTTAATTTTGGAGAATGATATTGCAAATATACCGCTTTAATTACTACTAACTACATTAATTTCCATCATTATCAAGTAAAGTAGTAAAAATACCTATTGTACTACAATTTCTATTTGCCTAGGTATGTGTTAAAAAGCCGTACTGGTCTAGTAAAAACCAAAAAAAAAATTATGACCTCAATGAAACTAACGAAACGGTGTAGTTTGGTCCTTATTAACTTATACTAAATTAAATTGAACCTGTCAAGTATAATGCATCCATGCCTCGTCCAATGAGGAAAAAAAAGTATTTTAATGACGTCAAACCATTTAAAAATGCTCCAATTGTACCCCAGTGGTCTATACAAGCACCTTTCAAGTCTCATTTATAAAAGTTAATCAGGAAAAGAACGTTTTGCGGAGAAATATGCCTTAACCAATCAGAAAACCGTATCTAAATGACGTCATAGAAATTTGAAAATACTCTCATTGTATTTCTTATGTCTCCAAACCACATATTAGTCACACTCATCAAAGCAAAATGAAAATTTTCATGCGTTACCATTAATATTTTTCCTTGACCAATCAGAAAACAGTACTTAGATGACGTCACGCGAATTTGAAAATGTTTTTATCGAATTCTAAGAGTCTGAAAACCCCAGACCGATCCCCAAAAAGAATTTATTATGTGGTCTTCAAAGAAAAATAAGTTTTGGCGCAGTTTGAGGTGATTCTGGCCAACTGTGCGTCGTGGAGACGTCTCCGAGACATGCACCGTTCGCGACAGAATAAAGTATCGGAGACGTCTCTAATACTTTTTATCGGTCGCGGAGACGTCTTCGCTAAGTGGGATACCACCCTTAGGAACCGTGAAAGTAAAAAAGGAATAATGCTTTCAATGAATTAGGAGGATTAATTATTTACAGTTACGTGTATTCAATGTTCTGTGGGCATTTTATTGATGTGGCATGCAAGGCTCATTGAAATCAATGGATAAGCAGCCGGGTGACAACAGTCCAAAAGAAAATGGTGCCAATATTTTGCAAAACCAAATGATCAATGGGAGCGGGGTTTCTGTCAGATATTGATACATTAGGCTACACTACACCGTATAAAAATAGAATAGAATACAACGAAGGACAAGACAGTGTGACTATAAGGATCATTATGGTTAAAGAAATAATTTAATAATGATATTAAAACAAAACAAAAAACGAACTACCGGACAGAGTTAACTCCGAAAAGAGAGTGAGTTTTATGAGATGGGAGGTTGTGTGTGTAGAGATATAGAGAAATAGAGAGAGAGAAGAGAGAGAGAAGAGAGAGAGAGAAGGTAGAAAGAGAGATGTGCAAAGTCCCCCCCCAAAAAAAAAAAAAAAAACAAAACAAAACAAAAAAAAAAACGACAGAGGTAACTTCGAAAAAGAGAGTGGTTTTATGGAGATGGGAGGTATGTGAGAAGAGATAGAAACAGTAGAGAGAGAGAGAGAGAGAGAGAGAGAGAGAGAGAGAAAGAGAGTAGAAAAGAGAGATGTGCAAAGTCCCAAAAAAGAGATAGACACACAGAGAGTGAGAGGGAGGGAGAGAGAGAGAGAGAGGGGGAGGGAGAGAGAGAGCTAAAGTGAAAGTCGGCTTGAATGTGAATGCAGGAAGGTTAAGTGCACGTCTGGCATGGTATCGTGAAGCAGATAATCTCATGATTCATATTGTACCTTCGTAGCCTGAGACTACAGGTGTCCGAAGAAAGGTGACTCGCTCGCTTCATCTCTTCTTTCATTGTCCTCACTCAATCACCGCTGAGGAAGAGAGCATATTCTATAGTGTGGAAGTGGTGTTGTGTGTGTGTGTGTGGGGGGGATGGGGAAGACAACCAAGATGCTATCCACGTCTATCGTGTATTCGCTGCAATTGTTGGATTCCTAAGGCATGATTATATAACCAGTACAAAATAAACCATGATTCATCCGTCAAACTCGTTATGCTGAGTAGCTACTTTAAAAATATATCATTAGATTCATCACACACTGTATTTGAATTGCAACCATCAAGATATTACACAAAATTCAAATTTCGATTTTTCGATTTTAATTAACGGAATGTCTATTGAACGAGCCTTGTAGCTATATTATTGCACCCCGCATACCCCCTCTGCATCCGTCTCAAACGGAAAAATGTATTTACATGCCATACCCCCCCCCCCCCCCTCCTCAGATCACCAGGACTGAAAATCTTTCATTACTGGGCTGTGTTTTCTGACGATTAATGTTATCCCTATACATAGTATAGGTCTACCCCTTCTCCCATTTCATCGGACCCTCAACCTTCTCATCGCCTCCCTCCCCCTACCCGGTTCCTCAAGCCCAGGCACCTATAGCTCTCATCAACTAGGATGTGCGTATAAGGTCGGTGAAGGTAAAACATTATAGAGGTATGAAGGGTAAACGAGAGAA
This sequence comes from Paracentrotus lividus, assembly GCA_940671915.1. Taxonomy (NCBI): domain Eukaryota; kingdom Metazoa; phylum Echinodermata; class Echinoidea; order Camarodonta; family Echinidae; genus Paracentrotus; species Paracentrotus lividus. The sequence goes on along the minus strand of CALNVZ010003432.1, from coordinate 3,453,154 downwards.
CCACAGGCGTTTACTGTGATGAACAGAACAAGCCAACGGGCGAAAAGAATCAGATTCCCATCGCCTGATTCAGAGAGAGATGGGCGAGAGAAAAGAAAAAAAAGAATGAAAAAAGAGAGATGAAATCACGGTTGGAGCGAGAATTAAAAATGAAAAGAAATAATATCATAAAAGAGAGATGAGAAGGAAAAATGAGAAGAAATACGGTTTGGAGCAGGAGAATAAAAAATTGAAAGAGATATATCATAAGAGAGAGAGAAAGAGAAGAAAATGAGAATGAATACGGTTGTCGAGCGAGAATAAAAATGAAAGAGATAAATCATAGAGAGAGAGAGAGAGAGAGAGAGAGAGAAGGAAATGAGAAATGAATTACGGTTGAGCTAGAATTGAGTGGGTTTAATAATAGATAGAAAGATAGAAAGAGAAAGAGGGAGAGAAAGCGAGAGAGAGAGAGAGAAATAAAGAGAGAGAGAGAGAGGGAGAGAGATAAATGTGAGTGAGGCCATTCATACATATGAAAACGTGAACAATCAAAAAGGACAGTGTTATTTTATACCAAACACGCACAGTTCCACTACAGTGCACTAATAGTCTAGAGCCATTTCTAAAAAAGAGGCCTCTATAAGCTTTTAGAAGCATTTTTAGGTAAAAGTTGGGAACCAGTCTATTTCA
>CALNVZ010003432.1:3432848-3450023 GCA_940671915.1 Paracentrotus lividus | reverse complement strand
TGATAAGCTGGTGCAGGAAGTTCAAACCAAAGAAATCAAGGAAGGGTAGATGACAGGACACGTTACAGTGTAGCGGATGCGGTCATTCCAGCAATATCAGAAGCCCCTGTCCAGAGCTTGTGGTGATAGTTCAATAAGGAGCTGTCTCACAAGAACCAGATTAATGAGGTCCAGGCGTTGTGAAAGATGGACTGAAATTTATCAACAGATGTGCCCTCCAAAGTAATTTGAAGTTGTGGTGCCTGAAGTTTGGGTTCTTCAACTGATGATGGCCACTGATGCTGTACGAAATAGGAATGATGCATAATATTGAAAGGATAGGACAAAGAATATCTGCTAAACACGTTTTAATTTTCCATGCACAACAAACATTAGCATCAATGGACATTTCACAAAGCTTATCCTACCCCTGATCGCTGTTGCGGAGGAGAGGGGTTGAGAGGTGAAGAAGGCTAACATGTTCTAAACATGGATAAGGCAGTTGGCCTCGTGCGGCAAGGAGCTTGGTGTCGATTGGAATGCCTTGAACCACAGTCCTTGTCCTGGAAAGACATATACATGTAGATGATGGAAACGGGTACACCCAAGTTCTTGCTACAAGCCAAGGCCGAGAACGAGACCTGCCACAAATGAGGAAAAGAGGGCTCACACAAGAATATTCTTTCAAATTAATTCCCACGTCTATCTTGAAGAAAGCTCATATACATTACTTGGAAGCACAATGAGATCTTGGGAGTGCTTAACAATGCCCTAGAGAATGCTATCGACAGGGCAGACCTAACCAAAACATCAAATTCCCCTGTGATGATCTCATTCGTAAAGACAGGAATGTACACTCTCCAGAGTCAACAAGAAAGGTAGACCAAACAAAGCTGACTCCTTCGTCTAAGCAAGAAACTGGCAGTTGGTTCAAATGGACCAGCAGATGACATTCTCCAGTGAGATTGTCAATGTGACTAGATATGGTAGTCTGCATGATCCCGGGAGTCTAAGTTGGCATAGCTCTCTGTGAATTGACTCTCCTTTGGGAGGAGATGGCCCATACGTACAACACATCAAAGTATGCTGGACTAACATGTATGACAGGATGCAAGGAGAAGGATGGAAGGTAGACTTCTACCCAGTGTAGATAACCAATTGCTGACAATCTTCCTCTCAAGGATGGAATAAACCAATAGAGGGAAGCTGGCATGGACTTCATGGAGATCGCTACCTGTACAATGTGTTGAATGCACTGGCGTACAATCCATTCCGCTTTCTATTCATCAGGGGGGGGGGGATGGCGCTTTTCTATTATTATGCAATATCCCCCCCCCCTGAAGAAAAACATTCTTTACGGATTTACGCCAGTGGTGAATGTCATCATTCAAACATTGCATTATATTCATTGATCTTTATGTGTCCATTTTGAATAGATTTCGTTCTAAGTCACGTGCAAAAACAAAGAAATACAAAATAAATTTGCATAATAATATAACAAATGAGCGTCGAGATTACATTATATATTTTTTTTACAATGATTTCAAAATGTTGGGAAGGATATCTGAATTATATCTGAATATCTGATATCTGAAGTTGAAAGAACTCTTGAGCTAATTTGATCAGTTTACCCATTGTTTATAGCATGTAGTCTCAAACATGCTTAATTTTGAATAATAAATTGGTTTTGAAACACAAAATTGATTATTTTCTTAAATTCTTATGCTCAGTCGAGCAAGTTTACCTAATAATCCAATGTGACTACAAAATAATGCGGCCATTACGAAGTTAAAAAGTGGATACAACCAGGAAGGAGTGTAGACATAAGGCCTAGCTAAAAAATGGTCAATTTGGCAGCCTTTTTGTTTATGCAAATTAGTGTGTTGAAAACGTAAAAAGCAGCTTGGGAACTTACAATGTAGTCTTATCATACTAAAAACACTTAAATTATGTGTAAACTAGAACCGTTCCAACTCTAACTAAAGGTTGAAGAACTCTTGAAGCCTAATTTGATTCAAGTTTAGAGCAGAAGGTCGCAAACATGCATAAATTTGCATAATTAATGAATTTAGAAACATCAAATTGATTTTTCTTAAATTGTTAATACTCAGTCTAGCACAGTTACATAATAATCAATGTGAGTGCAAATATGCGCCCATTAAAAAGTGAATATAACCAGGAAGGATTGGAGATACATAGTAAGCTCGAAAATGGTCGAATTTTGCGGCTATTTGTTTATGCAAATTAGGTGGTTAGAACGTAAAAAAATCGGCTTGGGAACCGTTCTTATCAGACTCAACACACTGATTATGTGAAATAGACCAGTTCCCAACTTTTAACCTAAACTTTAACTCTTGAGCTAATTGATTCAAGTTATAGCCCTTTGTAGCATATAAGGTCGCAAACATGCATAAAATTTGCATAATTAATGAATTTATAAACGTAAAATCGATTATTTATTAATTATAATGTCAGTTTAGCAAGTTTACATAATAATCAATGTAATTGCAAAATAGTTCGGCCGTTACGAGGGTAAAAATTGGACACAACCAGGGAGGAATAGAGACATAAGCTAAAAAAATGGTCCAATTGGCGGCCATTTTGTTTATGCAAATTGAGGTGGTGAAAACGTGAGAAATCGGCTTGGGAACCGGTCTTATCAGATTCAGCACACTGAATTTATGAGAAATGAGACTGGTTCCCAACTTTTTACCTAAAAATGCTTTAAAAGTCATATTTTGCCTAAATGGCTCTAGTCTATTAGGGTAAAAAATATTCTTCCCAAGGTTTTACTTGTTTTATATACATTAACCCTCATAAACCTGTGTGTAACTAAGTAAATGATCTCTCGATTTTTTTATATCCAGTATATCAACAAAACTCCCGTTTTTCGGCATTCCTTCCATTGACAATCGGTGCGTGAAAATGGTTTTCCTAGAAAAGAAGCCCCAACGTTTTCATATGGATTATGAACAAACTATTACGGAAATTGCAATTCATACATGGTGATATTTGGAACGAAAGAAATAAACGAACATCTAGACTAATTCAATTATTTGGACGGTTGGTGTTTGACAACAAAGGGTATGGAAACAAATTTGAATTTGAAATTGAAAAAGCGTTTGAAATCTAGGGTAGATGTGAACATAGCTTTAAAAAAGAAGACATATTTTTAAAAGTTAAATCGGAAAAAAAAAATTGATTTAAAATCGAAAAACATTTCAAATCAAGGGTAGATGTAAATATAAAGATTACTAAAATCCTGAATAACACTCAATCTAGTGTCGATTTGAACACAGTAAAAGATCATTTGAAATTTGAAATTGAAAACCATTCGAAATCTACGGCAGATTTGAACAAAGCAAAAAATTATTTGAAAAGTGAAATTAATTGAACTTGAAAAAAAAATTGAAATCAAGGTTAAATGTGAAAGGATGAAGAAAGAGAAAATCTATCTTAAATATCTATATCCAGTAGTCCTGCATGCCATGACTTACTACCACAACTGAGCTTTCCTTTCCCGCGTCATTTTTCTCAACTGTATTTGGCGCGCTTGATCACGCTTCATTAAAACCAGTTGGTTTTGCTGCTATCCTTATCGGGTCAGTTGTTTTATGAGATGCATTCCTGCCACCATCGTGTACCAAAGCTATTCATGAAGTAACGTAAGCATGGAAACTTAATAACATTGCATATGAAAAGCAGGGCCGATAAAAGTAATTTCATATTTTATTTCACTTTTATACAAATATAGTTTTATAAAAATACATACTGTTCGTACGTCTCTTCCTGTATGCCCTTTTACTTATCCCCTTACTCGAGTCCAGTCTTTCATCTCCCATTCTCTCCCCCTCCCTCCCTTCCCCCTTCTCTCTCTCTCTCTCTCTCTCCCTCTCTCTCTCTCTCTCTCTCTCTCTCTCTCTCTCTCTCTCTCTCTCTCTCTCTCTCTTTGTCTTCCTCTCTTGCACTGTCTCTCTCCCACTCTCTCTCCATCTATCTCTCTCCTTATCTCTTACTAATATCTTCTTTATATCCCTTTCTATTCGTCAATTCTCATTCCTTCGCTTTCTCTCTCTCTCTCTCTCTCTCTCTCTCTCTCTCTCTCTCTTTCTTTCTCTCCTATCCTATTTTCCCCTTTCCATTTTTATCTTAATTTCTTATAGTCTCCTTTCTCTCCCTCTCTCATCAAACAAACTTAATCACTACAAATCATAATATAAAAGATCAAGTTTTTGGTTTTATCAAATAACTTTTTAAAACATGATAAATTACATTTTATAACAGCAAGTCATTAAACGAATTTCATCATGTTTCTTTATCTGTTTGTTTCATCCAACTAATATAAAACTTTAATTTGTTCGTTCATGCAGGGGCTACTCAAAAAGACGATGGCCATTTCTGGTCATTTCTCACAATTCGAAAACATGACGATAATTCATTTTTCAATGAACACAAATGTAAAATGACAAAATTAATGATCCAATAAGACCATTAACTACAGAGCAAATAAAAGGAATATAAATCTCCTGCTTTCAGCTTAATACAAGGCATGATAGCATATACAGGTAATATCCGTCGCATTTGTGTTTTATGACGAGCTTCGCTGTAAAGCCCATCTAATTTAAAATATGAGGGAGAAAGGGTAGAGATTAAAAAATGATAAATCCCTTTCTTTATGTCAATAGACAGTCAATAAAGTCCTTGTCCGAGATTCATTCATCATTATAATGTTCTTCCCCAAGGGCCCATAATAATGATAAGTGTATGAGATGATGATATCATAATAAAAATTATATCATTATTACATGACGGTTTAAACAAAGCAACTTACAGTATAATAGATGGAAACATAGGTACATCATTAAGGAAATGATCTTAAATTTTTAATATGTTTATTTAACAAATAAAGCCTTTATACAAACTGTACACATCGTACTTTAATATGAAACTTCACAAGAAGAACTTCTATCTCAATTTAATATTGATTAGTGTATAAAGTTTTTTTTTTTTTTAATTTCATCGTTTACGCATCATGTTGAGTCCTTTATTAATAACTAAATTCAGATTCATTGTACTTTAACAGAACATAAACAAACAGAATATAATTTATTGAGAAAATGAGTACCAGTGCTAATAAAAGAAATACAATACAAGGAAGAGAGATAAAAAAATAAATAAGGAGAGTGATTTAAGAAGAAAAAAAAAGGAAGAGAAAGAGAGAGACAGAGAACGAGAATGGAAACAAAATAAATGAAATGAAAGAGGTATCAATACGTTCATCTGTCAGTTTAAATTTGTAAAATCTGCACATCCTCTTTAATGAATGGATATACTCATATCTTTCTTTGTTTATTTCAAACTATATGCAAATACCTAAAACACAGAAATTATGCTCGGGTATTTTCATGTTTTTGACTACCAATACGCCTCATTCCGAAGCAAAAACAACAACACAATCAACCCACTTTCCCTGTTTTCTACGACCCTCTAATACTAAATCACCCTCGGGCGTAAGACGAAGGTGGGCAAGTCAAAAATTATTATTTTTGGCGGGAATTGATCCGTGGGTAAATATAAAGCACCCACTTGTCTCGGGGAGTCTAATCCTTCACATCAAAAGGCTGGACACTGGATATCGATCAGACCCAACCGATCGATCGCTAGCTCACAATCACGGCGCGTTCTGACTTGTGTGGGCATGTGAGAGGAATGGAAGCACATCTCTCTATCAAGCAACGTCAATTATTTAATTGAATGAAACTTATTCCGCCTGTAGAATAATGTTCAAATAACGTTATTCCTCTAGCAGTGATTACCGTATCTTCATATTGTGATCGACAGTCAGTGGATATTAATCAAGACTACACTCTAAACCCTGAAGTGCTGTTTTTAGCGCTTTAGAGGCTGAAATTAACACTTTTTTTAAGAGCTTGTATAGTGACTGCACTCAAAATGCTTTTTAACTGCACTGTTTTAGCACGTTTACTTGAGCTGAACTTTCAGCAAAAATGGGCAAAAATGGCGTGACTTCGTTGGGATTCGAACCTGGGTCCCCTGTATGAGAAGCGCTTTAGCACGTTAAACCAATTCACATCTCACGATTGCTAGCAGATCCAAATTTTTCATGATGAACTTTCTTCAAAGTTGCCATAATTATCTACTATGCTTTCATAATTAAAGCGACATTGAACATTTTTTGTCGACAAATTAGCACTTGGGTAAGTGTTAAACAGCACTTCAGGTGCTGATTTAGCACTTCAAGTGCAGTCACTATACGAGCACCCATAAATGAGCACTTCAGTTTTTAGAGTGTATGTACACCACAGACTGCATATTGACAAACTTTCTAAGCGAAAAGTTCGAGTATGTGAATGCCGAATGACGTTGTCGTGGTAGCGGGGTCTCGAATCCCGTACTTTGTTATCAACAATCCAGTGACCACATGGTGACGTCATTTTGGTCAATTATCTAGCTTTCTGATTACCAATATTTAAGCCCTTGCATGAGGTTTGACCTGAATACGTTGCATCAACGGACTGGTGTGATCACGGTGCAAACATTATTCAACACGAGAATGTAAACATTTTGTAGGACCAACACCCATCATACTACGGTACACCACAACATCTATACAAACATTTGGCCATACCTAAAAATACATGGGCTGTAATTGGATGAAAACGGAATGACGTTGTTGCTATGACAAAGATTCAAACTCTGTGTCCTGCAAAAGTCTGATTAGTTTTCTACGATTTAGTTAATATGGTATAGGGATTCGAACCCTTTAATCATTGTGATACAAAGGAACACTAGACCTCTCGATCACATAGCGTTACAATCATTTGACTAAAGAAAATTGGGTGTGAATGGATAAACATCAAATAATATAGTTAGTACCGTAAGGATTCGAACCTCAGTCCTTCTGATCCAAACCACTCGACCACATCCCTTCAGAATGTTTTCAGGGTGAGACTCGATTGTGTGAACGTGAGTTTACAAGTGGGTCTGTCAGCGGCTACGTATTGTGGCGCACCGCCGCGTCCCAGTTTCCAAGCCGTCAATTCGGCGTTGATGTATTTGACGGTTTGCGGGAGACGAGTTTATTTCAGGTTATAGGAAAAGAAGATAATGAAAAACACGGAAATCAAAATGTGTTTGAGGAAGAGTGTCTTTGGGAAGTTTCAAATAAGAAGATATATCAAATATATCATATATAAGATACTGTATACAAGAGAGAGAAGGAGAGAGAGAGAGAGCGAGAGAAAGAGAGAGGGAGAGAGGGAGATAGAGAGGGGAGAGAGAGAGAGAGAGAGAGAGAGAGAAGGGGGGGGAGAGAATACCCCCCCCCTAAAAAAAACAAAAAAAAAAAAAAAGGGTAAATAGACAAATACAAATGTGCAAATAAGGATGTGCGGATAACAAAATAAAATAAATATGAATATTGAAAAAAAAATACAAGCATTTATGAAAAGCAAAGTAAAGAAAATTGTCAAAAACAGTTGAAGAGAATATGAATTTAAAGATAAAAATGTTTTAAACAAGTGCATGAACATAATCACGAATTACAGACCGAAGTCGTCAAATGGATAAAAGGAAAGAGAATGAGACAGAAAAAGACAGAGACTAAAACAAACGAACAAAATAAGAGACAGCTAGAGCATTGTAGAGGTGGAGGGATATTTATTGTAACTGTAGAAGAGAAAGGAAGAGACAGAGAGAGGTGGAGACTGATGGAAAGAGGGAAATACGCGAAGTTATTTCCTCCTTCCCTAATTGGATGACGGTTATGAACGAAGTTTTCTCATCACTTACATCAAATATAAGCTTCACCACAAGAATGGAGCCATATTTTTATCCAATCAAGATGAGATTGCATTTCTCTGAAATCATTATTCCCGCATGTTTATCTAGGTCTTCATCTAAACACCACAAAATAATCAAGCATGACAGCTTTGCTTCAAGCCCGACCACAAACATATTCTTTTCCAAATTAAACATAAAGTGCCTGTTTCTAATCCGGTAAACCAACATAAATATGATTTTAGACAGCAACAACCCTTCGGGTCAAAATCGTAAATGGAATCAATCTATTTTTGATTTTTGAACCGTATCGCTTTCAGTGGTTTAATAAGAAAATCAGAAATAGCACAATTAATTTTTCCTTTTATATGAAATTACCCTCGAGAGAACAAAGAAACAGCTACGTGACCATTTGTGTTTGTTTATTATAATTTGAAAATTAGAATGAGATTTTTCTTTGAGATTATATTTAGAAACTTTAATCTATAATGAAACTTACTAGACATTCAAAGGAAATTGCACTTAACCACGACTGTAATGTATTTACTGTTGATTATGATGTAATTAGAATGTGGATATCTTTTTTAAAGAACGTCTTGTTGTTAGTTGGCCCTTGTTTTTTTTTTTCTTCTTCTTCTTCTTCTTTTCTTTGTTTTGTTTTGTTTTTTGAGTGGGAAGTTTGATAACTATTACAAAATACAAAGTGAACATGCCAGATTTAGCTCAAAACTTAATGGGGAAAATAGCAAAAAATGGTGACTGATATAAAATTAGGTTAAACTGCAAACGATTTTTGAAAAATAGCATAACAAGGGGAATTAATTATTACAACATAACGGCATAATCATATCAAGAAATGGCGATAAAAAAAACCACGAAGACAGTAAAGGAGGCTGTTAGATAAAATGGTTATCTACAGTAGATATTAATATACTAATTTAAAGCATTATAGAATGGTAGAGGCTTTCAATCATTTGAAAAGGCTCATATAAGTAGGGCCCTGTCTACAAGCAGATCAATGCTTCTTTAGGGTCCTAACCATTATTATTTTGTATGTTCAATGTATTGTTTTTTATTAGTCGTTGAATAAATTTGAATGGAATTGAATTGAATTCATTATAATAACGCACAATATGCAAGTGCATAAACTTGAAAGGCCTACTTACAGCAAATAACACTTAATGTGAGAATGAGACAAGTTCCAATTATCATATATACAGAAATTCCCGCACAATTGAAACTGTGTAACACCCTTGTTGTTTGAGAACTGCATCAACAAACCTATTAAATGGATCAAATTACTGCGAAAATCAAATCAGAGTTAAAAGGGCTTATTGGAATATTTGATTTAGATTTCACGTTTCTGGTTAAGAGTAAAACTTCGAAAACACATGATATTATGTTATAACATCTCATATTTGTGTGGGGGGGGGTAGTGGAGTGTGGAGCTTTGACATTACGCACATTATGAGTAAAGCTACAAAGGGTTTGCCGAATCGGTGCCACATTTAATTTTGATTCGGTCTCTTCTCTATCGATTATTCCTTTCTTTTGTTACGAACACACACATAGGGTGACAATTATTGGACGCCAACATTCACATAGACGAGACTTTAGATTAATTTGTCCTGTTGTGGGACGTCCCCGACAAATAATTACTTTCCATGGCTTTTCAAGCATTTCTCCACAAATGATTGCGATTTCATGCTGGCTGCAAAAAAGGAATGGATGTGCAAAGATTAAAAATGCCGCGGGGCGCGCGAGTTAGGTGAATGAGAACTCCGTTTTTAATGGTGGTTTAATTGCACTGTCGAGAGTGCAAGGACGGGAAGGGGGGGGGTGGGTAAATTCAACTATTTATGACGAATTGAGGATGCCGATTGATGTTTTTCTGTAAGTTCCACTCAAGGGACATAAGGGTCTTAATCAGGTATTTGGGAAAATTCCAAAGCAAGCAAAATTGTTATCCTTATGTTTAAGTTAATAGGAGGTAAATTTTTTAGTACCTCATGTGATTTCAAATCTACAAATATACATGTACACTAATTAGAAATATAATAATATTTAGAAGGGAAAAAAAAAAAAAACATGCATGTTGTAAAGTATTTTATCGGATTTTCATATTATTGTACTGTTTGCTTGGAATCCAAATCCTAGAAGAGTAATTATCTGTGGAAAGCTCAGCTTGAAATTAAATGCGAACTATAAATGTACCTATACCCATATGGCTCCTCCCATTTCACTATCCGCCCCTCCCCCGGTGCGTATTTCACCCCCGGCAGCCAGCCCGCCCAGCTAAAGTAGTAGAGTTGTTTGCTAGGCTTTCGAGCTGCATACTAAGTAAGTGCATAGACGGGAACAAGGACTGTATCTTACTGCCAGCGTCCTCTCTCTGATGTTCGTGATCTGCATGACTGCCATTTCTCCAAATTAAGAGACAAAGATTGATTACCATCTAGAAGACGAAATACAGGAGTTCTGCGTAAAATCAAGAGCACGCCATACTAGATGTAGGGGAGTTTATGTACAACGTGTACTATTTGAAATAATGGGACTTTATGCGTAAAATTGAGAGCGTGAATTATTTAAATTATGCTGTAAATAATGGACTTCGTGGATAAATTAGAGAACGTAAATCTGCCCTTCTGGATATGAGAGTCAGAGTGTTGATATTTTGAGATAGAGAACGTAATATATAAAACGAGGGCTCTTGGTTAAAATACATAATGGAAATTATACTCCTAACATTTGAGCATAAAAGATAGAGAACGTAAATTATACTGCTATTTTCCTGGCGTTTGTGCGTAAAAGCTAAACCGCTTTAAAGACCACAATCCAAATAAAATACAACCAAGAATCAATTGAGAGCGAATTAAAAATAGAACATAACATAAATACACAAAAAGGAAATTCACGTTTTATTTCATTATTCATAAAAGAGGAGGTCAAACCTTCATATTTACCTACACCGTTAACCGGTTTCAGAGTTTGAATAAAAATTATTAGCCAAAAATGAAGCTCTGCTCTCTTTTACCGTGATCTGTTGAAGGCTTTTCCTCAATAAAATCTCCTATGCCGGTGCATGAAGAAAGCCACTTTTCTTTCCACACCGATATAACACCCTTTCCCCTTTTGCCTATTTTCTCTCAATCGATTCGTGTATATCCTGTCTTGGTAACATTAGCCATATTCCAATGACGAATGTTTTATTTTTCGGAGAAAATGACCTTTGTCGACCTTGCCCTTCTCTCGAAGTTTCTTTCCTTTTTTATATTTTTAGCTCAAATATGCCGCCAAGGATAAAAGTGGCATACAAATTCAAAATTTAATTAATCTTCCTTTTTTTTCAAAAAGAGTCCATAAATTTGAAGGAATGAATCAATAGTCTATATAGAGGGGGTCGATATTTGTATGCCATCGCACCCCCCCCCCCGCATCCCTTTATTGAAGATATACGTTTCATATGCACGGATTTATTATTATTTTTTTTCTTTCTTTTTCTTCTTTTTTAAAATCAAGATCCCTGAAGATTAGATCTAATTTTAAACATTGATTAGTCTCTATTCACAGACGTTTAATTTTTTTCCAAATCATTTTAATTCAGAGAAAGTAATGAATTTATATTTTTTGTAATATCCAACCACCAATTTGAAAGTGATTTGATATAAACGTTCACTTTTTTCGGGCACACTTTGATCAGGGCAAAACTTTCGCTATTTTTATAACAAATGCGGTAGATTGTATAGCCATGAAATGACCGCTCTTTTTCAGATATTTTTGTGTGTATGCACGCGCATGCCAAATATTCTTTCAACCAGTTTGCACTGTGGGTCTCTATGGGCTGTAAACCCATCGCCTCTACCATTCTCATCCTACTGATTAATGCTTCCACACGTCCAGTCCTAAATGTTTTCCATAGTCACGAACTAACGAAATAAATGTTTACCCAGCAATCCCTCAAAAGCGGGACGAAGCCCCTGCTCTTGACGGTACTTCAGAGGGGGGGAAATGGAGGAATTAAAGCGTTCGGATGTCGTTTAGCGCGGATGAGCAAAACGAGTGACTGCTCCTGTATTTATTTAAAAAGCACGTGTTTGCCATGCGGTATATTATTATGGAATAAAAGTTGTTTCAGAAACGGGTCGTTTTGCTTCTTCAGATTCGCTCTGTATGGTGGCTGCAAACCGATTCGGCAATTTGAAAACTATGTGTTGGTTGTTTTGATCTATAAACTTGGAATCGAATATTCTTCTAGTGTATTCGTGGAATTTGGTGCTCCCGTATTTTTGAAGGATGCGCTTGGTAAATGAAAAGGGAGAAAAGAAGGAATAAGATTGGAAACAAAAATGAAGTTAAAAAAAAAAAAAAAAAAAAAAAAAAAAAAGGAAACAATTTCGGATCCAGGATTGAAAAGAGGGGTGCCTCAGAAAATTGTCGAAAGCTAACCTGACTGGTTTGCAATAGGGACCCCCCCCGCGCCTTGATCCTGCCACGGGAAGCGGAATGGATGAAAGCGTTGATTGGGATAAACATGATAAAGGCCAAGGAATGACATGAAAACCCTTTTACTTGAACCATGAAAACCCTTTTACTTGAACCATGAATTAATTGAAGCTTGGTCGAATCTTTAACTTGTCAGCAACTTATGACCGTCCATCTTAATAAGGGAGACATTAACCACTGGAGAGTGAAATCTTTGAGGTCAGTAGAATTAATTTCAATAGTACGAATATGAATTCATTAATATAATTTGATTGATGATGGCACATACCATGAGAAACAAAGCGATTCTTGAATAAGGTCATCAACTTGTTTCCTCCTATTTTTCGTAGAATATATACCTTGGCATTATGAGGCCCAGTTACAACCGGTAATGTCGCAGCGACCCATAATGTCACATCAACGCATTATTTCCGTCTGGGTCCAACAGTTGACGTCACAATTCGAAAGACATGACTGGGATTCGATCCTCGGTCCGATCCTTATGAGTTTCGAGGATAATTTTCTTTTTTCGATAATGTATTCAATTCAATTTTTTTTTCTCTAAATAGGTCTACAAACTGATAAAAATCGGACTGAGGTTCGAATCCCAGTCACGGCTTTCGGATGGTGACGTCAAAATTGGTCCCACAAGTAAATAATGCGTTGCTGTGACATTATTCGTCCCGTCAACATTACCGGTCGTAACAGGCCCTATGCCATTATCACCAACGGGAAATAGACCACACTGTATGTAAATATTTCAGACATGTCAGAGTGTCAATGCAGCGAAGTGAATATGCATGCTGAATTGAACATAACTTCATTTTATCCTCGGTGCAATTCGAAAGGTGCGACCTGGAATATAAACCTCACCAAATTGGCAAAATGATGATGGAATCCGCACTGTTAGAAAATATTAAACAAGTTGTTTAAAATCTTAAACAACTGCGTGTTAACCGGTGAATCGCACAACGTTGTTTAAAAATTAAACAACCTGTAGTTGTTTAAAACTTTAATACTCTTGTTGTTTAAAAGTTTCAACAACCTGTTGTTTAATGGTTGTTTAAAATATCAACAGTATTGTTTAAAATATCAACAGTATTGTTTAACGCTTCTCTCCAAAAATAAAAACTCCAACTTTTGGTTAACGCGACCGGGTATCGAACTCACGACCCTTCGATTATAAAGTAGACGCTCTATCCACTGAGCCAACACATCAGTACATACACTTAGTTAATGTGTGAGGCATACGTCCTTCGCCATGATTGAAATGTTGCTCCGATTTTATCTTGCATGTAACGAGTGATGCCATTAGCTCATGACTACCACGTGACATTTGCCTCGGCCTGTTTAAACAAAACTGTTTAATATCTAAACTCTAATCTCTAAACAGGTCTTTTTTAAGGCTATAAAACGTCGCTTTTCCGGTTTTAAACAACAGTGTTTAAATATTAAACAAGAATGTTTAACTTTTAAACCAACAGTTTTTTAAACAGCGAAATTTTTAAACCGTGTTCTAACAGTGCGTGACAGACAATAAAAACACATCCATTAGGGCATTATTACGAATGAGATTGAGTGAGAATACACAGGGGGGGGGGGGTACATTGGGCTCCATTTTTTTCCCCTGTCATTTATCATAGCTTAAAATAGATTTCCATCAAAACTTCAGGCGATGTCCTTTGACCTTTGTAAAGAGACATGGACTTTTATGTACATTGTCATACCATGCAAAAAGGACGTAGCTCCTGCGAATACTTTCGAACGATTAGAGGTTAATTGGCTGGAAAGACACCTTTTCCCCGCATGTTCACAATGATAGCCTACACACAAAAAATGAGAACTAGTTTCCATGAGTAAAACCCGTTTGCTACTCTTGGAGGCGAGTGCTTTTATTCGTATATCACGTATTTTTACTTCAAGAATCTGTGTTTCTGTTAAAGTATATCACCCGCTCTTCCAGAACATGTAAATTTAGCGTAAGGGGTACTCAGAAGAAATATTGAAGTATATATACACAATAAATTTTTGTCTTGAGTATCCCTTAGTAACTTTACATGTTCATTACGTAAAACAATTGTGCCAACGTGAGTTTCTCTTCACTTGGTACGGCCTTGGTGGATGATCGGGTGAAAACACTAACAATCAAGTAAAGTGAGAAATTGCTGAGAAATTCTATATAGCTCTGTATTCATAGATGGTAAACTACGAACACGCTTCGTAGCGTCTCAAAGTCTCGTGAAAGTCTTTGAGAGCTGGCTATGCGGTACTTTTACATGTTGCGCCCGGTACGTGCTCTATCCAGGATCAGCCGAGTAACGGAACATATACTACAGAGACTGCTGACGAGGTATGTTCTACGCATTACCGTACGTACATTGTGCAATTTAACTTTTCGTTATCGAGCGAATACCCATGGCATGCTTGCATGCTTGCTGATCATAGCACGTATATGCGTAATCTTTGTTATCGAGTAACTCCTGCAAAGTGAATCTAGAGCTTTACTGGTTTCACTCTTTCCACTTACCGTGCCAAAGAAGAACTACGTTCACACATATACTCGCTCATTATTCTTCGTTCTTCTCCTGATTTTGTCTTTTGTTCATTTAGATGAGTATACGGGAGATATAGTAAGAATTAAGATGATAAAAGAGCTTTCTTGAACGTGAGACGGTATCGCTGGAGGGGAAGACAAGATTATATGCGTGAAACATTACGAGAGTTATAATATTTGCCGCACTATACAGGGTAAGCCTAGGAGAGGCGAGAGCGTGCATGCTCTTGTCTTTGGGTGAGTCCTATTCCTTTTTGTTTGTTTGTTTGCCTGTTTTATAACAATTGCATATTTGGAATGGTTCCGATGATATACATGTCGTCTGAATAACACTAACAGCTGACTTACCATGCATGGATTCTCCCATTACTTTGTCAGTCATGTACACATTTGAGTTTGATGCATTGATGTGAGTAATGCAAATGTATTGGTTGTGTGAAATTGTGCTCTGAAGGTGACGGCAATGCGTGTATGGTTTGAGTGAAATGATGCACTGACTGTGTACTATCAGCGGAACAATTCCAAATATCATTATAAAGAACAGGCAAACAAACAAAACAAAAAAGGAATAAGGACTCACCTAGTGAGTAACCTTTACATACTCAGAAGGATGCAGGTTTTTGGAGGGGTACGGGAGTAGAGTGTTGCAAGGGCCACTCATCACAAGCAGTTGATGAATTTGTGCACCTTTACTTACTGACTCTCTGAGATATGTAAAGGGCGTAACTCTCTAGAATTAGTTTGTGCAACTGTACTAAAAACAATTAGTGTATGCTAGCTCAATAATGAGTTAATTAAATAGGGGAACTGCATTTGGTGTGTCACTATATTAGTCAAATCAAAAAATACTCGATTAGGATGCGGTTTTCAAAGTAGCTAGGTATAGTTGAGTGAAAGCTACTCATGGATGTGTGTCACTATATAGTCAAAAATACTTGGATATTTGAGTTTGATCACTCATATATGCAAGTTCTCATTTTTTGTGTGTATGTGTATACCTACACGTGTCCACTCGTAGACAGAGTCGAAATATTCAGCATTTTTATCTTTATTGAGCGAAAAGGTGGTGCTCTCTGACAGCGGGTGAAACGGCTGATCTGAAACTCACTCGAACATGGTAACTTACCACTAGATTTGGAGTGAAAGCTTATTCACTCTAAAATGTAACTTACTTTTAGAGTATATGGCTTTACGTCCTTCTGTTTCCCATTCGATTATGCTACATTGCCACTCCCTTACTTTTGCAAGTAAGACTAAAGAATGCAACACGATTGATTAATTAATTTCCCCGAGCTTAACACATTAATTTTAAACACGTTATATATCGTTCGCAAATTTCAATCAATTAGTTAATCGAGTTGTATTATGAAGAGCTTTAAATCTTTAATCAAATTATGAGAAAATAGGTCATTTCATTAAGAGTCATTTTTGCTTTGTTAGAGAGGATTTAAATTGTGTGTTTTTAGTGCATTTTTATCTCTCCCCCCCCTTTTTTTTTATATGAAGGAGTTAAAATCCGTCTGGTTCTCAACGAGCAATAACATGAAAATATTGAAATAGATACAGTGAAGTCTAGATTGAAATGGTAAACCATGCAGATTAAAAGAGTGTCCTGTTTCCGTTGGACATCCTATTTCCGTTCGAGGGTGGTTTGGTAATTACTCCTACCAAAAACCATCCTTTCCATTTCAAAATGGAGCCAAGGAAAGATGATACAACAGACTATAATACAAATAGGTCAATAGGAAGAGGGGGTTCTTAATATAGGGGTAAATTAACGGGACATAGATAAACCCGGTGGCCGGTGAGGGGGGGGGGGGTAGTGCAGCATACAGAATAGTATAGGACACATATAACAAATAGGCATAGGACAGGGGGTTTCTTTATAGGGGTAAATAAACGGGACATATTAAGGGGTTTCTTTATAGGGGTTAAATAAACGGGACATAGTTTAACGCGGTGACGGTGGGGGGTGGCGGGGGGGGTTATGCAGGCAGATAATATAGCACAACTTTAATACAAATAGGACATAGGAAGGGGGTTTCCTTAAAAGGGTTTAAAAAACGGGACATAGAATAAAAAACCGGTGGATGGGGGGGGTATGTAGGCAAGGTGAAATAACAGGCACACTATCATCATACAACTAGGTCATAGGAAGGGGGGGGGTTTCCTTAATTAGGGGGTACATGCAAAGGGACATGTATAAAGAGGGTGGCTACAAGCCTGGTGCGAAGGTTGGGATGGTTTTACAACGAATTAAGTATATGGCCAAATTGGTTCTCAATCACGTTTACATGGAACGCTAGGCTCACCTTAATAATAAGATTTACATTGTTATTGTTGACATTTTGCTAATATTC
>CALNVZ010003432.1:3418971-3432004 GCA_940671915.1 Paracentrotus lividus | reverse complement strand
CGTACTGATCCTGAGTGATTAGAAGAAGATTGATGACGACCAAACCCATTTCCAATTTGAAATCTATTGATATTCCCCTTGCGACATGGGATCTTCCTCAGGCAGTTAAAATACTGAAGGAATAACTTTATTCTGTATTTACCACCCTTTTCAGTTAACCTAGGTGGTTAACGGATGGCTACTGGACTTCCAATTAACTCGGTTCATATAGGTTGAACACCTCTATGCTTTCATTCAAGAGGTTCACACAAGTCTGTTCACCATCTCATCTCCTGCTCTCTCTTCTCTCCGCTCTCTCTCTCTCTTCAATTCCTATCCTTCTCCCTCTATATCTCTTTTTTTTCTCATATTTTTTTTTTGTTTAATGTTTGTTGTTTGTGTGTTTAGTAGCTTGTTTATTTTTTCGATCGTATATTTCATATCTACCGTAGATTTCAATAACCCCGGAATTCCAAAGCGCCCTTTAAAAACTAACAGGGAACTTAAACTCATACACCCCCTCCCAACTCCCCTTTCTATCTACCTCTTGCCCCCCGCCCCCCCCCCCCCCAGGTCTCCTAACTCTGTAGTTCACTCTTTCTGGCTACTAGCTTCCGCTCAGGATGAAACCTCTACGCTTTTCATTAGAGGGTTATCACTTTTTCTTTTAAATAAAGCGATCATCACTCACCACTTCTTCTTCTCTTTCTTATTTCTCTCGCTTTCTGTCTTTTTTTCCTCCTCCTTCCTCTTTCCTTTTTTTTTCGATCTCTAATTATATCTACCGTAGATTTCAAGGACCATGCACGAATGCAACACAGTCCTTAAGAGATAACAATGAACTTAAAAGCGTAAACATATACCACCAACCCCCCCCCTTTTTTTTCCATCTCTCTCTCTCTCTCTCTCTCTCTCTCTCTCTCTCTTGTTGTGCATCTTTCTAACTGTATATCCACATATGCAGTAAATTTCAATTACTCTGAGATGAACAGAAATCACCCTCTCTCTCTATCTCTCTCTTTTCTTCTTCTTCTTCTTCTTCTTTCTCTCCTCCCCTTCTCTCCAACATCTACCCCATTTCTTTATGTGTTGATTTTTTCCTTTTGTATAAATTCCATATTTTTCTCTACCTCCCCTTTTCCATCTCTCTCTCTCTCTCTCTCTATCTCTTTCTCTTTCACCTACCAAGCTCTATGGAAGACCATCGCATTTGCTTACAATGTGCTCATATTTTAAATTCTTCTCTCCTCGGTATATTCCCCCGTCTGTAGACCTTTTCGTTTTTCCTTTCCATTACCAGTATCCACCAGCTGTAGCAGGTGGTCGAGGTAGTACTGTACTTTCAAGCGTGTTCATGCACCAATCCACACGTAAATAGTTGTCCAGCAACGTGCTAGTATTCCAAATAGGCTATACGGTATGATACAGTAAAAAAAAGGAAAATATATATATATATATATAGGCGAAATGAACGTAGCTCTCATTCATTTCGCCTATACTAAATAAAAGATGGTTCACTGCATAGCACGTTATTCAAGGGCCCGTTTTCACTAATATATATATATATATATATATATATATTATTATATTAATATTGATTGTTTGTAATATTGTATTGTAATATTGTGGTATGCGATAGGGAAATTATACGTAATGTTTCCAGCAAATATTCGGGTAGGCGATGCCAGACTACTACTATTACTACTACTACTACTACTACTACTACTACTACTACTACTACTACTACACTACTACTACTACTACTTCTACTACTATTGATATTTATACTTTTATAACTTATACTGTCCTCCTCCTCTCCCTCTCTCTCTCTCTTTCTCTCTCTCTTAAACACACACAAACTCTCTCTTGCTCTTTTCTCTCTCTCTCTACTCTCTCCGCTTTTTTAAAGGAGGAGTCCGGGCTGAAATGAAAAAGTTGTAAAATAAGTAAAATTCATCAAGCACAAACAGAAATTCATCAAAATCGGATGAAAAATAACAAAGTTATGCATCTTTTAGGTCTTGATTTTTTTTTTAACAGTTCTTGGCAATTGTCTCATTGTCTCATTGAATATTTGAATATTCAAATGAGCAAAATGATGATGTCACAGTCCCCTTACTTCTTGTGTATTTTATTATATGAAATCATATTTATTCTCATTTTTTCATATATTGCGTATACAGAAATCTGTCCCTCATACTGAAATAAGTACAAGCACTTGTGACCTTGAACATTCCACAAGGATTAATCCGTTTTTATGTCCTTGGGCAGAAAATCTTTATAATTGGTATTTCATACAATAAAATACAAAGAAGTAGGGGGACTGAGACATCATCAGTTTGCCAATTTGAAGAACTGTTTCCTAAAAAATTCAAAACCTAAGAAGATTCATAACTTTGCTATTTCTTATCCGATTTTGATGAAATTTTCAGTGTTGTGCTTTTTCGATTTTACTTTATTTTTCTTATAATGCAAACTCCAGCCTGGATGAGTCCTTTAAATTCCTTTTTTTCTTGACCTTACCTTGCATCTAATAAAGCGCGTCTCATTATGGTGATTTTTGGTACTTCATGTATTTGACATTTTACTTGTAGGTCATAATTACAAAGATGGGTCAAAGATGACCCATCTAGTTAATTGACCTCTGAAAACGTGACCAGAGTAATGTCCGAGTAAATAAACAGCTCACTGAAAGCAATCTCACAGATTACTAAAAAGCCAAAAAATACTACCCCAACGCGATAGACAGGGTAACGTCATACTTCGGACTAAAATTGTCTCCGACTAGAAATGGCCCCCTATTGACAAGGTAAATTGAAAGCGATGTGTTTTATACTAATGTCTCATTAATTTAAAGCTTTTAGGACAGGACTTTCGATGATTAAATGAAGTGTTTCGAGGACTCGACCTAATGCTCTGGAAAAAGAAGGAAAATGCCCATCAATCGGGATAAAACTTTCTATTCTTCGAGACATTTCAAGGCTCCCAATCTTTTCATAATTGCTCAAAACCTGTAGTGAAGGAATTTCTCGTCGCTTGCTATAATTATTTTTCATGCCTTAAAAGGCCGACCTTTGAAACTTTGTCGGAAGTGATGAAAACTATGAAATTAATGCGCGCGCTCCGACTCATTTGTATCAAATCTAAATTCGACTTGACATTTTGCACTTTAATTTAAAGTGTCTTCCAGCTGCTCTGAAAGGCGTCTCAAATTCTGTTTATAAACTAAATGCGGAATTTTTGGCAATATCTATCGTCTTGAAACCATGGTAACTCTAGGTAAGGTTAGATGGATGATATTTAGATCGTGATGTCTAGTATTTCTAGACCTTTCAATTAGAGACTTGACTATTTTATGACACCACAAAATGCAATTTGCATTGATTTTAGTTGAGCTAGACAGAGATTATTACGGTTGCAGGAAATGGCTGTATGGGTTATATTCAAGGGAAGTCATGATCAATTAAAAATGTCTTTTTATTAGGGATGGCACCAATGCTAATTAGATGAAATGACAATATTTATGATGTAGGGCCTATTTTTAATGAAATGATTGCGGAAAATGTATTTTACCAATTAGAATAAAGCTACAACTGTAACTTTCCACTCCCGGGAATTATTTGCGCTATTCCTTTTCTAGATTTTTAACACCGAAAAGCCGAGAGTTAAAATAATGTTATCGACATGACAGTTTCGAGAACAATGTTCTAAAATCTACAGTTTATTCAAATCTAAGGGGAAATAGTATCTTGCTGACATTACCCTTCATGTTATATTAATCTGGGTAATGGGTTCAGGAATAATCATGCAAGTAACCCAAGTACCTACATTTCACGAAACTATTGCACAATCCTACACAGTGATACTCATTTTGCAACCATACAGTATATTCAAAGACCTGAACATTAAGTCAAAACTATTCTCAATTATACTTCCATTGTTATCTTGTATTTGATGATGCTTTGGTCATTCGAAACGTCGTATTCGCTTTTATTGAGCTGTGACGTCTAAGGACTAACCGGAATAGATAAATGCCACTCGGGGAATATCTTATGTTCTGCGTTGGCGGCGAACAAAATCTGCTAGGGGAGGAATACAAAGGGTGGGGTTTCTGTCGGGTGACAAAAATCGACTGGAATATGGGCCGCGGAGGGGGAAAAAGAAAGACCACCAATACCATGACGGCATCACCGAAGCTCGAAGAGTTTTGACAACGTTGCCCCTATCATGATAGCGACCGACATGTAAGGTCAAGTGACGGGAGAGAAGAGGACATGGAACTGGAATAAGAGGTCCCCGTGGGCCTGGGTTGTCAGTTAGACGGGCGATGGGATCCCTGCTCCTACATACACGATGCGGTTGTCATAGTAATGGCGTACATTGAGAGGGCCTTCATTGGCGGTCAGTGGTGGTGGTGGGAACATTCTTAAGAGATGGAGACGTTTTCCTTCGCGCTCTTTTCCAAGGGTAATATAAGTACCTTCGCTTCGGAACAAACCACGTGAACTTAGGGACTTGGAGTTTATCTTTCATCCAAGTTCTAAACGTCCCCCTCGGGGAGAATGACATTTCTTGATCAAAAAGTCATTCAATATTCAATAATGATGATGAAGAAACTAATATTTCTTTCTTTTTCTCAGAAGGACTGAGTGTCTTGTACTTTATTTATTGATAACACTGTCACACAATATCTTTCATAGATGATACCAGAGAAGTTAGCTTTTTCACAGAACTTCTGAGTGTTTCATATATTATCGAATGACTTTGTCAAGTTGTCGTCATGATGAAAAGTTATCTTCCATTGTTCTTCAAAATTTAAGAAACGTATTTTGCAGAAAGTGGAATTTCTATCTATCATATGCATGTCTCCCATAAATGCAGGATGCTTTGTTTCTGGCTCCCCTTTTTCACTATGCACTTTGTGCCCCCCCCCCCCCCCCCCACCTTTCCTCCCTCTCTCTCTCTCTCTCTCTCTTTCTCTCTCTATCTCTCTCTCTCTCTCTCTCTCTCTGTGATTATAGGTCGATGACATGTTGTTATCCTGTAGACTCCTAAATTCTTTAACTTGCATCTACGTTTTATAACTATTAGAGCATCTGATTCCCGTAAATATATTGGTTAAAACTTCATTAGACAATTTAGATTTATCCATAAGCCGAGGGTGATATTGAATACGGAATGTATCGCATCTAAATTATCAGTCAAAATACAATTAATTGATTAATGAAAGGTATATATAAACTTAAATAGGCTCTTATTTTCACGAAACGTACTGTAAATAGCCTCTGACGACTAACCCATCTCGATGCATTATGGCAGAAATAGAGCATCCAATTTATTCAAAACATCAATCAGTATCATCAAATCATTGATGAAAACACTCGAAAACAAGCTTCGACTACTTATCCTTCAGAACCTACAAAGCCCAGAACCCTTAATGTGTTGTGACAGAAATGAAATCAGCAATCATCTTTCTCTTCACGTATAACTCCACCATCATTAACTGAGAGAAGTATCATCAAGGAAAACATCTATCATTCGCCTTAAATACTTCTGCATTAATATTCTCTCATCGGACCAAGAGATGAATCATCTAGTGGTCACACCAAATAAACATAGAGGATATCTCACTTCAATGTAATTCAACACTGCTCAGAATGGAATTGGTAATACAAAGTGGTTTTTAGCTATTTTAAGGTTTAACGTAATATGCGGTCGCTGCGATATTTATAGTAAGTAAATGTATTTGTGGTTAGGATAAGTGCAGGTATATTAAGACGTTTTGTTTGGTTTTAATTTACGTTTCTCTTAGATTTGACCCTCTCTGCTTTCATTTCCACTCAAGAACTTAAATTCACCCTCTCAAGGTTGTTTGGAACGTACGTTTTGTAAGATGCATGAGTGACGACAGAAGTGAGGGGAATGAGTACTGGTTTTTCGTACCCCGAAATATTTGGGATTGGGAAAAGACCATCTACTGTTTAAAATTTGGTATAATGTGAAGTTCAACGTCCATTGATTCTGTATTTTTGTTAACTCAGATGATATCCATGGATACATCCTAGTGATATTTTGTTCGGTTGAGGTGATAAAAGCTTCTCTTTCTTTCTTTCTTTTTCTGGCTCTTGTTTGTTTGTTTGTTTGTTTTTGTTACCATTTAACTTTGAAAAAAAAATGTTGTGATACATGTCTGAATGTGTAATAGTGGTTTTAATAATTATGGTAGCTACGGGCTCGGGAAAACTATTCCAAGCCAAAAAACAGGTCTTCCCCGCCATCCCTCTCTCCCTCTCTATCTCTGTCTCTGTCTGTCTGTCTGTCTGTCTGTCTGTCTGTCTCTCTCTCTCTCTCTCTTTCTCTCTCTCTCTCTCTCTCTCTCTCTCTTTCTCTCTCCCTCTCTGTACCTCTCCTCTTATCCTCTTTCTCTATCGTATACACTATATCTCAACAAGCTCATTTCATGTCAATGGTCACTGTAAAGCCTCGAGCTCCTAGTACGGCATTAGAAAGAAAGGCGACGCATCAGAATGCATTATTACAAAACAATATCAACTACATGTAATTAATAATTCAATATCCCCCCCCCCCCCCCCGCTTAAACTTAAACTCGCCTAAGGCGAAAGTGATGCCTATACTGTGGCGTCCCAGAAAAATGTAAACCCAAATTTTAGAGCCTCATATTAAAATTTAATAATTTGTGTGACCTTGAGATTTATTTTATAATAAAGAGTAACTCGTATTCTATTCAACAATACCAAATTTATACCTGTGCCTCTTATGAATAGACTCAAGAAGACTGACCTCAAACAATGAATGAATGATCAGAAAGCCAGGGTTGCTTCTGATAAAACTTGGTACAGGCTATTTTGAGTTCTCAGTTCTCAGGCATCCATGACAGCAGAAGTATAAATTTGATATCATTGGATAGAATATATGTTACTCTTTGTTGTGATATAAGAATTAATGGCAAATAAGTTATATAATTCCAATACGAGGTTCTCCAATTTGGGTTTACTTTTATTTGGGACGCATTGTAGATGATTATACGAAGATGTTAACGACGTGAGAAAAGGAAGTTCATTCTCCGCCCTCTCGACACCAGCCATGTCTACCGGGGGGCTTGGAAACTCTGTACCCCAATGAGTGAAATCGCTAAACATGGTGTTGATGACTTTCCCGAGGCTAAGCTGAATTATGGTCACCATTTATCTTCGATTGGCTTTGAGCAACCAGTGTTAAATCTCCCGGGCCTTTTGTATAATTTCAAACCAGGTCCCCTTCGTTTCCGGTCGATGACATTAAGACGAGCGCCTAGATTTTCATCCGTTTTGACAACTTTGGATTATTTTCGTGATTATTCTGTAGAGGGCAATTACAGGACAACATGCATTGGAATGTAAATTTTAATCATTATGATCAATCTTCTTTTAGGTTTCGTATTCCCTCCGGAGAGGGAGGAGGCTAGACATTTTAATGGATGCATGAAAATGCCCAATATTAATTTTTTGCTGATGTGCTTTTTCATGCCTAACCGCCCGCCCTCCCCCCCCCCCAAAAAAAATGAATAAATAAATTAAAAAAATAAATAAATAAATACACTGTCCGTCATAAAGGTGGAATATTTTTGTGGCGCTATAGCGACATGATTTTGCTCTGACTTTAATTTCTTGAATATTTTTGTCCCTGCTTTTTCTTGTCGGGACCCTGGCTATATCTTGGAAGTTCTCCCAACCCTTCACGTGGACCTTTTTCCAAAAAAGTTTTGTCAACCCCCGTGATGCCCATTTTTGTCATTTTTTCTCATTTTGTGGCCCCTTTTTGTTTTCCCGGCCGATCAAGCCCAACTCAGTCCTACCCCCCAGGAAACGCGACTGAGGTGTATTGTTTTATATTGTTCTTTAAGATAAATCTATATTTCTGGGGACAGGCTTAGGTCTCTTGTCTAGGGGAGGGGTTGAAGTAAGAAACGAAATTGGTGAAAATTCGGAATATTTTATTCCAGCTTTATGCTGAAAACAAAAGAAATGAAAAAAAACCTTAAACCCTTAAATATCATCATTTTCCCCTTAAATTTTGTTTAGCCTTGATGACAAGGCTGTAAATAGTCATTATTGATAATATTTTATTTTGATTTATGTTTGGTTGAGATTTTACAATACAGTTTAGGGAAGATAGAAATTTCCATGGTTTAAAAATGAATAAAATCAATGTTGAACCTCAATCAAAATGAATTTTGACCCCTCCCCTAGACAAAAGAGTCGAGCCTACATCTTGATAAAGAACAGATTTCCACCTCAGACGTATTTCCTTGGGGTATGACTGAGGGGGCCTTGGTGGGTCGCGTGAACAAAAAAGGGCCCCCAAAATAAGATAAATGACGAAAATTGCCATCTTCTGGGGGTGACAAACTTTTTTGAAGAAAAATCCCCGGGAAGGGTTGAGGGAACGTCCAAGATATACCCAGGATCCCAGAAAGTGAAAGCGGTGACAAACACATTCAAGAAATTCTTAACGGAGCAACTTAATGTCGCTTGAGCCAGAAAAAAATATTCCACCTTTATGACGAACAGTGTAAATAAAAAATTAAAAAATCTGTTCATATACGTCTACGTAAGGGCAATAAGTATGATAAAGATGGTTTGGGAATTCGGTTTCAACAGATGAACTCTTCAATAAGTTTGCATTATTCATGCGGTATTTCTTTTCTGTGAAACAAAGAACTGATAGAGTAAAATTTAAAATCACAGATATTCAACATAAGCTCCGTTCGGGAGGGAAATCTTAAAGTACATATATAAGATTTCATAATATTAAGTACATAAGCGCAAGATAATTCATATTCAGCCGTCTCCTTTAATTTCAAAATATTCGCTGCTCGGATGACAAGTCAATTGAAATTAGCAATCAATTGATAATGTACCAAAAATGGTGCATCTCCCTAAACCCTCTTTATAATGCGCTGTATTCATTAAATGAAGGTCACACTGCCAAATTAACCACTTCGCTACCATTTGCGTTAATGTTATTTTTTCATGGATTTGTGTCGGTTCGGAGGCAGTCTGACCGGCGTGTCTCAGGTATGACGTAGATGTCACGTGGGAACTGTTTGAACATGAATGATTTAATGGACTTTCAAATGCCAGTATGCTGGGGATCGATCATAATCTTAAATTATTCATGGTGCCTTCGGTACCCGATGGCTATCGTAAGTTTAAAGGGAAACTAGGGTAGTGGGAAAGATAAATTCAAATATTGTGAGCTTTCCAATTATATTCATGCTATTTAGAGAGAATAGTAAAAAAAAGGGTCCACTGTAAAGGAATGCTCTTTAATTGCCCCAATAATCAAAATATTAAAACAGCCAATGTTCGGGCCGAACATTTGTGTGTAGTCCCATACATGCATTCCCGTGTCTAGTGCATGAGACTCTAAGCACAGTTGGGTTAAATCCTTGTTATTTTGGTGATTCCAAAATCTCACAACACACAGTAATGCTTAGGGGAATTGTTATCAATATTTCCAAAACACTTTAAGACAGCGTCTTTCACATTTCGATTTTATAACTAGCACAATAATTTCACTTTAAACAGGAGCGGTATGTTTCTGCGGCTGATAGGATTAGTATCGTGTTTTACAAGGTGCAATTATGATCAAGGCCAGACGTTCGATCATATTCCTTTAGAATTTTGATGGTAGTAGTGATCGATCTTTGATACATTATTCATAATATTCTTCGGCCGAAATCTTTAGATCTGACCGTGATGGACGATCCATGATCTATTTAATATTTAAGCCCCCTTTTTCGCTTTTACCCACACCAACTCATCCATTAAAACTCTCATCTCACATCTTCTATGTATGCAACTTCAATTCACTTCACTCTTTCTACTTCTATTTCACTTTTCTCTCTAGCTATTTCTCACTTTTATTCCTACTCTCTCTTTATCTATAAATATCTTTTCTTTTATTTCCCTCTTTCTCTTTCCTTCTCCTTCTTTTCTCCCTCTTTACATCTGTCTTCCTTCTTTCTTTCACGTTCTGTACAATTATCTATTTTTACATGCTACATTTCTAATTAACTTTCTTATATTTTCGTATCCATTAGTTTGCTCCCCCCCCCCCCCTCTCTCTCTCTCTCTCTCTCTCTCTCTCTCTCTCTCTCTCTCTCTCTCTCTCTCTCCTGTGTCATTCCTACCGTTCACCTCTACCCTTTTCTCATTTATCTTGCCTTTTAGACTAAAATGGGTATTAAATATATCTATTTTACTCTATCAATGCTAAAAGCAAATGTCGCATGGTCTTTGAAACCAAACGCGTGCTCAAAATACAGATTATGAATAGAGATGAACGTACTACCACTCACCAATAGCTTTCTTAGGGTGACACGATGTTTTCTCCGGCGACAATTTCTCCAGGATTTATTTCGAAATCTCATGCGTGCTCAGAATACAGATCAGTGGGGTGTAACACAAAGACTTACGATTGATTAAAAGTTACGATTGATTTTTTCTTGGTAGCCTCATCATGGACAGGATGCTCAAAAGTTGATGATCTTAATCCTAGCCTTAGCACTAACCCTACTCTTAATCATATCAAAATCTTAATCCATAACTGCACCTGGTTTCCAAATGAGGCTACCAAGAAATAATTAATCGTAACTCTTTATCAATCGTAAGTCTTTGTGTTACACCCCACAAGAGTATAATGAACATACTATCACTTGCCAATATGGTGAAACGGCATTTTCTCCAACGACAATTGCTCCGGGTTTTATTTCGTCTAAGATGTATAGGATTGTGGTTGCAATATGGTTTAAGCATGTTAAGGGTTACGTTTTTGGGATTGTGTATAGTAAAGTCCATGCAGGGTTGAAGTTAGTCATTCAATTATGTATAGAATAATTGTCGGTGGAGCATGGTATCCGTCATAGGATAAACCAAAAGCCCTATATTGTTTCAGGTCTGTTTTTTGTTTTTTTTTTTTTTTGTTTGTTTGTTTGTTTGTTTTTTTTTGGAGGGGGGCTTCGGTTGCATATTACCACTGTAGTGGCCGCAGTTGCAGTGGGAGTAATATTGCAGCAGGACCGAATAAACTACCAATACTTAGTAAACGAACAGCTTTTTAAAAAAAACGTCACATACGCTCGACTGTTATGTAAAAAGCATAACAATGAGTTGTATTAGGAGTAAACAGTGGCAAAGAAGGACCATAAAGCCTACATGCTGACCGCAAGAAAGGAATTAGTTCTTTATCAAAATAATTGGAAGAATACCCTTCTGGCTGTCAATAACGATAATATTATTTTGAGATGTTTTGTGAGGTGTGACTTGGCGCCAAATAGACCGTGATGTGTGCCGTCTGTTTACCGGATTCCTCCATTTCCAGCATGCCTTACAAACTTCAAGATATTACGCATATCCGTCGTTATTACGCTATTACTTCATAGCCGAGTGACACCAGTGAAACCGACTCCAAACCGACCACTAGCTTGCCATTCGTGGTAATACCCCCATTCCACTGACAATCGGACTCTCATCTCGAGCTCACCTGATCCCCAAAATGGCAATTTTGATGAGTTCCGATGAAATCTCACCCGAGGAGCCTGTTTTGGTGACCCTGATTTTTTTATTACCCGCATGAAATCGGATGAAAGACTGGTATCTGCCCGACATCTGTCCGCCGTTTTTATCGGCTTGTCCAATCCATGAATTTGCTTTCGGAGGGTAATTTGGGGGCTATCTGACTCTAAACTGGCACTTCCAACATCTATCTGATACCGATCAAACTCTAATCTAATTAATCAGTCACTACTCGGAGATCGATTGTACATTGACCCGATACTACCAACATTCCACTGTTGGGTTGAAAACGACACTTCTTTTCGAAAAGTTGATAAAAAAACCGCTAATTGCAATAAGTTGAGTACCTGATCACCCAATTTTAATCAGATGTCGGCCAGAGACGTCGGACAGCTGAAAACAATAGAATCTTATACACGTCAGACGGACTGACACATATCCAATATTGACTCGAGGTCGAAAATGGAAATGGTGTCCGGTCAGTCCGATAGCGAACTAAGGCCTGAGCTTAGTTCCCTGACCGGACTATTTTCCCTCTTCGCATGCCGTCCAACACGTCGGGCAAATACCTGATAAACGTCAAACACAAGCCTGACCATCAGACTTTGACATGAGACCACTCGGTGGGCAAGCAGAATGATTAAAAAACGCGTCCGGTTAGTGAACGACCCTCAAAAATTCTCAGTGAAATGGGGGTATAATGTAATATTTTGTATGGTTTGGTGTCGGTGTGGGGTCGGTTTCACTGGTGTGACTCGCTTATAAATAACAGCACCAAAAAAAAACAAAAAACAAAAACAAAACATATACACGCTAAACCACCAGCGTGTTTGTACAGTGTATATTTTGAAGTGTGAGGAAGGGGGTGTTTGGGTTTTTGCCAGACGTGTATCAAATTAAACGTCACCATTCAAATTCGCTCCTGGGAGTCCAACCCGGGTCAGATCTGTTCATGTTTATAGCTTTCACTTGCTAACTGCATGGATGAGCACAACACAAACCTGATTTAGCTAGGAGGAAGGGAAGGGGTGGAAGTTTTTCTCCTCTTGCAATTTTCTCTCACTTGTAATTATGTTCATGTATCTTTTATTCCTGTCCTTTTCTCGTCTGTCTTTATATCTTCTTTATTATATTTACAGCAATACTTTCTTCGCGCTCATTACAGGATTATGGTTACAGGTCTATGCGTTCATTTAAAAGCTACAGTATATAGTCAGTTAGTATTATAAATAGGCTATTCATATTATGAATGACAGTGCCGTAAAATTTAAAAACAACAACAAGAATCAGTACTCTATTGTAATAACTTTTCCCTATCCCACCACCATCCAACTTTGGACCTTGCCAACATCTCTTGTGAGGTCATGAAATCCATCACACGTCACGTCAAAATCGATCAGTTTAAAGTTCCAACGTGTGACAGATTATTACACTCCGTTTAGCTCTCCTAACAGGCCCGTAACCAGGGGGGGGGG